>JAWQEG010000495.1:282500-332500 GCA_033782935.1 Petrolisthes cinctipes | reverse complement strand
AGTTCACCACCAACCTAACCTAATTTGCTGATGACACCAAAATTGCAAATACAGTACTCACTAATGCACAGACTAAAGAAATGCACCGAAACACTCAGGGCCTATAACGACAACACACAGACGTCACCACACCGAAACACTCAGGACCTATAACGACAACACACAGACGTCACCACACCCAAACACTCAGGGCCTATAACGACAACACACAGACGTCACCACACCCAAACACTCAGGGCTTAACGACAACACACAGACGTCACATCACCGAAACACTCAGGACCTATAACGACAACACACAGACGTCACCACACCCAAACACTCAGGGCCTATAACGACAACACACAGACGTCACCACACCCAAACACTCAGGACCTAAAGACAACACACAGACGTCACATCACCGAAACACTCAGGACCTATAACGACAACACACAGACGTCACCACACCCAAACACTCAGGGCCTATAACGACAACACACAGACGTCACCACACCCAAACACTCAGGGCCTTTAACGACAACACACGGACCTCACCTCACCGAAACACTCAGGACCTAATGACAACACACAGACCTCACCACACCGAAACACTCAGGGCATAACGACAACACACAGACGTCACCACACCGAAACACTCAGGACCTAAAGACAACACACAGACGTCACCTCACCGAAACACTCAGGACCTAATGACAACACACGGACATCACATCACCTCACTACACCCACCACCAACTACAACACAGCCACCAAGCTCACTACCAAGCCCCTGTTAGTGTTACCCGTTACGACAACACACGGACGTCACATCACTTCACTCCCACCTGCCACTGACTACAACACGGCCGCCAACCTCACTACCACGCCCCTGTTACCCATACAACAACAGCCAGCCACCAACACCTTCCCCTCACCCCATCACACCGCTCGCACTTTCCTGTGGGTGGAAGACCTCGAGTCGGGCGATAACTTCCTCGTCCGTCGACTCTGGTTTGGAGGTGAGCGTTTGTTCCACCTCTGAAAAAAGATAGGAAAAGCCAGGCATTCACTGCATATGACCTCCTCGCAGCTAACAAGTTTCCCATTAATTGTCACCTATGGTACAATTAGTAGGAAGGTGACACTACAGGCTGATAAACTTACCTCCTACCTGAGCGAAGCAAGCTGGGCGTTTGACCTTGTAAGTTTATCGGCCTGGGTGACACTCTTGAAGCAGAAACATGTCGTTTGGCATTTCGTTGTGGCTGACGTGTAGGCACCAATCCTGGGTCTTGACTTTCTAACCGCTCATAGCCTACTCATCGATGTGAAAAGACAACACCTGATAGGCCTACACCAACCTACAGGAACCACCATTCTCACCAAACACTGCCGACACACCACACCCACTATCACACACACACTAACACCTACGAACTCATATTACAAGAGTACCCACAACTACTTTCCTCTACCACCACATAACACACTCATGACACAGGTATCCGTCACACTATCACCACGACGAGAGAGAGAGAGAGAGAGAGTGTTTGTGTAGGAGAGAGAGAGATAGAGAGTGTTTGTGTGGGAGAGAGAGAGAGAGAGAGTGTTTGTGTGTTTGTGTAGGAGAGAGAGATAGAGAGTGTTTGTGTGGGAGAGAGAGAGAGAGAGTGTTTGTGTGTTTGTGTAGGAGAGAGAGAGAGAGAGAGTGTGTGTGTTTGTGTAGGAGAGAGAGAGAGAGTTTGTGTGTTTGTGTAGGAGAGAGAGAGAGAGTGAGTGTTTGTGTAAGAGAGAGAGAGAGAGAGAGAGAGAGTATATGTGTGTGTTTCCCTAAGTAAAAAGGGAAATTCTAGAGAAGGTGAAGTTAGGAAAATTTGGTGACGCAACAGCAGATCTGGCAACAGTGACAGCAGTGCAGATCTGGTAACACTGACTGTCATTCGAGTGACTTCACCTCCACTGTCAAGACCACCGTGGTAATAATAATAATAATAGTAATAATAACAATAATAATAATAATAATAATAATTGTTTACTCACAAAATGCATTAAATAATTAAGCCATAAGTCATTTAATAATAATAATAATAACAATAATAATAACTAATAATAATAATAATAATAAACTCGTTGGGTTGATTCCACAGTGGTTGGTATTGGTTAGTAAGCATGCAAACGAAAGAATGTTAGCCTTGTAAATGACTTATGGGTGAATTATTTAATGAATTTGGTGAGTAAACTATACAGTGATTATTATTATTATTATTATCTAACTGTTGGATAGATTTTGTGAGTGTGGAAACTCGACTTTTGAGAAATAATGAAGCTTTACAAGTGTGGTTGGTTTGGTTAATATTAACCTGGACAAACTACCGGGACCTAACCTGGGCAAACTACCGGGACCTAACCTGGGCAAACTACCGGGACCTAACCTGGACAAACTACCGGGACCTAACCTGGACAAACTACCGGGAAATAACCGGGGCAAAATACTGGGACCTAGCTGGATCTGGCAACACTGCTACAAAACGGTAATTCTTTCAATAAATACCAAGTATTGTCCGTATAGTTCAATTTAACATATGACACAGTAATGTAACGTTATGTTGTTATGGTTATGTATTCACAGTATTTATCAAGGTAATTATCGGTAAATATTAAAAGAAGAATTACCGTTATTGCATACGGTTTTTCTACCTTCATTACCCACTTATTCAGACAATTCTAAGACTATTTTCTTCTATGGCATTATCCAGGTAATTATCTATTCTATTGCTATTTTCGGTAAAAGTACAGAAGTACTCCGTTCACTATATATAATTATTGTATATTTTAGTATAATTACCCACTATTTTGGACCATTCTAACACACTTTTCATCTATGGTGTTTGGAAATTAGTCTAACCTAATCTAACCTAACCTGACCTAACCTAATCTAACCTAACCTAACCTAACCTAACCTAACCTAACCTAACCTAACCTAACCTAACCTAACCTAACCTAACCTGAGCAAACTACCGGAACCTAACCTGGACAAACTACCGGGACCTAACCTGGACAAACTACCGGGACCTAACCTGGACAAACTACCGGGATATAACCAGCAGGGATGGGGTCAATTCGTGAATTGAATTGGAATTGATGTAAAACCTCCGTGATTTGGAATTAAATTGAATTGAAAAATAACAATTTTAAATTGAATTGAATTGATATGAATTGATGTGAATTGATGAAGGAATTGATAAATGAATTGATTGACATGAATTGAAGTGAATTGATGAATGGATTGACATGAATTGATGAAGGAATTGATATATGAATTGATGAATGGATTGACATGAATTGATGAATGGATTGACATGAATTGATGAATGGATTGACATGAATTGATGAATGGATTGACATGAATTGATGAATGGATTGACATGAATTGATGAATGGATTGACATAAATTGATGAATGGATTGACATGAATTGATGAATGGATTGACATGAATTGAAGTGAATTGATGAATGGATTGACATGAATTAATACAAGATTCAAACAACTCATAATAATTACATACAATCCTCACATTCCTCAGTAACTTTAATTCATTCTTATTTTATTTATTAGTATATGTAATTTAACAAATTAATATTTTGATTTGAGTAAAAGAAATGTTATTTTGTAACAAACAGAATTTGTGTTATATTTTTATAAGTGTAATACAAGTGAGTGAAGTAACTCAACAGTTTAAACTTTTAAAGTATTAATTATACTGTAAAGTATTTGTCATAAAAATAAAGATGTCAACTTGTAAAGCATTTTTATCTATTTCTTTCTGAGAAATCAATATAATTTTAATTTTAAAAGCATTTGAATTGATGAATTGAATTGAAATTGAAACGCTCATGAATTGAATTTGAATTGAAGATTTTGTTTTTGCGAATGAATTGAATTAGAATTGATAAACTAAAATTTTATTCCGAATTGGAATTGAATTGAATTGATAAAAATGAATTGACCCCATCCTTTAAATAAAAAGATGGTAGTTAACCTATTTATTGGAAAGTTTATCATCTAAGGAACAGAGGGAAGCTGTCAAACTCTTACATGAGTTACCCCTATATGGATGATTATATTTGACCGTGACTGTATGTGTGTCATCACGAAGTCTAAACTCCGAATCCTGATAAGGTGTCCCCTATATTCTTTTTATCTATCTCTATCTATATCTATCTATAGCTATGACGCCTCGTTCCCTCCGGGAACTCCCCCCAAGGGGGTGACCACGGCAGAAGTGTCTCCAGTCCTCCCTGTTCCAACACTCCCTCCTTACTTGTTCAAGCCCTACTCTGCCCCTCATGTTACTCTCCTTTACTTACTCTTCCACTCTGTTCTGCCATCTGACCGGTGGTCTGCCTCTCACACCAGGTCCTACAACTTCACTTCCATACACCTTCTTTACAAACTCCTCACCTTGCATTCTCTCCACATGTCCAAACCATCTCAATGTATTACGTTTCACTATCTCAACCACTCCACACTCAATACCAATTGCCTTCTCACTCATACCACATCCCTCATACACACTCTCATTACTTTCTCCGTCCCATCTAGTAAGTCCACATGCTCCTCTCAAGTAACTCATTTCCACAGCACCTATTCTAGACTGATGAGCCCTACTCCATGTCCATGTCTCCGACGCATATGTCAGTGTTGGCAGGATTATACTATTTCGTAGTCCCCTTTTCACTTCCATACTCACACTTCTACCCTTCATAATCCTCCCCAGTGATCCTACCCTTCACTGCTCTCTCCCTAATTTCTCCTTCCATACTTCCATGTTTACACATAACTGTACCCAGGTACTTAAACTCCTTCACTTCCTCCATCCTCTCACCCCTCAGAGTTATCTCACACTTCGTCCCAGTTGGTACAGCCACTCTGTAAGGTGTAGCAAAGTCAATCACTTCAGTTTCTGCTCTTTCAAATACCATCACTTTACTTTTACCCACATTCACCTTCAGTTTCCTTCGTTTACACACAGACTGAAATTCGTCCACCACTCTCTGTAAATTTCTTTCATTCTCAGCCATCAGCACAGTGTCATCCGCAAACAAACTTGCCACCAGGGACCAGTTTGCTTCATTCAGCCTCAACTTCACCCCCAGACCATTCACTTTGGCTTTCACCTCTCTCATACAACCATCCATATATATATTGAACAACCATGGTGACATAACACACCCCTGTCTCAGCCCTACACTAATATTAAAACTCTCACTTAGATCACCCTCTACCCGTACACATGCTTTTGCATCTGCTTAAAAAGCCTCAATGCCTTTCAGCAAAGGCCCCTCAACTCCATAAATTCTCAACACCTCTGTCATAGCTTTCCTATCAACTCTATCGTATGCCTTCTCCAAGTCCATGAAGGCAGCATACAACTTCTTACCCTTCCCAATATACTTCTCCACTATTGATTTTAATGCAAATATTTGGTCCACACATCCTCTACCCTTTCTGAATCCTCCCTGCTCCTCACTAACTTTATTCCCTGTTACTTCAATCAGTCTTTCAGTCAGAACCTTCCCGTAAACCTTCCCCGGTACACTAAGAAGGCTTATTCCCCTATAGCTACCACACTCATCCTTACTTCCCTTCCCCTTATACAAAGGTACAATTATGGCTCTCCTCCAATCCTCTGGCACCTCTCCCTGCCTCCAGGCCAATTTGAATTAGTAAAGCATTCTCGCTGAAAATGTTACACCCAAAGCTCGCTCTCTCTGTCTCTCTCTCTAATTATGAATATTTATTGTCACACACACACACTGCCACTTATAACAATATGATTTTAATTTCTAGTGATGAGATCAACAACTTGGCCAAGAATGGAGGTGTGTGTGTGTGTGTGTGTCGTTCAAGAAGCTGAGTCACCTTTCTGTTTGATGATGTTGATGGACTTGGGAGTGATATGGAAAAAAAGCAGGTACGGTACTGTAAAATTCCAATCCCCTTCAAGAAGCTGATGATGGACTTGAGTGTGATATGGACAGAATAGGAGGTACTGTACTGTAAGAATCCAATCCCTTTCATTTAAGTGGGTGTGGGAATAGGGGGACAGGCTTGGGGGGGGTTAGGGGGGTAGGCTTGGGGTGGGGGGGAGGTTTAGTGGGGTGTGTGGGAGTAAGGGGACAGGTTTGGGGAGGGTGCAGTAGTAGGGGGACAGAGTTAGGGGGGTGCAGGAGTAGGGGGACAGGCTTGGGGGAGGAGGTTTTGGGTGTGCAGGAATAGGGGGACAGGCTTGGGGGAAGGGGTTTAGGGGGGGGGTGGGAATAGGGGGACAGGCTTTCTACCCACCCCAAGCCTGTCCCCTGTCCCCCTATTCCCGCACCTCCCAGTCCCCCCCCCCCCAAGCCTGTCCCCTATTCCCGCACCCCCCAGTTCCCCCCCCCCCCAAGCCCGTCCCCCTACTCCCGCACCCCCCTAAGCTCCTTCCACCTTTCTAGATGATGATGTTGATGGACTTGAGTGTGATATGGACAGAAAGCAGGTACTGTACTGTAAGAATCCAATCCACTTCATTTAAGTGGGTGTGGGAATAGGGGGACAGGCTTGGGGGGGGTTGCGGGAATATGGGGACAGGCTTGGAGGGGTTTAGGGGGGTGCAGGAATAGGGGGACAGGCTTGGGGGAGGGGTTTGGGGGTGCAGGATTCAGATTCAGATTCAGAAGATTATTCTATTTTACAATGGTTATTCTTTTACATTTAAGGTACAGTCGGCAAAAAAAGTTTCGTTACCACCCCTACATTAATTTTACCATGGGTAAGCCTGGTAAGGTTGGTACTCCACCGACATGCAGCTATTGACTCGTGTCATCCGGGACATGCTGGACGGGAATTGTCATTGCCGCGGTAGTGTCAACTTTTTTTATATCAAAAGTTTAGCTGATTTTAAATAAAATTTTGAGTGTTGAAGAACTGTTACTATTTAACTATTCATTATTAAACATAAGGAAATGAGTTTGAGTATTTTAGAACAAGAATAACCATGAAATACCCAGAAAATATAGCACTGGGTGAAAGAACGTCATTCCTACTTGGCTGGCCATGACACACTGAGGGATACAGTGGCCAGGGGCAGGGACTTATAGAGGCTGCAGGGTGGCGGAGGTACCACACTCACCAGTCAGGAGTACCAACATTACATCACTCTGTTTTAGGGATGGTAACGAAACTTTTTTTGCTGACTGTACATGAATATACATATTAAGTACAGTACATAATGTCAATATCCTGTCCTAACTGTATCTACGGCAAGGAGTCAGTTTTAACATAGGCTTATGATAGAAATATTAAAAGTTAAATGACGAATAAAATATTATAGTGTAAAATTAAGATAAACAATTAAAATTGTTGAAAAGCAGTAAAATTGTGAGCATATAAAATACATTAATAATAAACTAAAAATACTACACATTGAACTTTTCACTAAAAAGATATTGATGCAACTGCTTCTTAAAAGTATAAAATTAAGATAAACAATTAAAATGACTGAAAAGCAGTAAAATTGTGAGCATATAAAATACATTGATAATAAACTATAAATACTACACATTTTAAAATAGGTTTGTAATAGAAATATTGAAAGTTAAATGAAGAATAAAATATTATAGTGTAAAATTAAGATAAACAAGTAAAATGACTGAAAAGCAGTAAAATTGTGAACAATACATTGATAAAATACATTGATAATAAACTAAAAATACTACACATTGAACTGGCCACTAAAAAGATATTGATGTAACTGCCTCTTAAAAGATGGTAAAGATTGTGCATTCCTTATTGAGAGAGGGAGACTGTTCCATAGTGTTGGTGCAGCTACAAGTATGTATCTTGTCCCTGTATTGGTGTGTGTTTTAGGGACATGTAACTGATGTTGTTGTCTTGTAGTAACAGTACTCATGTCACTCACATATGGTAAGTGGAACAAGTAGCTCGGTACATTTCCCTTTACAATATTATAAGTCATTACACCTAGTTCATACTCATATTTTTTGTTTATCTTCAGCCAACCGAGTTCCCTTAAGAATGGTGTTACATGGTCGTGTTTGGCACTGCCACCCAATGCAATTTTTGGATTTGTTGCATGTGTGTTTTATTAGCAGTGCCCCATATTTTTATTCCATAATTAATTATGTTTAATACAAATGATTGTACAACAATAATTCTTGTCTTTTTGCTAAAATTATCTTTTATACGATTTATATACATAATGGTACTAAAAATCTTCTTACTTATTTTGTTGATGTGCGTGTTAAAAGTCAAGTGAGTTTCAAAATATACAGCCAAGTTCTTCAAGGAGGTGCTGGGGATGATGTTACTATCATCAACTTGTAAGCAGATGTTTTGTGGAATCTGGGATGTCATTCCCCGACTTCCAATAAACATGCACTGGGTTTTCTTTGTATTTAACATTAAGCCATTTAAATGGAAATACCTATTTACTTTTGATAAAGTTTCTTCTCCTCTGCAAATTAGGTCTTGAATTTTGTCTATGCTTGCTGTGTGTATGAACTGTGTGTCATCCGCGTACTGGATGACGAGGCAATCCGAGAAGTGTTCTGAGAGGTCATTTACATACATTAATTAAGAATAAGATAGGCCCGAGCACGGATCCTTGAGGAACTCCATAGGAGACGTCTAACTTATCTGAAACATGTTTATCAATACGGACAGACTGAGTTCTATCACGAAGGTAATCTCTAAACCAAAATGTATCTATTCTCAGTTCCTTTAGCTTGTTCAGTAATATTTCATGATTGACACTGTCAAATGCCTTCGACAAATGGCACAAAGTAACTAAGGATATGTTACCATTATCAATGTTCTTATAAAGTTTATTTGATAGTGTTAGTAGAGGTCTTTGGGTAGACAGTGCAGCTCTAAAGCCATGTTGTGTGTTACTAAGGAGATGGTTTCCTTCAAGGTGTTGCATTAGTTGAGTTGTTACAACTTTCTCCAGTATTTTAGATATAATGGACAGGAGTGATATTGGTCTATAGTATTTTGGATCACCTGTATCTCCTCCTTTGAAAATAGGGACGACTATTGAATGTTTCCATGGTGACGGGAATATTCCAGTTGTTGTTATTGAGGTATTTATAATGCATGTTAGGTACGTTATTATGATTGGCAAAGATTCTTTTAAGAAGCGCGTTGGAATACCATCTGAGCCATGTGCAGAAGTGTTTTTAAGTTGTTTCAATACTAGTATAATAGTCTGGGAATCAGTTGGTTGAGGTCTGAACATATCACATGTTAGGTTTATGGTGTCACATGAATTGAGTTGTGATTCATTGTCATGATTTGATAAGTTTTGGTGTGATTTTTCAAAAGTTTCTTTTCCAACATTTGCAAAATATCTATTAAATCTATTAATTTCATCACTGATTGTTCTTTCATCTTCTAAGAGTAGTGGACAGGTTTTGTTTTTGTTACTTGGTATGAGTTGTCTCAACGTGTGCCACATACCACTACTGTTCCCTCTGTCATCCTCTAGTTTTTTATTGTAATATTCAGACTTGGATTTGTTGATCAATTACTTTACTTGTTTCTTTAGTTCCTTATATTTCACTTGAAGAGCTGTATTATATCTGTCATTCTTGAGGAGTGTATGTGTGGTATTCCTCTCCAGCATCTTAGCTCGTAAATCATGAGTGATCCATGGAGCAGGGGGCCTCTTTACTTCCCTAGTCACTAAAGGTACACACACATTAAGACATTTGTTGAAATATTTAGTGAATATGTTAACCTGTGTAGGAGTAGGAGTAGGGGGACAGGCTAGGGGGGGTGAGGGTTTTAGGGGGACAGGCTTGGGGGGGTTGTGGGGGGTGCGGGAATAGGGGGAAAAGGCTTGGGAGGGTGCGGGAGTAGGGGGACAGGCTTGGGTCAGGGGAGTGCGGGAATAGGGGGACAGGCTTTCTACCCACCCCAAGCCTCCTGTCCCCCTATTCCTGCACCCCCCAGTCCCCCCCCCCAAGCCTGTCCCCTACTCCCGCACCCCCCAGTCCCCCCCCAAGACTGTCCCCCTACTCCCGCACCCCCCAGTTCTCCCCCCCCCCCCAAGACTGTCCCCCTACTCCCGCACCCCCCAGTTCCCCCCCCCCCCAAGACTGTCCCCCTACTCCCGCACCCCCCAGTTCTCCCCCCCCAAGACTGTCCCCCTACTCCCGCACCCCCCAGTCCCCCCCCCCCCCCCCAAGACTGTCCCCCTACTCCCGCACCCCCCAGTTCTCCCCCCCCCAAGACTGTCCCCCTATTCCCGCACCCCCCAGTCCCCCCCCCAGTCCCCCCCCCCCCAAGCCCGTCCCCCTACTCCCGCACCCCCCTAAGCTCCTTCCACCTTTCTAGATGATGATGTTGATGGACTTGAGTGTGATATGGACAGAAAGCAGGTACTGTACTGTAAGAATCCAATCCACTTCATTAAAGTGGGTGTGGGAATAGGGGGACAGGCTTGGGGGGTGCGGGGGCAGGCTTGAGGGGGGTGCAGGAGTAGAGGGACAGGCTTGAGGGGGGTTTGGGGGTGCAGGAGTAGGGGGACAGGCTTGGGGGGGTTTAGGGGGGTGCAGGAATAAGGGGACAGGCTTGGGGGGATTTTTTGTGTGCGGGAATAAGGGGACAGGCTTGGGGGGGGGGGTTTAGGGGGGTGCTGGAGTAGAGGGACATAGAATCCGAATCAGAATCAGAATTTATTTTCCATTTTACAATAGTTATTCTCCGGTACATTTTAGGGTTAATACTTAAACACTTTTAGGGTTATACTTAAGCATACGCTGTAAAGAAATATATGGGTGGATGGGGGTTGGGGTGATAGGGGGGAAGGGGGGAAAAGTAGGGAGTGGGGGTTGGGGGGGAACAGGAGGGAAAAGTAGAGAGAGAGAGAGAGTATATATTTGTGTGTGTATTATTATTATTATTATTACAACGATATAATGTGTGTGTATGAAAGAGAGAGAGAGAGAGAGAGAGAGAGAGAGAGAGAGAGAGAGAGATGGACAGATTTTATTGTTAGTTGTAAATATAAGATTTGTTTTTTAATAGTCAAATCGTTCAAAACCTTCAACATCTAAAATGCTTAAGACATTCAAAACATCTGAATCATTTAAAACTTCTAAAATTAATAAAAATCTCAAAACTTATCTTCAATACATTAAAAGCATTCCAAGATATTTAAAACTTCTAAAATGAACAAAAATATCAAACGTCAATCAAAAGCATCTCAAGTTGACATTTAAAACATCTAAAACACTTAAAACACTTAAAATTTACAGATTGAACTGCTTGTCATAAATATATGATTTTAGACGATTTTTAAAAGAGTTAACATTTACATTGTACTTTATGCTATGGGAAAGATTGTTCCAAAACTAACACGTGTTTGGTCCCTGTGTGCTGCAACACACAGGGACCAAACACGTGTTAGTTTTAGGTACAGTTGGACACATGAATGGGTGGTACAGCCCAAGGGAAAGATGGTCAATTTCTCCCAATATCAAGTTCCTTATTAGTGCCAAATAGGAGACATCAGGGGCAGAAGTCAGTATTGAGGATGGTAATAAAAAGCAACTACCTCATAATAGACACTGGTTAGGTTAGGTTAGGTTAGATTAGGTTAGGTGGGTTGGGTTAGGTTGGGTTAGGTTAGGTTGGGTTAGGTTAAGTTAGGTTGGTAATTAGGTTAGGTTAGGTTGGTAATTAGGAGGGGCAGAAGTCAGTATTGAGGATGGTAATAAAAAGCAAGTACCTGATAATAGACACTGGTTACTCAAATGGGACAAATATCTTTCACCTGGGCTGTACCACCCATTCATGTGACCAACTGTACATAAAGATTCTGTTTTTGTCGTGTTAACACTACTGTACTCCTGTCACTGATTTTGGCCAGTACAAAACGCCAAGTAGATATTCGGCCATTTACAATGTTAAAAACTGTAGTTCCTAATTTATGCATATACTTCTGCTTTATCTTCAACCACTTAAGTTCCTTCAGACAGGGAGTAACTTGGTCAAACTTAGTAATACCTTCACCCATTTCATCCTTTCTCTTCCCCCTATAGTTGTTGTTGTTGTTGAAGTTCCTCAAGGTGTCTGGCCGAGCAGCCCCGAGCTCCTGAGGAAGGTCATGGCCTGAACCGGGCTTTCCCACAGTGCCCTCAGAGAGTGTATGTTGTGTTGTGTTGTTGATGAGAGTGGTTGTGTGTGTTGCAGTCTTCAATAATGTGTTTAATAGAATGGGGTGTTGTGTTGTGTTGTTGGTGAGTGTGGTTGTGTGTTTAATAGAATGGGGTGTTATGTTGTGTTGTTGGTGAGTGTGGTTGTGTGCGTTGCAGTCTTCAATAATGTGTTTAATAGAATGGGGTGTTATGTTGTGTTGTTGGTGAGTGTGGTTGTGTGCGTTGCAGTCTTCAATAATGTGTTTAATAGAATGGGGTGTTGTGTTGCATCCTGGACATAACTCTATAGTTATGTCCTTCACCTTCTTAAAACCTGCCAACTTCATTTCCTCATCCCAGCATCTGTCACTCGTCAGATTTACTCACACTTATCCCATCTCCTTTTCATACATACACTTTGTTTCCTCTTTCCATCCCTTCTCTCTTCACCGTTCTCTCTCTTCTCATAATGCAGCAAAGTTTTGTAGTTTTTGTGCACGAGTAATTTGTGTTAGATTTAATGCATCCCAATATTATGAGTCCATAATCTAAAATACTTAAAACTAGTGACTCTATTACTGTGATCCTTTGTTTCATTACTAAAATTGTCTTTAATGTGATTAATATACATTAGAGTACCAATAACCTTTCTGCTCATTTCACTAATGTCTTAAGCATTTTAGATGTTGAAGGTTTTGAATGATTTGAATATTAAAAAACAAATCTTATATTTATTTATCAAAGATTCTTCAAAGAGTGACTTAGAAGAATATGTGTACCATGAAGGAGTAATGGAGTGTTGTCAGGGATGTGAGATATTAGTCCAAGGGTTCAAAGAGTGACTTGGAAGAATATGTGTACCATAAACCAGTAATGGAGTGTTGTCAGGGATGTGAGATATTAGTCCATGGGTTCCAATCAACATATATTGAGTTTTACTTGTATTTAACATTAATCCGTTAGTGTGAAAATATAATGTTTCTTCTCCTCTGCTAATCAGGTCATGAATGTCATCTACACTGCCTGTGTGTATGAACTGAGTGTCATCAGCATATTGTATAATCTGGCAATCAGTAATATAGTGTGTAGGTCATTTACATTCACAGAGCGATATCAGAGAAACTCTTTTATTGTCCATGTTTTCATACAGTTTGTTTGATAGTGTTAATAGTCTCAAGATGCTTTACAATAACACACACACACACACGTTAACTACCATCTTTTAATTTAATACAAGCAGCTACACACTACTTAAAACAATAACACACACCCACACGTTAACTACCATCTTTTAATTTAATACAAGCAGCTACACACTACTTAAAACAATAACACACACACACGTTAACTACCATCTTCTAATTTAATACAAGCAGCTACACACTACTTAAAACAATAACACACACACACACACACACACGTTAACTACCATCTTTTAATTTAATACAAGCAGCTACACACTACTTAAAACAATAACATCATATTTAAACGTGAAAATATTACACAGTAAATTGTTTGAGATACCCATATGTGGATGATTATTATTGACACAGACTGTACATTAATAGTCTTAATCATAAACTTATCCTCACTTATATAATATTCATTCTCCAATCCAGTGTTATTATTATCTAGTGTGTCTCTACTTTCTTTCCTATTTAATTCTATTTAATTCCATCGCTTCTTCTCTTCCTCAGCTCATCCCTAAGTCTGTCATTCTCTTATTTTTCCCTTTTTGTTAGATCTGGGACAATTATGATTTCCTTATTTCTTTTAACTATTTCCAACTTCACTCGTACATCATTTACCTACACAATCACGGGCCTAATTTTCTCTTTTGATTCTTTGCCGATTCTGAAATTGTTACAGATCTTCTCACCTTTCACCTTCAGTACATCCTTACTTCATCACTATCAAACCTCTCTTTTGTGTTATTTTCAGGCACATTGAACATAATTATGTTTTTCTTGTTCCTCTCTTTATCTTACATTTCCTCTCTTTATCTTACATTTCCTCTCTTTATCTTACATTTCCTCTCTTTATCTTACATTTCCTCTCTTTATCTTACATTTCCTCTCTTTATCTTACATTTCCTCTCTTTATCTTACATTTCCTCTCTTTATCTTACATTTCCTCTCTTTATCTTACATTTCCTCTCTTTATCTTACATTTCCTCTCTTTATCTTACATTTCCTCTCTTTATCTTACATTTCCTCTCTTTATCTTACATTTCCTCTCTTTATCTTACATTTCCTCTCTTTATCTTACATTTCCTTTCTTTATCTTACATTTCCTCTCTATCTTACATTTCCTCTCTTAGCCCAATCATGTAGCTTGCACCATTTTCTACTTCCTTCAATATCTACCATTTTCTTGCCTATCTCTGCAATATCTACCATTTTCTTGCCTATCTCTGCAATATCTACCATTTTCTTGCCTATCTCTGCATTCTTCTGCAATATCTACCTTTTTCTTGCCTATCTCTGCAATATCTACCATTTTCTTGCCTATCTCTGCAATATCTACCATTTTCTTGCCTATCTCTGCATTATCTACCATTTTCTTGCCTATCTCTGCATTATCTACCATTTTCTTGCCTATCTCTGCAATATCTACCATTTTCTTGCCTATCTCTGCAATATCTACCATTTTCTTGCCTATCTCTGCAATATCTACCATTTTCTTGCCTATCTCTGCAATATCTACCATTTTCTTGCCTATCTCTGCATTATCTACCATTTTCTTGCCTATCTCTGCATTATCTACCATTTTCTTGCCTATCTCTGCAATATCTACCATTTTCTTGCCTATCTCTGCAATATCTACCATTTTCTTGCCTATCTCTGCAATATCTACCATTTTCTTGCCTATCTCTGCATTATCTACCATTTTCTTGCCTATCTCTGCATTATCTACCATTTTCTTGCCTATCTCTGCAATATCTACCATTTTCTTGCCTATCTCTGCAATATCTACCATTTTCTTGCCTATCTCTGCAATATCTACCATTTTCTTGCCTATCTCTGCATTATCTACCATTTTCTTGCCTATCTCTGCATTATCTACCATTTTCTTGCCTATCTCTGCAATATCTACCATTTTCTTGCCTATCTCTGCAATATCTACCATTTTCTTGCCTATCTCTGCATTATCTACCATTTTCTTGCCTATCTCTGCATTATCTACCATTTTCTTGCCTATCTCTGCAATATCTACCATTTTCTTGCCTATCTCTGCATTCTTCTGCTTGACCATCTTCAGCTCTTCTTTCATTTTGGCATTTTCTTTCTCATCTTCCTTCCACTCTCGGATGCCAGAACCAGATTCCCATATTTTTCACTTGTTTCGGTGAGCCCCTCGCACTCCTTATGTACAGTCTGTGTCAATAATAATCATCCACATATGGGTATCTCAAACAATTTACTGTCTAATGTTTTCACGTTTACATATGATATTATTGTTTTAAGTAGTGTGTAGCTGCTTGTTGTAAATTAAAAGATGGTAGTTAACCTATTTATTAGAAAGTTTATCATCTAAGGAACAGAGAGAAACTGTCAAATTCTTATGTGAGTTACCCCTATATGGATGATTATATTTGACCACGACTGTATGTCTCCAGTTCTTACACCTCATACACTCGGCTCCATTAGACTTTTACCCAGCAGTCACAAGCCTTACAAACTTCACGGTTTCTTCTCACCTCCTCGTCACAATTTCCACACAGTGCATCTCCGTTGACATCTTCTGCTTATTTTTCTCATTGTTTTACTCTATCCTTTCCAGATGTTTTTTTTTACTTTTTCTAAGTTGATACCCAGATGACCAACCCCCCTTTGCCATTCTGTATAGGACCACCTTATAATTATGACACATGTTAAACTAATTGGTCTATAATTAATTTCCCGGTTCACTTTCTATCTCCCTTTTTTTAATATTGCTGTTATGTTTGCTGTCTTCCACTCCGTTGAAATGTTTTGTGTATCAAATGAAAGTTGAAAGTGTATTACAATTTCATTCATTGCTTCCTTAATAAATAAACAAACCTTGGATTTATACAATCTGGTCCCGGCGATTTATCTTTCTTCAACTTCTTTATAATTTCCACAATATATTCTTGGTGTTGTTGTATTGTCATATTTGTGAGAAGGTCCTGTGTTTCCCTGTCTCATATCTGGTTCTGGTATTTCATCCAGCTTCTTGTCATTATCCTTATACATACATATCCATCACATTCTCCCTTAACTTAACTTTTTTTTGTTTCACATGCTTCCAAAATAATTTAGGATTTTCCTTTTATGATATTGTGTGTGTGTTGTGTGTGTGTGTTGTGTAATCCTCTCGTGGTGTGAGTACAAATTATATAATATAGTTTCTTATGTACTATTATTATCTTCCCTGGTTTTTCTCTGGCGCCATATGACCTCGCTGTTGTGGCTCCTAATATCAATCAAGCAGTATCCACATTACTTAACATTATTCTATAACATTATTATATAACGTAAAAAAAAGAATTGCACTGTCACGTATAACAGAAAGATGATGATGAATATTTATTGTCACACACACACACACACACACACTGCCAATTATAACAATATGATTTTAATTTCCAGTGATGAGATCAAACTTGGCCAAGAATGGAGGTGTGTGTGTGTGTGTGTGTGTGTCCTTCAAGAAGCTGAGTCACCTTTCTAGATGATGTTGATGGACTTGGGTGTGATATGGACAGAAAGCAGGTACTGTACTGTAAGAATCCAATCCCCTTCAAGAAGCTGTTGATGGACTAGAGTGTGATATGGAAAGAATAGCAGGTACGGTACTGTAAGTCAGCCATTCCCTTACATTAATAACTTCTGACCATGTACACCATAGTCATGCATAGTGTTTAAGGAATTGATAAATTTGTACGGTATGTTATGTACAGTCTGTCAATGTACCACACCCTCTCTCAGTTACTCACAGTTTTAGTTGGTAAAATGTGGAGTAGTAAGCAGGGTTATTTGTAGGGACTATAAGCATGTATAACAGAAGGAAATATACATATACATTTAACCATAGTAATATCCACAACTATTTGTATGGACTATAAGTATGTATAACAGAAGGAAATATACATATCCTTCTGTATTTGTATGGACTATAAGTATGTATAACAGAAGGAAATATACATATCCTTCTGTATTTGTAGGCACTATAAGTATGTATAACAGAAGGAAATATACATATCCTTCTGTATTTGTATGGACTATAAGCATGTATAACAGAAGGAAATATACATATCCTTCTGTAATACATACTTATGATCCCTACAAACAACTATGGACATTAATATATTTAATGTTCTATCAATTTCTTTTTTAGCAACTGTACCTGTATTATTGACAAACTGTACTGTATATACCAGTATTATCAGGGACTTTGTTAATGTTCTGTTGAAAATATACAATTCAGTGGGTTTTTTTTTATAAGGTACAACAGTACTATAGTAAAGAGGTTCACTACTTGTTTGGTACGGTACTATGTAAAACCTTCAATCCATTGCAGATGTCTGTCCGGGATGCAACACAACACCTCATTCTATTATGGAAGACTGCAATACACACACCCACACAACACCCCATTCTATTAAACACATTATGGAAGACTGTAATACACACAACCACACTCACCAACAACACAACACCCCATTCTATTAAACACATTATGGAAGACTGTAATACACACAACCACACTCACCAACAACACAACACAACACCCCATTCTATTAAACACATTATTGAAGACTGCAACACACACAACCACTCACCAACAACACAACATTCTATTAATTAAACACATTATTGAAGACTGCAACACACACAACCACTCACCAACAACACAACATTCTATTAATTAAACACATTATGGAAGACTGCAACACACCAGCACTCACCAACAACACAACATACACACTCTGAGGGCACTGTGGGAAAGCCCGGTTAAGGCCATGACCTTCCTCAGGAGCTCGGGGCTGTTCGGCCAGATAGCTTGAGGAACTTCAACCTTTAATCTCATCTGACTCATAATTTGCAAGTAGGAAAGAGTGTAATATCAGATTTGTAATTAATCAATCATAAAAAATTAAACATTACAGGGAGTTTGGGGGGCCTCCGACAGCCAGGGAGATGTGCTTCAGTAACCCAGACATATAGGGACATTTGGCATGTGTTTCAGTAGTCCAGACATATAGGGACATACCTACTCCCTGGTCCAGTAAGCTGTGGTCCCATTTCCCTGGGATGTGCTTCGGTAGTACAGGTATATAGTGACACACACACATATAGGGACACACACACATATAGGGACATACAGCCCCTCCTTTATTTTAATTTGTTTTTTCACCAGAGTGTACCAGGGGTATGTGGGGCAGGAGGCCATTCTGCCCAGGGAGAACATCAACAACAACATCATTAAACATTACAAAGTGAGTATCGGGTAATGAAGTATGGGTACAGACAACAAAAAAAGTATTGGAACCATCCTTGTATTGAAATTAACTATAATTCTTGAGCAACAAAGTTCACTTCATGTGTATTGAGGATACTCTATTTCATACACGTTTATTTATTTTATTTTTTTTCTATACCTCAACCTCGGGACTGCAGGCTGTCAGTAGCCCGTGACCCTTGTGAGGCCCCGAGATTATTGGGTGTCGCACCAGATGAGACAGTGGAGCTTCGTGGTGATGTTGTTGGTACCGTAACTTCTCTTCTGTCCCACTAGATGACCCACACCTTATTTATACACGACACTATACAGGAGACAAACACACACACACACACACACACTAGATGAGACAGTGGAGCTTGGTGGTGGTGATGTTGGTACCGTAGCTTCTCTTCTGTCCCACTAGATGACCCACACCTTATTTATACCACGTCACTATGTGTTGTGTGAGGGGCGAGGTATTGCCCAGGTGACTGAAGTTTAACATGTAACAGTGCTGTACTAATATGTATATAGTTTTTCAGGATGGATTTTCACACACTACATTGGATTTTCCAAGTTTTAGCAGTTTTGGATAGACTACTACTACTACTACTACTACTACTACTACTACTACTACTACTACTACTACTACTACTACTACTACTACTACTACTACTACTACTACTACTACTACTACTACTACTACTACTACTACTACTACTACTACTACTACTACTACTACTACTACTACTACTACTACTACTACTACTACTACTACTACTACTACTACTACTACTACTACTACTACTACTACTACTACTACTACTACTACTACTACTACTACTACTACTACTACTACTACTACTACTACTACTACTACTACTACTACTACTACTACTACTACTACTACTACTACTACTACTACTACTACTACTACTACTACTACTACTACTACTACTACTACTACTACTACTACTACTACTACTACTACTACTACTACTACTACTACTACTACTACTACTACTACTACTACTACTACTACTACTACTACTACTACTACTACTACTACTACTACTACTACTACTACTACTACTACTACTACTACTACTACTACTACTACTACTACTACTACTACTACTACTACTACTACTACTACTACTACTACTACTACTACTACTACTACTACTACTACTACTACTACTACTACTACTACTACTACTACTACTACTACTACTACTACTACTACTACTACTACTACTACTACTACTACTACTACTACTACTACTACTACTACTACTACTACTACTACTACTACTACTACTACTACTACTACTACTACTACTACTACTACTACTACTACTACTACTACTACTACTACTACTACTACTACTACTACTACTACTACTACTACTACTACTACTACTACTACTACTACTACTACTACTACTACTACTACTACTACTACTACTACTACTACTACTACTACTACTACTACTACTACTACTACTACTACTACTACTACTACTACTACTACTACTACTACTACTACTACTACTACTACTACTACTACTACTACTACTACTACTACTACTACTACTACTACTACTACTACTACTACTACTACTACTACTACTACTACTACTACTACTACTACTACTACTACTACTACTACTACTACTACTACTACTACTACTACTACTACTACTACTACTACTACTACTACTACTACTACTACTACTACTACTACTACTACTACTACTACTACTACTACTACTACTACTACTACTACTACTACTACTACTACTACTACTACTACTACTACTACTACTACTACTACTACTACTACTACTACTACTACTACTACTACTACTACTACTACTACTACTACTACTACTACTACTACTACTACTACTACTACTACTACTACTACTACTACTACTACTACTACTACTACTACTACTACTACTACTACTACTACTACTACTACTACTACTACTACTACTACTACTACTACTACTACTACTACTACTACTACTACTACTACTACTACTACTACTACTACTACTACTACTACTACTACTACTACTACTACTACTACTACTACTACTACTACTACTACTACTACTACTACTACTACTACTACTACTACTACTACTACTACTACTACTACTACTACTACTACTACTACTACTACTACTACTACTACTACTACTACTACTACTACTACTACTACTACTACTACTACTACTACTACTACTACTACTACTACTACTACTACTACTACTACTACTACTACTACTACTACTACTACTACTACTACTACTACTACTACTACTACTACTACTACTACTACTACTACTACTACTACTACTACTACTACTACTACTACTACTACTACTACTACTACTACTACTACTACTACTACTACTACTACTACTACTACTACTACTACTACTACTACTACTACTACTACTACTACTACTACTACTACTACTACTACTACTACTACTACTACTACTACTACTACTACTACTACTACTACTACTACTACTACTACTACTACTACTACTACTACTACTACTACTACTACTACTACTACTACTACTACTACTACTACTACTACTACTACTACTACTACTACTACTACTACTACTACTACTACTACTACTACTACTACTACTACTACTACTACTACTACTACTACTACTACTACTACTACTACTACTACTACTACTACTACTACTACTACTACTACTACTACTACTACTACTACTACTACTACTACTACTACTACTACTACTACTACTACTACTACTACTACTACTACTACTACTACTACTACTACTACTACTACTACTACTACTACTACTACTACTACTACTACTACTACTACTACTACTACTACTACTACTACTACTACTACTACTACTACTACTACTACTACTACTACTACTACTACTACTACTACTACTACTACTACTACTACTACTACTACTACTACTACTACTACTACTACTACTACTACTACTACTACTACTACTACTACTACTACTACTACTACTACTACTACTACTACTACTACTACTACTACTACTACTACTACTACTACTACTACTACTACTACTACTACTACTACTACTACTACTACTACTACTACTACTACTACTACTACTACTACTACTACTACTACTACTACTACTACTACTACTACTACTACTACTACTACTACTACTACTACTACTACTACTACTACTACTACTACTACTACTACTACTACTACTACTACTACTACTACTACTACTACTACTACTACTACTACTACTACTACTACTACTACTACTACTACTACTACTACTACTACTACTACTACTACTACTACTACTACTACTACTACTACTACTACTACTACTACTACTACTACTACTACTACTACTACTACTACTACTACTACTACTACTACTACTACTACTACTACTACTACTACTACTACTACTACTACTACTACTACTACTACTACTACTACTACTACTACTACTACTACTACTACTACTACTACTACTACTACTACTACTACTACTACTACTACTACTACTACTACTACTACTACTACTACTACTACTACTACTACTACTACTACTACTACTACTACTACTACTACTACTACTACTACTACTACTACTACTACTACTACTACTACTACTACTACTACTACTACTACTACTACTACTACTACTACTACTACTACTACTACTACTACTACTACTACTACTACTACTACTACTACTACTACTACTACTACTACTACTACTACTACTACTACTACTACTACTACTACTACTACTACTACTACTACTACTACTACTACTACTACTACTACTACTACTACTACTACTACTACTACTACTACTACTACTACTACTACTACTACTACTACTACTACTACTACTACTACTACTACTACTACTACTACTACTACTACTACTACTACTACTACTACTACTACTACTACTACTACTACTACTACTACTACTACTACTACTACTACTACTACTACTACTACTACTACTACTACTACTACTACTACTACTACTACTACTACTACTACTACTACTACTACTACTACTACTACTACTACTACTACTACTACTACTACTACTACTACTACTACTACTACTACTACTACTACTACTACTACTACTACTACTACTACTACTACTACTACTACTACTACTACTACTACTACTACTACTACTACTACTACTACTACTACTACTACTACTACTACTACTACTACTACTACTACTACTACTACTACTACTACTACTACTACTACTACTACTACTACTACTACTACTACTACTACTACTACTACTACTACTACTACTACTACTACTACTACTACTACTACTACTACTACTACTACTACTACTACTACTACTACTACTACTACTACTACTACTACTACTACTACTACTACTACTACTACTACTACTACTACTACTACTACTACTACTACTACTACTACTACTACTACTACTACTACTACTACTACTACTACTACTACTACTACTACTACTACTACTACTACTACTACTACTACTACTACTACTACTACTACTACTACTACTACTACTACTACTACTACTACTACTACTACTACTACTACTACTACTACTACTACTACTACTACTACTACTACTACTACTACTACTACTACTACTACTACTACTACTACTACTACTACTACTACTACTACTACTACTACTACTACTACTACTACTACTACTACTACTACTACTACTACTACTACTACTACTACTACTACTACTACTACTACTACTACTACTACTACTACTACTACTACTACTACTACTACTACTACTACTACTACTACTACTACTACTACTACTACTACTACTACTACTACTACTACTACTACTACTACTACTACTACTACTACTACTACTACTACTACTACTACTACTACTACTACTACTACTACTACTACTACTACTACTACTACTACTACTACTACTACTACTACTACTACTACTACTACTACTACTACTACTACTACTACTACTACTACTACTACTACTACTACTACTACTACTACTACTACTACTACTACTACTACTACTACTACTACTA
This sequence comes from Petrolisthes cinctipes, assembly GCA_033782935.1. Lineage (NCBI taxonomy): Eukaryota > Metazoa > Arthropoda > Malacostraca > Decapoda > Porcellanidae > Petrolisthes > Petrolisthes cinctipes. The sequence goes on along the minus strand of JAWQEG010000495.1, from coordinate 308,695 downwards.
CTACTACTACTACTACTACTACTACTACTACTACTACTACTACTACTACTACTACTACTACTACTACTACTACTACTACTACTACTACTACTACTACTACTACTACTACTACTACTACTACTACTACTACTACTACTACTACTACTACTACTACTACTACTACTACTACTACTACTACTACTACTACTACTACTACTACTACTACTACTACTACTACTACTACTACTACTACTACTACTACTACTACTACTACTACTACTACTACTACTACTACTACTACTACTACTACTACTACTACTACTACTACTACTACTACTACTACTACTACTACTACTACTACTACTACTACTACTACTACTACTACTACTACTACTACTACTACTACTACTACCACCCATGAACTTCACAAGTGTACTGACTACCTCATAATGCAAGAATGGTGAGTGTACTGTTCAGCCACAATCAAATATCCACCAACACTTTCCTACCATCGTACAAATAAATCAGTATCATATCAAAATATAATCATACAACAACACTTTACTTCAACTCAACCCCCTCAATTATTATTATTATGAGGCGCTGCAAAATCATACACGTGTTGTTCTTTATTTCCAAGATATTTACTACGATGGAAGGAAACTGTTGGTGGATATTTGATTGTGGCTGTACCAATGAAAGTGTCTGTTTAGTAGCACAGGTAGGAGGAGTCAGTATAGCCTTTCAATTCACCAAGAGACTCTCGCCCGTAGTTAAAAAAAAAATTTGAGGGTCCTTACTGTAGCTGTATGAATTCTCCAAACTACTCCGGGCAACAGACAGATTCCTTATTAGAAAATAATACTGAAGGGTTCTGTGGCCTGGATTATTTTGGAGGATTTATAGAGCTCCAGTAAGGACCCTCAAATTTTTTTAAAACTACAGGACTCTCCCTTTAATTGGATTTAGATATGTGCACTCACTACAAAAGGTTTAACTGTTAATATCATCACTGCTTTACAGGTGAGAGGAGAACAAAAGAAGAGAGAACACACAACGAGAGGAGAGAGAACACACAACGAGAGAGGAGAGAGAACACACACACAACGAGAGAAGAGAGAGAACACACCACACAAGGAGAGAGGAGAGAACACATGAGAGAAAGAGGGCAGAATGAGAGAACACACACAACGAGAGATGAGAGAGAGAGAACACACACACAATGAGAGAGGAGAAAGATAGAACACACAACCAACGAGAGGAGAAGAGAGAACACACAACCAACAAGAGAAGAGAAGAGATAACAAACACAACAACAACGAGAGAGAACAGAGAACACACACACAAAACGAGAGAATAATAACAATAATATTGTTGTTATATTAGAGGAAAAATAAAATAATGTTTGTATTATTTTAGATGCTTTATTATAACACCTATAATTATCCATGTTTCATATTTCCACCACCAGGAAAATATATTAATAACTTTATACCTGTTATGGTGTTGGGTTTAAATATAAATTGTTGATGTTATTATTATACACAGAAATATAATGACAACATCAATGATAATTTTATACCTGTCAGGGTACAGGAGTAGGGGGCAGGCTTGGGGGGGTGCGGGAATAGGGGGGCACGCTCGGGGAGGTGCGGGAATAGGGGGACAGGCTTGAGGGGGGATAAGGGTGGTGCGGGAATATGGGACAGGCTTTCTACCCCCCCCCCCAAGCCTGTCCCCCTACTCCTGCACCACCCTAACCCCCTCCCAAGCCTGTCCCCCTACTCCCGCACCCCCCCAAGCCTGTCCCCCTACTCCCACACCCCCCCAAGCCTGTCCCCTATTCCCACAATCCCCTAAACCCACCCCAAGCCTGTCCCCCTACTCCTGCACCCCCCTAAACCCCACACACAGTACCTCCATAAACACTTACATTAACTAATAATGCTTGTACTGTCGTCGTCGTTGTTGTTGTTGTTGATGGAACAATGAAGGTTGTTAATAAGTCTCTTGTACAACTGTACTCTCTACAACTCTGTAACATAATAATACAACCAAATTAATTTAATGATAGTACAAAATACAAATGAATTAGTTAGTACTTTAAAATTACTGAAAAATATTACCAATACTTTACAAAGTTTTATATGCATAGTAAAATTGTCGTGATAAATTATATAATAAAGAGTTAACAGACAGAATTATAATTAATGAACTTATAATAATAATAATAATAGTAATAATAAATAAATATATTAGAATATATATTTGATAGATACCGGTACATATAATGATAATAAGAATAATAGAAATAAGAATAAAGATTAATCAATATATAATAATAATAATGATAATAATAATAATAATAACAATAATAATGATAATAATAATAATAATAATGATAATAATAATAATAATAGTAATGATCATAATAATGATTAATCAAAGTATAATAATAATAATAATAATTAATCAATGTATAATAATAATAATAATAATAATGATAATAATAATGATTAATCAATGTATAATAATAATAATAAATATATTACAATATATAATTGATAGATACATATTAATAATAATAATAATAATATATATATATTTTTTTTCAATGCCTGCACCACACCATCTATCGCAATATATAATTGATAGATACATATTAATAATAATAATAATAATATATATATATTTTTTTTCAATGCCTGCACCACACCATCTATCGCTTTCCATACATGACCAAATTTAATCACAGGTTCCGTGGCAAAAATAATCCAAAATTATCCAAAAACTAAAAAAAAAAAAATATTGATAAAACTTAGTCCAGGTGGAAAATATGGAAAAAATTATCCAAAATTATCCAAAAAAAAAAAAAAAAAATTGATAAAACTTAGTCCCGGTGGAAAATATGGAATCGACGTTAGTGCGGTTTTCCGCTAACTGGGCTATTAAAGAGACTATCTGCTAGTACCAATAGATGTGGAATTTTATTGGCTATTTTTTTGACAAAATCAGAATTAGTCTACAGCAATCGAGTCAACCAAAAACATCCCAAAACAAACCAAAATATGGACCGAAACAGAATGATTATACCTACTATTAGTATAACTATTGCTATTATCTCCAGACTGGGCTATTAAACAGACTATCTGCTAGTACCAGTAGATGTGGACGTTTATTGGCTTTTTTTTGGGAACAATCTGGAGTTTTTTGAAGTTGCCAAATTGACCAAAATTAACCAACAAACAAACCAAATTTTTGACCGGAACAGAATTATTCTACCTACTATCATTATAATTATTGCTATTATATCCAGACTGGTCCTTTAAACAGAATATCTACCAGTACCAATACCTGGGGAATTTTATGGGTTATTTTTTTATACAATCTAGAGTTTTTGGGGAAGCACACAAATGAAAAAGATGGGCCATAGTATATATATATTTTATAATGCTGATGTGTGTGTGTATGTGTGTGTGTGTATGTGTGTGTGTGTGTGTGTGTGTGTTAGTGAATATGTATACATAATCTTGTCTATTGTGACCATACCTAGGTAAAAGTTGTAAAATAAGAATTATCTGGTGTGATGTTACAAAATATTATTATTATTATTATTAATGTTTTGAAAATTGTTTTATTTCTCACTGTGGTAGGCAGCCATCTTGGATACTGAAAAATGCTCAACGTTGTCCGTCAGTCTGACCTCATCGGATTTCGACTCAGGACCTCGGAAATATACAGTAGTTATTTTTTTTTTTTTTTTTATATGTTCCGACACTGGACATAGGCTTAATCAAGCCCGTTACCGTGGCCCAGGTCAACTGCTGCTCACACACACACGTCACGACTTCCGAACTGGTACCCAGCCACAGAGGGAGGGAAGTGAGGGTAATTCTCAAATACTGCAGCTGTTATGGTACCAGTGAGGGTGTTATAGTACCAGTGAGGGTGTTATGGTACCAGTGAGTGTGTTATGGTACCAGTGAGGGTGTTTTACGACGTTCGGTGGCCTTATAGTTACTGCCTGACACTCAAATCGGAAGAGTAAATATTCCCAAGCCCTCACCTGAGAGGATCGATCTCCCGACCTCTAGGTTACGAGTTCAGAACACTAACCACTCAGCCACCTCCCCTAAAATATAGTCGTGGTCAAATATAATCATCCATATAGGGGTAACTCACATAAGAGTTTGACAGCTTCCCTCTGTTCCTTAGATGATAAACTTTCCAATAAATAGGTAAACTACCATCTTTTAATTTACTACAAGCAGCTACACACTACTTAAAACAATAACACACACACACACACATGTTAACTACCATCTTTTAATTTACTACAAGCAGCTACACACTACTTAAAACAATAACACACACACACACGTTAACTACCATCTTTTAATTTAATACAAGCAGCTACACACTACTTAAAACAATAACACACACACACACACACACACGTTAACTACCATCTTTTAATTTAATACAAGCAGCTACACACTACTTAAAACAATAACATTATTTGTGAAAGTGAAAACATTAGACAGTAAATTGTTTGAGATACCCATATGTGGATGATTATTATTGACCGCAACTGTACAAGATCAGTCATAAAATCTTATATATGATTTAATGCCAGGTTCTACTCAACTAAATGGAAATGCCAAGGAAAGGCGAGACTCATCACAACACCTTACAGACCATACAGAATAAAGCCCTAAAGATAATCATAGGCTGCACAGCTACCACACCTACAGACCACCTACACTATGAAACCAAAGTCCTCAAAATCAAAGACCATCTTGACATGAGAGGCACACAAACACACACACACACACACACACGCTGCAGCCTCCACAAACCCACACCATCCACTACACTACATGGCACAACACACACACACAAACCCACACCATCCACTACACTACATGACACAACACACACACATGCCAAGGAACATCAAAACAACACCCAGTACACAATACCATACACAAATACTATCATCTCTTACACCCTGCCCAACCCAAACCAATCTCCAGAAACATATCCATACTCCAATCACTCATCAATCCATCCAAACACCCAGCTGCATGCACGACCTGACATACCAGAAGAGGCTGGATGGAGCCGTTGTGGATGTCTGTCCAGGATGCAACACAGTACCCCATTCTATTAAACACATTATTGAAGACTGCAACACACACAAACACACTCGCCAACAACACAGCATACACTCTCTGAGGGCACTGTGGGTTCAGGCAATGGCCTTCCTCAGGAGCTCGGGGCTGCTCGGCCAGACACCTTGAGGAACTTCAACAACAACAACAACAACAACATGAGTGTGTGCAAAGCAGCAGAGAAATATAAATTAAAAGAGAGCACAGTGCATGATTACATGAAACCCAAACCTATCAAACCAGTAGGAAGTGGAACCTCATTGACTAATGATGAAGAGTTACTGTTGTGTAACAGAATGCTCACATTGTCAGAAAGGGGATTCCCACTTCACATAATGTATTTGAGAATGTTAGTGAACTCATACGGTACTTAGAAAAATGATGCGTTACGGTGCCAAGTTTCCATAACAATTTGCCGGGTATGAAATGGACCACTAAGTACAGCCACAATCAAATATCCACCAACACTTTCCTTCTATCGTAGTAAATATCTTGGTAATAAAAAACAACACGTGTATAATATAATAATAATAATAATAATTGAGGGGGTTGAGTTGACATAAAATGTTGTATGATTATATTTTGATTTGAGACTGATTTCTTTGTACGATGGAAGGAAAGTGTCGGTGGATATTTGATTGTGGCTGTACCTAGAACACCACAAACAAAACCTTAGTAGACGAGTGTCCCAGAATATAAAGACTATCAGAACCAAAGTTACAAAAGCCATGTTAACTCAGTTCTACAGTAACTTGAAGGTGTTCCTCCAGAGAACATAATAAATTTTGATGAGACAAATCTCACTGATGATCCAGGTAAAAGGAAAGTCATAGTGAGGCAGAACACTAAATATCCAGAGAGGGTCATCATCTATCAACAAAATCCTTTATATCTATTATGTTCTCTGGTGTGTTACCCCCTCAATAATTATGTGGTGTATAAGGCTATCCATCTTTATGATACCTGGACTGAACACGATACAATAAGTCCCCCAGTGGAGGGTTCCATTCATGTTAATTTGATGAGTGGCTCCACAAAATAATCCTGCCAAATCCATGACAGGTAGAGTTGTCATTATAGGTGACAACTTGACACAAAATAATCCTGCCAAATCCATGACAGGTAGAGTTGTCATTATAGGGGACAACTTGACACAAAATAATCCTGCCAAATCCATGACAGGTAGAGTTGTCATTATAGGGGACAACTTGACACAAAATAATCCTGCCAAATCCATGACAGGTAGAGTTGTCAATATAGGGGACAACTTGACACAAAATAATCCTGCCAAATCCATGACAGGTAGAGTTGTCAATATAGGGGACAACTTGACACAAAATAATCCTGCCAAATCCATGACAGGTAGAGTTGTCAATATAGGGGACAACTTGACACAAAATAATCCTGCCAAATCCATGACAGGTAGAGTTGTCATTATAGGGGACAACTTGACACAAAATAATCCTGCCAAATCCATGACAGGTAGAGTTGTCATTATAGGGGACAACTTGACACAAAATAATCCTGCCAAATCCATGACAGGTAGAGTTGTCAATATAGGGGACAACTTGACACAAAATAATCCTGCCAAATCCATGACAGGTAGAGTTGTCATTATAGGGGACAACTTGACAAGCATAATATCTCCTTTGTTCTCTTACCACCAAACTCCATCAAGCAAAAAGTAGCTTATACAAGTCTACCTTATTCAATATTAAACAGGTCTTACAATCTTCTAAATAAATACTCTAATACTTAATTAAACTCAAGAGTAATGCAACTTCATATTATCAGCTGGAAACTAACATCATGAAACATGTTTACAGTGCTATGTTTGAAGGATTATCTTTTGCATCTGTACAAAGGTTTTGTTCATTATTTGATATGCCACCAATAAGTAAAAGACAATTATTGAAATACAAAAAAGTAATATTATCTTCTGTGGCAATCAGAAAAACTCGACAGCAACTTGAAGACAGTGTAGCAAAAGTAATAGAGTCAACAGACACACACACACACACAGTAAATAGATAAATACTGTAGATAAATAAATAGATTGATAGGAAGGTAGATAAACAGATAGACAAATAGACATACAAGTATACAGACGGACAGACTACAAATCTACAAATATTACAGAAATCCATAGAACAAAGTACTAGGCTATGCAAATGAGCTCCTTCAGTTCCCAGGAGATGATGGATTACTGGATATAGATGTCAAATTATAGTCGCGGTCAAATATAATCATCCATATAGGGGTAACTCACGTAAGAGTTTGACAGCTTCCCTCTGTTCCTATCTATCTATCTATAGCTCTGACACCTCGTTCCCTCTGGGAACTCCCCCCAAGGGGGTGGCCACGGCAGAAGTGTCTCCAGTTCTCCCTGTTCCAACACTCCCTCCTTACTTGGTCCATCCCTACTCTGCCCCTCACGTTTCTCTCCTTTACATACTCTTCCACTCTGTTCTGCCATCTAACCGGAAGCCCTCTGTTCCTTAGATGATAAACTTTCCAATAAATAGGTTAACTACCATCTTTTAATTTAATACAAGCAGCTACACACTACTTAAAACAATAACACACACACACATGTTAACTATGTTCAATTTGTGTGAGATGTTGCGCCTCGCGAATGTCATTTGTTTTGTTGTTTATGTTTTGGAGATGTGCGAGAGGGAGCGGGGATGGCTGGCACTGGCTGCTACGTTCCATATGTGTTGCCTACAGAATTAAAGTTAATTTCCTTGCTCCTGTGCCTCTGCTTTATCCTGCCATATGTATCTACGAGCTCAACAAATGGTAGCAGAGCGTAGTTGCATGGCAGAGGAAACAAGTGGACCCAGATTAAGAAATCGGACAACATGAACGGGAATGGCGACGGCGGCGAACGGGCTCGAGTGCCAGCGTTTGGAGGAGACAAAAGCTATGACCGATGGAAGCAAGAGTTGAAAGCTTGGAAGTTTGTCACAAATATTGGCAAGAAGAAGCAAGCCGTGGCTGTTGCCCTGTCATTCCCAGAAGGAAGCCAGGTGAGGAGCAAGATTTTTGAAGAGGTGAACATTGACGAGTTGACAAATGATGATGGAATGAACGTTTTGCTGCAACATTTAGACAAGTGGTATCAAAAGGATGAAATGTCAGCCGCTTATGAAGTATGGACAAGATTCGACACTTTCACAAAAGAAAAGGAGGATGCCATGGAAAAGTACATATTGGAATTTGTGAAGAGAAAATAAATTTAATGCTGTTCTAGAAAAATACAAAGTGAGTATTCCAAAGTGTATTTTAGCTTTCAAATTGTTAGATAATGCAGGGCTAGAGATTAAAGACAAACAAATTGTGTTGACAGCAGTGTCTTTTAGTGAACCTAAAAAAATGTTTGATTCTATGCAGCAAGCCCTAAAGAAATTTTTCTGAAGCCAAGAAGTGGTGTCACTTGGTGCAGGGTCAGGGAGTGGTAAAAGTGAGACACCTGCTGTCCTGGTAAAGACTGAGCCGGTGTTTAGCACAGAAGAAGTGAATGTAGTCAATAGAGGAAGAGGACGTGGAGGATTTAGGAGAAGTAGAGGAAGAGGCAACATAGTAAACAGAACTGAGAAGAGTGTACAACAAAATTCTGTTGATAGATATGGTAACATTAGAAAATGTTATGTGTGTGGATCAGAGTACCATTTGTCTCCAGCATGTCCTAAAAATATGAATATTTATGTGAACAGTGCAGGTGAGGAAGGTAAGAAAGAGGTAGAAACATATGCTGTTGTTGAAAGTCCCGGCACAATGTCTGTACTTATGACAGAGACTATTTGTTATGCTGTCCTGGACACAGCCTACAGCTCTACAGTGTGTGGTGTTGATTGGTTGACAACGTATATACACACTTTATCAGAAGAGGAAAAATCAAGTATACAAGAGGAAAACAGTGAGGCAACATTTAGATTTGGTGACGGAAATGTGTACAGGTCTACAAAGAAGGTGAAATTTCCAGTGAACATGATAGGTGACAGGGCTTATGTAATAGCTGATGTGGTAGACTGTTCTATTCCCCTTCTGTTCAGCAAGAAATCAATGAAGAAAGCACAAATGAAACTAGACCTGGAAAATGACATTGATGTGATACATGGAAAAAGGGTAAAGTTAAGGTGCACTTCTTGAGGACACTATTGTCTCCTGCTGAGGGATGAGAAGGAAGTTTGGAAGAAAACAGAAGAAATAATGCTGACATTGGGCAGTGATGAAAAGGAAAAGAAAAACAATTTGGTCATCCCACATGTAGGAGGTTAATTCAGCTATTGAAAGATGGAGACATTGATGATGAGATGTGCTTTGTTCATGCCGAGGAGGTGTCAAACAGCTGTGAAATATGTGTGAAATACAAGAAAACACCATCAACACCAGTTGTGAGTGTGACTTTGGCAAAAGAGTTCAACCAAGTTGTAGCAATAGATCTAAAGGAGTATAAGAAGGGTGACACATATTTTCTTCATATGGTAGATATGGCTACAAGGTTCTCAAAATCATGTGTGACAAAAAGTAAAGAACCTCAGGAGATTGTTGAAAAAGTCATTGAAACATGGTTGGGAACTGGTTTAGGAGCTCCTGTGAAGTTTGTGTGATAATGGTGGGGAGTTTGCCAACACTACATTCCTTGATAGGTGTGAAAATATGAACATTCAAGTGATGCATACACCAGCATATTCACCCTTCAGTAGTAATGGCCTGTGTGAACGTAACCATGTAGTAACAGATGAAATGGTGGCAAAAATAATAACAGAGCAACCAAAATTATCATTAAGAGTGGCCTTAGCTTGGGCAGTTAATGCAAAGAACTGTGTTCAGATGGTGGGAGGGTTTCAGCCAGTATCAACTTGTATATGGAGGGAATCCTAACCTGCCATGTACCCTGAATGATGAACTTCCCGCTCTAGAAGGTACAACGTCCAGTGAGATTGTTGTGAAACATCTCAATGCTAGCCACTCATCAAGGAAGGCTTTTATTGCTGCTGAAGCCTCTGAGAAAATTTGACGTGCACTAAGACATAAAGTTAGAACCACTAAGAAGCCACTTGAAAATGGAGATCAAGTTTATTTCAAGAGAGAAGACCAAAAGGAGTGGAAAGGACCAGCTGTAATCATTGGTCAAGATGGTAAAACAATGATTCTGAAGTATGGTTCAAATATTGTAAGAGTCCATGAAAACCATGTTCAGGAAATACCATACAGTTTTGACACAGACACCAAAGATGGGACAAACTCACTACTTGACACAATGAGACATCAAACAAAACAAGTTAAAACTGAGAAGAAAGAGATTGAAGCAGTTATAAATCCAGTTGAAAATCCTGTAGAAAGTTATGACAAAGAAGAATAAGAAGAATATCACAGTATAGTTGAGGATACACATGAAGACAGTGTGAGAGTCAAAAGTATCCCAAAGATTGGACAGAAAGTAAAGTTCCTTTCAAAAGAGTCAGATGAGTGGCAGACAGTAACTATACATAGTCGTGCTGGAAAATCAACAGGAAAATACAGTAATTGGAGGAACGTTAAATATGAGGATGGAAGCTTATCAGCCCTTGACTGGAACAGAGATGTAGAAAAGTAGATACCTATATTAGAAGAGAATGGAGTGCAGGAACCCAGTGAAATAGTAATGGCTTGTGAAAACATGGAGAATCAAGAACTTGACAAGGCAAAACAAGAAGAAATGAGAAGTTGGAAGAATTTTGGTGTGTATGAGGAAGTTACAAAGATGGGTCAAAATGCACTCTCAGTTCCATGGGTAGTAACTGAAAAAGAAAATAAGGATGGAAAAAATAAAAATAAAGCAAGATTGGTTGCTAGAGGTTTTGAGGAAAAATAAGAAGTTGAGTCAGATTCTCCCACTGTTAGTAAAGAAATGTTGAGGTCTTTTGTTGCAATACTGTCTTCTAAAAAGTGGGGAGTGAACTCAATTGACATTAAGGCTGCATTCCTACAGAGTGAACGGTTTGAGTGTGATGTGTATCTTATTCCTCCTACTGAGGCAGGTTGTGATAGTACTGTTCTGTGGAAATTACAAAAATGTGTATATGGCCTCAATGATGCAGGTAGGAGGTGGGTATCTCACAGTGAAAACCTTCATGTTGAAGATGGGATGTACTCAGGTAAAAACTGACCCTGCAACATTCTACTGGTATGATGATGGAGTGTTGTATGGTGTGTTTTGGATGTATGTAGATCACTTCTTGTGGGGAGGAACAAAGAGATTGGAAAATGTTGTCATTGCCAAAATAAGAAGTCAGTTTCAGGTTAAGGAACAAAATAAAGACATTTTCAAATATATTGAACTAAATATTGTACAGAATGATCAGGGTGTCAAAATTCATCCGAATGAGTACTGTAAACTTTTGGAAGCTGTAAATGTAAGTGCTGTGAGAGGACTAAATAAGAGGTTGGAATGTAATGAAGAAGAAAAGGAGAGTTTCAGGAGTTTGGTGTGCCAACTAGGGTGGTTATGTACCAATTCAAGGCCTGATCTGTCATATGATGTGTTACAACTTAGCTGCAAAGTAAATCATCCTAAAGTAGGAGATTTGATCGAGGCAAATAAATGTCTAAGAAAAGCCTGTACTTTTGAAAATTCAATGTACTTTGCAGAAGTTGGTGATACCTCTAGTTGTAAGTTAGTTGTGTACAGTAATACTTCTTATGTTGGTCTTACAGATGGATATACCTGTAGTTGTAAGTTAGTTGTGTACAGTAATACTTCTTATGTTGGTCTTACAGATGGATATACCTGTAGTTGTAAGTTAGTTGTGTACAGTAATGCTTCTTATGTTGGTCTTACAGATGGATCTAGTAGTGCTCGGGGCTTTGTGATTTTCCTTGTAGGAGAAAATGGAAATAGTTGTCCTTTGTATTGGGAAGCAAAGAGGATGAGAAGAGTTGTGAAGAGCACCCTTGTAGCTGAAACTCTAGCAGCTACTGAGGCAGTAGATATTATGGCCTATTATTATCTTGGAAATATGTTGTCTCAGATATTGTATGAAGGTTGCCTGTAGAACTTTATGTAGATAACCATTCACTTTATGATAATGTGTACTCTGTGAAAAATGTTTCAGAGAAGAGATTAAGAATTGACATAACTATTCTCAAAGAAATGGTTCAGAGTGGAGAGTTGAAAGTGTTTTGGTTAGAGTCAAAGGTACAATTGGCTGATGTGTTAACAAAGAAAGGAGTGAATTCTTTGAAGATAGCTTGTGTTTTTGAAAATGGATGTTTGGGATTGTAAGCTAACAAATTAACTGAAGTATATATATTAATTTCGTAAAAAGAACAATAATTTTTATGTTTTATTTGCCTATAAGTTTTTTATTTTTATACTGTTGTCATCTATCTGAGCTGCATGGACAGTTATCATTAGTTTGAATATATTTCCATTTTATTTAGAAGAGAGGGAATATGTTAACTATATTCAATTTGTGTGAGATGTTACATAGAGAGATAGATAATAATAATAATAATAATAATAATAACTGAAAAGTCAAGAAAATTGAATACCAAACATATTATACATGTCAACTATGTTCAATTTGTGTGAGATGTTACGCTCCGTGCTTCACGAAATGTCATTTGTTTTGTTGTTTATGTTTTGGAGATGTGTGAGTGAGAGAGGTGGTGGTTGACACTGGCTGCTACGTTCCATGTGTGTTGCCTACAGAATTATAAAGTTAATTTCCTTGCTCCTGTGCCTCTGCTTTATCCTGCCAAACTGATCTACCAGCTCAACACAATGAGAGGACACAGTCAGAAATTAATTAAAAGAAGAGGAGATAAAGATGTACAGATATATAGCTTTCCAAATAGAGTAATTGACGAATGGAATAAATTACCAGAAGAAGTGGTGTGTGTCAAAAACATACACACACACACACACACACACACAAAGATGTACAGAAATATAGCTTTCCAAATAGATTAATAGACGAATTGAATAAATTACCAGAAGAAGTGGTGTGTGTCAAAAACATACATAACTTTAAAGAAAATTATGATAATTGTGTTTTAAAATACGGGACATTACGAGCTGCACTCAATCCTGTAAAGATACAAATAGGTAAGAACAAATAGGTAAGAACATATTATGTACTGTACACACACACACACACAATATTATGTACTGTACACACACACACACACACACAATATTATGTACTGTACACACACACACACACACACACAATATTATGTACTGTACACACACACACACACGCACAATATTATGTACTGTACACACACACACACACACACACAATATTATGTACTGTACACACACACACACACACACACAATATTATGTACTGTACACACACACACACACACACAATATTATGTACTGTACACACACACACACACAATATTATGTACTGTACACACACACACACACACACACACGCACAATATTATGTACTGTACACACACACAATTAAACCCAACACAGCTACTCACCTAGATGGTCAGGTGGCAATTCCTCTCAGATGGCAACACTACCGCCATACATCTCATCTCTGGGGTTGGATACCAGTGTTGCCAACTATAGGATAATCGCTCTACATTTTTACAGAATCTGAAAAAAAAAAAAATGTTGGGGGTTACGACTTTTTGGAAAGAGAGAAAATTTTGCAGCGACAAATTATTATATAAACAGAAAATAAATATGTTAAGAAAGTATTATTAAATAAAAGAAATATATTAAGAAAATATTATTAAATAAACAAAAATAAATATGTTAAGAAATTACTATTATTTAAACAGAAAAGAATTATGTATAAAGAGTACTATCAAATAAACAGAAAATAAATATGTTATGAAAATATTATTAAATAAATAGAAAATAAATATATTAAAAAAGTACTATTAAATAAACAGAAAATAAATATGTTAAGAAAATACTATTAAATAAAATATCTATTACTTTCAACTATTATGTACTGTACACACACACACACACACACACACATTATGTACTGTACACACACACACACACACACACACTAATATGTACTGTACACACACACACACACACACACACTATTATGTACTGTACACACACGCACACACACACACAATATTATGTACTGTACACACACACACACACAATTTAAACCAAACACAGCTACTCACCTAGATGGTCAGGTGACAATTCCTCTCAGATGGCAACACTACCGCCATACATCTCATCTCTGGGGTTGGATATCAGTGTTGCCAACTACAGGATAATCGCTCTACATTTTTACAGAATCTGAAAAAAAAAATGTTGGGGGTTACGAAATTTTGGTAAGTGATAAAATTTTGCAGCGACAAATTATCATATAAACAAAAAATAAATATGTTAAGAAAGTATTATTAAATAAAAGAAATATATTAAGAAAATATTATTAAATAAACAAAAATAAATATGTTAAGAAATTACTATTATTTAAACAGAAAAGAATTATGTATAAAGAGTACTATCAAATAAACAGAAAATAAATATGTTATGAAAATATTATTAAATAAATAGAAAATAAATATATTAAAAAAGTACTATTAAATAAACAGAAAATAAATATGTTATGAAAATACTATTAAATAAAATATCTATTACTTTCAACTATTATGTACTGTACACACACACACACACACACACACACACTATTATGTACTGTACACACACACACACACACTATTATGTACTGTACACACACACACACACAATATTATGTACTGTACACACACACACATACACACAATATTATGTACTGTACACACACACACACACACACACAATATTATGTACCGTACACACACACACACACACAATATTATGTACTGTACACACACACACACACACACAATATTATGTACTGTACACACACACACACACACACAATATTATGTACTGTACACACACACACACACACACAATATTATGTACTGTACACACACACACACACACACAATATTATGTACTGTACACACACACACACACACAATTAAACGCAAACACAGTCACTCACTTAGATGGTTTTGAGAGGTGTGGGAATAGGGGAACAGGCTTGGGGGGAGGGGTAGAAAGCCTGTCCCCCTATTCCCATACCCCCATAACCCCACCCTCATGCTTGTCCCCCTATTCCCGCATCTCCCAAAATCCCCCCAAGCCAGTCCCCCTATTCCTGCACCCCCCAAAACCCCCCCAAGCCAGTCCCCCTACTCCAGCACCCCCCAAACCCCCCCCCTATTCCCGCACCCCCCCAAGCCTGCCCCCCTATTCCCGCACCCCCTTAATTACTCACCTAGATGGTCAGGTGGCGCTGTTGGACACTGGCAACACTGATCTAAGGCTGGATACCACAGTGTTGCCAACTACAGGATAATCGCCTTACATTCTGGCCATTTCAACCTCGGGGCTGGATATCAGTGTTGCCAACTATAGGATAATCATCGCCCTACATTTTTACAGAATCTGAAAAAATAATGTTGGACGTTACGAAATTTTGGGAAGAGACAAAATTTTGCAGCGACAAATTATTATATAAACAGAAAATAAATATGTTAAGAAAGTAATATTAAATAAACAGAAAAGAAATATGTATAAAAAGTACTATTAAATAAAAAGAAAATAAATATGTTGAGAAAGAACTATTAAAGGGGGTGCGGGAGTAAGGGGACAGGCTTGGAGGGGGGGGGTTAGGGGGTTGCAGGAGTAGGGGGACAGGCTTGGGGGGGGGGTTAGGGGGTACAGGAATAGGGGGACAGGTTTAGGGGGGGAGGTTTAGGGGTGTGTGGGAATAGGGGACAGGCTTTCTACACCCCCCTAAACCTGTCCCCCTATTCCCGCACCCCCCCCCCAAGCCTGTCCCCTACTCCGGCACCTCCCAAAACCCCCACAAGCCTGTCCCCTATTCCAGTCCCCCCCCCCCAAGCCTGTCCTCCTACTCCCGCAGTCCCCCAGTCCCCCCCCCAGGTCTGTCCCCTACTCCCGCACCCCCCCAAGCCTGTCCCCCTACTCCCGCACCCCCTCTAAAAAATAATGTATGAAATCATTAGAAAAAATGTAGTTAGGGCGATCTGTGTTGTTCAGCCAATCAGGTGTTGTCTTTTAAGTGACCCCCCCCCCCTCCCCCCCAAAAAAATATAATAATAATAATAATAAGCATAGTTTATAAAAAAATATGCATAGCTAATCACACACACAAAAAAAAATAATAATAATAATAATAAGCATCGCTTATCACCAAAATAATAATAATAATAATAATAATAATAAGCATAGTTTATCACACACACACAAAAAAAGCATAGTTAAAAAAAATTTATAATAATAACAATAATAATAAGCCTAGTTTATCACACACACACACACAAAAAGTATAGTTTATCACACACACACAAAAAAGCATAGTTTATCACCAAAAAAAGCATAGTTTATCACACACAAAAAAGGAAACAGTTGATCACCAAAAAGAAAAGAAAAAATAAGCATCGTTTATCACAAAAAAGAAGCATAATTTATCACCAAAAGAAAAAAGAAGAAGCATAGTTTATCACAAAAAAAAAAAAGAAAAAAAAAAAAAAAAAAAAGCATAGTTTATCACAAAAAAGAAAAGAATAAAAAAGCATAGTTTATCACCAAAAGAAAAAAGAAGTAGAGTTTATTACCATAAGAAATAAGAAACAATTTATCACAAAAAAAAGGAAAGAAAGAAACAGTTTATCACAAAAAAAATATATATATATATAAAACGATACAGTTTATCATAAAAATAAATAAATAAATAAATCAATCATAGTTTATCACCAAAACAATAAACAGAATCATAGTTTATCAGGTGACAGTTGTAAACACAGAAATTGTGTTGTAACGTAAGTAGATTTCCTCAGACTTTTTGACCCGGTCATTTCCTGTACTTTACCACGGTCAGGTCCCGGTAGTTTGTCCAGGTTAGGTCCCGGTAGTTTGCCCAGGTTAGGTCCCGGTAGTTTGTCCAGGTTAGGTCCCGGTAGTTTGCCCAGGTTAGGTCCCGGTAGTTTGCCCAGGTTAGGTCCCGGTAGTTTGCCCAGGTTAGGTCCCGGTAGTTTGCCCAGGTTAGGTCCCGGTAGTTTGCCCAGGTTATTTCCCGGTAATTTGCCCAGGTTAGGTCCCGGTAGTTTGTCCAGGTTAGGTCCCGGTAGTTTGCCCAGGTTAGGTTAGGTTAGGTTAGGTTAGGTTAGGTTAGGTTAGGTTAGGTTAGGTTAGGTTAGGTTAGGTTAGGTTAGGTTAGGTTTGGTAAGATCAGGCTAATGTCAAAATACCCCATCTGAATATGCCCTATCTTGGAAATGGGGCATTTGTGGAGGAAATGCCATAGAAGAAAATAGTCTTAAAATTGTCTAAATAAGTGGGTAATGAAGGTAGAAAACCCATACGCAATAACAGTAATTCTTTCAATATTTACTGGCTAGGTCAGGTTAGGTCAGATTAATTTCCAAAATAAGTTTGTAAAACGGGGCATCTCCCAGAGAAACACCATAGATGAAAACTGTGTTAGAATGGTCCAAAATAGTGGGTAATGATACTAAAATATACAATATAGTGAATGAACTACTTCTATACATTTACCAATAATATTAATAATAATAATAATTACCTTTCATTATCATCTTCTTCCATGACCTGGTTAGCACCTGACCAATTCTATTGAGATTACATTAGATTAGGTTGGGTTTACTGAATAATAATAATAATAATAATAATAATAATAAAATACCATTGAAGAAAAGTGTCTTAGAATGTTATAAATTAGCGAGAAAAAAAAGGTAAAAACTTTGTATTAAAAAATGGTAATAGAACAGATTAAAGTAATAATAATATATACATACATACATATAGTCTATTTTAACTGATTTACATACCAAAAAAATATTGAGAGAGAGAGAGAAAGCAATAAAATAATGGGTACGGTATTTATTGAAAGAATTACTGTTTTGTAGCAGTGTTGCCAGATCCGGCTAGGTCCCAATATTTTGCCCCGGTCATTTCCTGTACTTTACCACGGTTATTTCCCAGTAGTTTGCCCAGGTTAGGTCCCGGTAGTTTGCCCAGGTTAGGTTAGGTTAGGTCAGGTTTGGTTAGGTAGTGTAAGGTTAGGTCAGGTTAGGTAAGGTTAGGTCAGGTTAGGTAAGGTAATGGTAAGGTTAGGTTAGGTTAGGTAAGGTTAGGTCAGGTTAGGTCAGGTTAGGTTAAGTTAGGTTAGGTCAGGTTAGGTTAGGTTAGGTTAGGTCAGATTAGGTTAGGTAAGGTCAGGTTAGGTTAGGTTAGGTTAGGTTAGGTAAGGTTAGGTTAGGTTAGGTAAGGTAAGGTTAGGTAAGGTTAGGTCAGGTTAGGTAAGGTTAGGTCAGGTTAAGTTAGGTTAGGTTAGGTTAGGTAATGGTAACACTGACTCTATCTTTGTTTCAATTATTAATGAGTTTGAAATATAGTTGAATGGTGGTAAGTTGTATAAAGCAAATAAATATAAGAACCTAAGAAGTATAAGACTGACTCTGGAGAAAAAAAGTGTCTACAACAACAAGAAGTGGACTAAATAAAACCAAGGAAGAAGTTACCATCCCAGGATCAGCTGATTAATTAAACATTGACTGAAGGAGGAAGGGGATAACAGATGTAAACAAGTAGAGGAGGAAGGTGAAGGTTTGTCCAGACTGCAAGAACTCTGATGCTGCATTTTGGTGTGGTCTTTGTGAATTCTGGCATCATATTAAGTGTGAAGGAGTATCAAGGGAAGTACTGTATATATAAATTTTTAAACAGGAGTGATGCTAGTAAACTACACTGGTATTACAATAAGTGTAATATTGTTGCTGGCAAGGTCCTGAGTCACATTTACAAAGCTGGAAAAGAGACAAGATGTAGTGGAAACAAAGATGAAGAACCTAGAAAAGGAGACAACTGCCAAGCTTCTTGTTTTTGAGAATGAGATAGCAGTAGTAAAGGGCAGAATTAGCACAGAAATGGATGAAGTGAAAGAGAAATTGGAAGCACAAAAAGTGTTGGAATTAGGAAAGTTGGATAAGTTTCAAGAGGTTCAGAAGGATATTAATGATATAAAATGTAAGTAACTTGAAGAAGTTAAGGAGAAAGTTTACATTGAGGTGAAGAATGATTTAGCATAATCCTGCAAAGATGTTGTGAAGAAGGAGACCCAAAATATTTGCAACTCACATAGTGCAACAAAAGTAAGCAAAAGTGTGATTGCAGAGGAGACAGTGCAACAAGTGAAGGATATGTTACACAGAGAGAATAATATGGTACTGTACAGAATGCCAGAAGAAATGATAAGTGGATTTAACATGGAGGAGAGAGAACACAAGATGAGACATGATAATCTAATGTTTAAAGAGATTTGTGGAGAGCTGAACCTAAATTGTTTTGATAGTGAAGATGAGGATCATGAGAAACTTGTATAAACTAAAGAATGTTAAGGAACTTTTATTCAGGAATGTGTCAGTGTATAGTTAACTCTCATTTTACACTTGTATATTGGGTGTGTAATGTAGTGTGTGTAATGAAACTGTGTACAGAAAACCCTCATTGTACAGTACACTTGTATATTAGGTGTGTAATGTAGTGTGTGTAATGAAACTGTGTACAGAAAACCCTCATTGTACAGTACACTTGTATATTGGGTGTGTAATGTAGTGTGTGTAATGAAACTGTGTACAGAAAACCCTCATTGTACAGTACACTTGAATTATGTGTGTGTAATATAGTGTTTACAGTACATACATCCATTACACACACACTATTTCACATACATAATGCCAGTGTAAAATGAGAATTGACTGTATCGTGATATGACGAGAGGGGAACGGGAAAAAGAGAAGGAACTAAGGAAACAGGCCAAAGAGAAGAGTGAGGAGGAATACAAAGGAATACAAAGGAAGTACAGGCAACAGGAGGTCCATAGTGACCTTTTACTAGGTTACCTGTTTAACTATGCTAATCTAGACTACGTGTTGAAGGAAAGGATTGTGGGAGGAGGAGAAGGATGTGGGAAATGTTTACGTGGTAAGAGGGAAGCCATGGAAGCGCTATCTACTGTGTGTAAATCCAGTAAAGATGAGGCAGAATGGAGAAAAGATTAAGTCTCAAAATAAGATACATGTGATGTTTAATAATGTTGATACTTTTACACGTGACAAGGTGAATAAACTTGAGACGAGAATAGGAGATATGAGAGTGAAACCCCATGTGATAATAATACTGGAGGTGAAGCCAAAGAACTATACATATGAAAAGAGTATTGTAGAGTTTAATATCAAGGGATACGAATTATTTGGAAAAAATATATCTGAAGAAAGCTGTGTGAGAGGTTTGTTGATGTGTGTGAAACATGGAGTGTCCAATAGTATTGAGGAAGGTGGTGAGTTTTGGGAATACAGGCAATTCTCATTTTACACTGGTATTATGTATGTGAAATAGTGTGTGTGTAATGAATGTATGTACTGTATACACTTATTGTACACTATATTACACACCCAATATACAAGTGTACTGTACAATGAGGGTTTTCTGTACAGTTTCATTACACACCCAATATACAAGTGTACTGTACAATGAGGGTTTTCTGTACACAGTTTCATTACACACACTACATTACACACCCAATATACAAGTGTACTGTACAATGAGGGTTTTCTGTACACAGTTTCATTACACACCCAATATACAAGTGTACTGTACAATGAGGGTTTTCTGTACACAGTTTCATTACACACACTATATTACACACCCAATATACAAGTGTACTGTACAATGAGGGTTTTCTGTACACAGTTTCATTACACACACTACATTACACACCCAATATACAAGTGTACTGTACAATGAGGGTTTTCTGTACACAGTTTCATTACACACCCAATATACAAGTGTACTGTACAATGAGGGTTTTCTGTACACAGTTTCATTACACACACTACATTACACACCCAATATACAAGTGTAAAATGAGAATTGACTGTATATAAAAGTGACTATAAAAGGTACAGAGGACGTATTGCTCACAGCTGTATACAGGAGTCCAAATAACACCACTGAGAATAACAAACAGATTATTGGATCTACTACAAGAAATAGGTGAACAATGAATGACACACAAAATAGTTATAGGCGATTTTAATTTGCCTAACATAAACTGGACGACAGGCACAGCATCAAGCAGAGACCAATACAGTCCGGGATGCAACACAGCACCCCATTCTATTAAACGCATTATTGAAGACTGCAACACACACAACCACACTCACCAACAACACAACACAGCACCCCATTCTATTAAACACATTATTGAAGACTGCAACACACACAACCACACTCACCAACAACACAACACACACTCACTGAGGGCACTGTGGGAAAGCCCGGTTCAGGCCATGACCTTCCTCAAGAGCTCGGGGCTGCTCGGCCAGACACCTTGACGAACTTCAACAACAACAACAACAGTCAAGAGTTTTATAGAAAAAATAAGAGATTGTTTCTTTGTGCAATATATAAAGAACATAACAAGATGTAGAGGAAGTGAAAAGTGGAATGTGCTTGACCTTGTGTTTACTAACGATGACCTAGGAGTAGAGGGGATTGAAGTAGACAGACAGCCCCCTCGGAAAAAGTGATCATGCCTGCATAACTTTTCATTGTGATATAGAACCACAGATAAGGAAGACAAAAACTCAAAATATATAATAGGCAAAGTAGTTCCCAATTATTTCTTAATGTTATTAAAAATGCTCAACAATTTAGGGGGGGTTTAGGGGGGTGCGGGAGTAGGGGGAGAGGCTTGGGGTGGGTAGAAAGCCTGTCCCCTATTCCCGCACCACCCTAACCCCACCCCCCAAGCCTGTCCCCCTACTCCCACACCCCCCCGACCTCCTACAAGCTTGTCCCCTATTCCTGCACCCCCTTAACCCCCCCCCCCCAAGCCTGTCCCCCTAATCCCACAGCCCCCTCGGAAAAAGTGATCATGCCTGCATAACTTTTCATTGTGATATAGAACCACAGATAAGGAAGACAAAGAAGGGAAGGTGTATTTATATGAAAGAGAAAATTATTTACAAATGAAGGAGAAACTAAGTATAGACTGGAAAGACCACTTGAATACTGAAGACATCAATGACATGTGGAATAGATTTATAACTAAATTGTAGGAAGTTATCAGTGATTGTATACCATGCAGAGTGTTTAAGGAAAGGGAATCAAGGAAAAACATAAAAAACAGTGAATTTACCCATGAATAGGAAACTGAGGGCAAAGATTAAGACAAAACAAAGGAACGATTGAGGAAAATGGCAGAAAGAAATAACAGACAGTGGGGATAGGGAATATCAGAGAGTGCAATGTGAGTACAGACGTTTAAATAACCAAGTAAGGAAACAAACTTGGAGAGAAGTTAAAGCCAAGGAACAAACAATACCACAAAATGTAAAAAGCAATCCAAAGATTTTCTGGAAGTAAAGTTGGACACATGAATGGGTGGTACAGCCCAAGTGAAAGATGGTCAATTTCTGCCAATATCAAGTTCCTTATTAGTGCCAAATAGGAGACATCAGGGGCAGAAGTCAGTATTGAGGATGGTAATAAAAAGCAACTACCTCATAATAGACACTGGTTAGGTTAGGTTAGGTTGGTAATCAAGAGGGGCAGAAGTCAGTATTGAGGATGGTAATAAAAAGTAAGTACCTGATAATAGACACTGGTTAGGTTAGGTTAGGTTAGGTGAGTTGGGCTAGGTTGGGTTAGGTTAGGTTGGTAATTAGGAGGGACAGAAGTCAGTATTAAGGATGGTAATAAAAAGCAACTACCTGATAATAGACACTGGTTACTCCAATGGGACAAGTATCTTTCATCTGGGCTGTACCACCCATTCATGTGTCCAACTGTACATTAACTCTAAGACGAAGACAGTATCTGGGATCACAGAATTATATATGGGAGGTGACAAAACTAACAAGACAACGAGTGACAAGGAGAAGAGTTAGGAGAGTTTTTTTCATCAGTATTTATGAACGAACCACAAAGAGCTGTGCCAGAATTGGAAGTGAGACATAATAATAATAATAATAAATTGAGGCGTCTATTTGCATAACGGGATAAACACCACCTCTGGTGAAATTGAGTTAGCACTGTCTTCCCCCCTAGTAAACATCTACAATTTATGTGGTGAAGTCCATATCCCCTTTTGGAGTTTCTAATAAGGCTTAAAATGAAGTATAAATAGAGAGACTATAACCTTTTGTGCACAGATGTTAAACTTTAAACCCATTTTTCTCAAAACTTGAATTGTGTCGCTTATCTCGTTATGCAAATAGACGCCTCATATACTGAAAACACTGAAAAAGTTAAAGTGTAATAAATCCCCCGGACCAGACAGACTCCACACAAGAGTTATATTGGAAGTTGGTGAGGTGCTGATGGAAACACTGTGGATTATTTTTAACAACTCTTTGTTAAGATATCAAGTTCCCCAGGAGTGGAAAACAGCAAATATTACTGTAATATTTAAAAAGGGGAGATAAGAGTGACCCCAGTAACTACAGACCAGTGGTATTGCCCGGGTGACCGAAGCCGTTCCCAGGGACTTGCGGATGCCTGTCCGGGATGCAACACAGCACCCCATTCTATTAAACACATTATTGAAGACTGCAACGCACACAACCACACTCACCAACAACACAACATACACCCTCTGAGGGCACTGTGGGAAAGCCCGGTTCAGGCCATGACCTTCCTCAGGAGCTTGGGGCTGCTCGGCCAGACACCTTGAGGAACTTCAACAACAACAACTGCAATATTTAAAAAGGGGAGATAAGAGTGACCCCAGTAACTACAGACCAGTATCATACAGAACATGTCAGGTAATAACTTGTTCAGCAAATAACAGTATGGTTTCTTACCAGGGAGGTCGACTGTATTGCAGCTGATACAAGTATTGATAAGTGGACTGAGTCTATAGATAGAGGATGGGTAGTGG
Organism: Petrolisthes cinctipes; assembly: GCA_033782935.1. Lineage (NCBI taxonomy): Eukaryota > Metazoa > Arthropoda > Malacostraca > Decapoda > Porcellanidae > Petrolisthes > Petrolisthes cinctipes. The sequence continues at coordinate 284,511 of JAWQEG010000495.1, read as the reverse complement.
ATGTGGCTTATTGTGATCTAAGGAAAGCATTTGATACAGTCCCCCATAGTTAATTCTCATTTTACACTTGTATATTAGGTGTGTAATGTAGTGTGTGTAATGAAACTGTGTACAGAAAACCCTCATTGTACAGTACACTTGTATATTGGGTGTGTAATGTAGTGTGTGTAATGAAACTGTGTACAGAAAACCCTCATTGTACAGTACACTGGTATATTGTGTGTGTAATGTAACTGTGTACAGAAAACCCTCATTGTACAGTACACTGGTATTATGGGTGTTTAATATAGTGTACAATAAGTGTTTACAGTACATACATTCATTACACACACACTATTTCACATACATCATCCCAGTGTAAAATGAGAATTGACTGAACTTGCAAAACTCAGGAGCTATAATATAACTGGAGAATTACTAAATTGGATTAAATCATTCTTGTGTGGAAGGAAACAGTGCGAGATTGTGAATGGGGAGAGATCAGAGACGAAAGATGTTGTAAGTGGTGTGCCTCAGGGATCAGTTCTGGCACCATTGTTTGTGTGGAAGGAAACAGTGTGTGATTGTGAATGGGGAGAGCTCAGAGATGAAAGATGTTATAAGTGGTGTGCCTCAGGGATCAGTTCTGGGACCATTATTGTCTGTGTTATATGTGAATGACCTGGTGTTATAAGTGGTGTGCCTCAGGGATCAGTTCTGGCACCATTGTTGTCTGTGATATATGTGAATGACCTGATAGAAGTAATCCAAAACACCAGTATATTTTTGTATGCAGATGACACCAAATTGTTTAAGGAAATCAAGCATATGGAAGACTGTGAGGCATTGCAAGAGGACTTACAGAGAATGGATGCATTCTCTCTCTCTCTCTCTCCCTCTGTGTGTGTGTGTGTGTGTGTGGATAGATGGTCCAGGATATGGTTGCTGACTCAAAAGTGTTGATTTATGAGGATTGGAGGTACTAAAGAAAGAGATATTTAAATACAAGAGGGAGGAAGAATTAAAGGAGGATAAATCTGAAAAAAGTCCTAGGAGTAATAATTGATAATAAATTGTTTGAGTTTTGACGAATACCCGACTGAAAAAGTAATTAAAGCTTTACAAGATTATGGGAATTATCAGGACGACATTTTTAACTCTGGATGAGACAAAAGTTTAAGGTGGAAGTTTTGTGTTGGTAATTCTGAAGCAACCAAATCCTCCACAAACTATTCCAAGCAACAACAGAACAACACTATTATTATTATTGCACTTCTGGTCCTGTTGTTTCCTGGCATATTTTGGAGGAATCAAGGCACTCCAATGTACCAAAAAAGAATTATTATTATTATCTAACCGTTGGATAGATTTTGTGAATGTGGATACTCACCTTTTGGAAAATAATGAAGCCTTACAAGTGTGGTTGGTTAGGAAGCTTACAAACCAACACACCGAGTAGCCATCTTAGTTAGTTATAATTATACTGCAATGATACAACCTCACCTCAAGTATGCAAATCAAGAAAGAAAGACATAGAAATTATTGAAAATGTCCAGCGACGAGCAACCAAACCAATTCAGACACTTAAGAACATGTCATATGAGGAAAGACTGGTTAAACTTGACTTACTAACACTGGCGTATAGAAGGACACGAGAGGAGATAGGATTGAAACGGTATTTATTGAAAGAATTACCGTCTTGTAGCAGTGTTGCCAGATCCGGCTAGGTTCCAGTATTTTGCCCCGGTCATTTATTGTACTTTATCAGGGTTATTTCCCGGTAGTTTGCTTAGGTTAGGTCCCGGTAGTTTACCTAGGTTAGGTCCCGGTAGTCTGATGTGGTCTAGTTTAGGTTAGGTAAGGTAAGGTAAGGTCAGGCTAATTTCAAAATGCCCCATTTGAATATGCCCTATCTTATAAATGGGGCATTTGCGGAGGAAATGCCATAGAAGAAAATAGTCTTAGAATGGTCTAAATAAGTGGGTAATGAAGGTAGAAAATAGTCTTAGAATGGTCTAAATAAGTGGGTAAT
>JAWQEG010000495.1:0-275000 GCA_033782935.1 Petrolisthes cinctipes | reverse complement strand
TTCTTCCATCCATTTTAGTAGTTTCCCTTTCACTTCTTTGGTGTGTGTTGAATAATAGTAATAATACTAAATGTGTGTTCTTACCTATATGTTCTTACCTATTTGTATCTTTACAGGATTGAGTCAAGCTTGTAATGTTCCGTATTTTAAAACACAATCATCATATTTTTCTTTAAAGTTATGTATGTTTTTGACACACACCACTTCTTCTGGTAATTTGTTCCATTCGTCTATTACTCTATTTCGAAAACTATATTTCTGTACATCTTTATCTCCTCTTCTTTTAATTAATGTGTGTGTGTGTGTGTGTGTGTGTATAATAGAAATACTACAAATAAAAAGTGTGTTTGTGATAAAAAAATAATACTAATACTAATAAGTGTGTGTGTGTGTGTGTAAATAATAGAAATACTACAAATAAAAAGTGTGTGTTTGTGTGTGTATTTGTGATAAAAAAATAATACTATTACTAATAAGTATGTGTGTGTGTGTGTGTGTAATAATAACAATAATAATAATAATTCATACGCCCTCTTCACTTCATTATTGTTTTACCACACACCTGTTAGAGTCACATACACCTTATCTTATCATCACCTTGCATAGTACTGTCATGTTTTCCCTGTCCTCGTTCACACACACCATAATTATTCGTCATGATAAGTTACACCTGTTGTATCACACGCTAGTTTTAAAATGTTTGTTTCTGTTCTACTGTCCAAAGTAGAAAGATTTAGGGCTTTTTTTTTATGCCTATGGACTCCTGGTGTTGGTCATTAAGGCAGTCAGTGTTGTTACATCAACATACAGTCGTGGTCAATAATAATCATCCACATATGGGTATCTCAAGCAATTTACTGTCTAATGTTTTCACGTTCATATTATGATGTTATTGTTTTAAGTAGTGCGTAGCTGCTTGTAGTAAATTAAAAGATGGTACTTATTGGTATTTATTGGAAAATTTATCAGCTAAAGAACAGAGGGAAGCTGTCAAAAGTTTACGTGAGTTACTCCTATATGGATGATTATTTTTGACCACGACTGTATATTCCCCCAGCCTACAAGGTTACTATCCTTGTTCTTACAGCCGGGTACCTACTTACTGCGAGGTAAATTGTCCAACAATTCCAATGACCCGGTGGAATCGAACCCGGTACCTCTCGTGTGCTGGGGGAGTGTGCTAACCATTACACCAACAGTACCCCTACTGTCCCATCTTTCCTTCCTGTTTGCTATCATTCCCTTCCATCTACTTCCTTCGTATTTGCTGACACTCATTTTTCCTTCTATTTCTTTCGTGTTTGTGTTTCTGTCTCTCCTTTCCTTTTATTTATTTCGTGTTTGCTGTTCCAACATACATACATACATATAGATTTACATACAACTCTATTTTTTATATATATATTATAGAAGAGAGGATTAGAAGATAATAGATTGATATTACCTCTTGCACACACACCAATTCATTGATAACTCTCTTCAACAGACCTTTGTCCATGTACCTCACACACACACACACAAGCACACACTCCCTGTCCCTCTCACACACACACTTTCTCTCTCTTTCTCTCTCTCTCTCTCTCTCTCACACACACACACACACACTCTTTCTCTCTCCCTCTTTCTCTTCAACAGACCTTTATCCCTGTCCATCACACACACACACACACACACACACTCTCTCTCTGTCTCTCACACACACACATACTCCCTGTCCCTCACACACACACACACACTCCTTGTCCCACACACACACACACACACACACACACACACACTCCCGGTCCCTCACACACACATACACACACTCTCCCTTTCTCATTTTTTCTCTTCAACAGATCCTTGTCTCTGTCCCTCACACACACACACACACACACACACACACACACACACAGACACTCTCCCTCTCCCTCCCTCTTTCTCTTCAATACACACTTGTCCCTGTCTCTCTCTCTCTCTCACACACACACACACTCCATTTCCCGCACACACACACCCACACACACACTCACACTCTCCATATTTCTCTCCAACAGACACTTGTCCCTGTCACACACACTCACACACACACTCTCTCTCTCCCTCCCTCTTTCTCTTCAACAGACACTTACCTTGTCCCTCACACACACACACACACATACTCCCTGTCCCTCATACACACTCCCTGTCCCTCACACACACACACTCTCTCTCTCCTTCTTTCTCTTTAACACACACACACTTGTCCCTGTTCCTCACACACACACACACACACACACACACACACTCTCTCTCTCCCTCTTTCTCTTCAACAGACCTTTATCCCTGTCCATCACACACACACACTCTCCCTTTCTCATTTTTTCTCTTCAACAGATCCTTGTCTCTGTCCCTCACACACACACACACACACACACATACTCCCTGTCACTCACACACACACACTCCCTGTCCCTCACACACAAATACACACACTCTCCCTTTCTCATTTTTTCTCTTCAACAGATCCTTGTCTCTGTCCCTCACTCACACACACACACACTCTCTCTCTCTCCCTCCCTCTTTTCAACCTTGTCCCTGTCCCTCTCTCTCACACACTCCCTCTTTCTCTCCAACATACTCTTCTCTTTCTCTCTCTCTCTCCCTTCAACATACCCTTGCCCCTGTCCCCCTCTCTCTCTCTCTCTCTCTCTCTCTCTCTCCATTTTTCTCATCAACAGACACTTGTCCCTCTCTCTCTATCTCTCTCTCACACACACACACACACACACACACACACACACCCTATCCCTAACACACACACACACACACTCCCTATCCCTAACACACACACTCCATTTTTCTCATCAACAGACCCTTCTCTCTCTCTCTCTCTCCATCCATTTTTCTCATCAACAGATCCTTGCCCCAGTCCCTTCATCAACTTCTCCCTGGACGTTGTGACTCCTGTGTGTCTATACTTCAACATGGAGAGTAAAGGCACGTGGTATGAACACTATATTCGTTGTCAAGGCTACAACTCTGACCTCGCTAAGTTGGATGGTGAACTACATTGGGAAGTGAGGAGTTATATCATGGGTCACCCAGGTAATTATTAATATTAAGGTAATATTAATGTCAAATATCCTCCACCGACGACACTTTCCTTCCATCGTAGTAAATATCTTGGTATTAAAGAACAACACGTGTATGATTTTGCAGCACCTCATAATAATACTACTACTACTACTAATAATAATAATGTTATCCACAGACGCTTTCCTTCCATCGTAGTAAATATCTTGGTATTAATGAACAACACGTGTATGATTTTGCAGCACCTCATAATAATAATAATAATATTAATAATACCTCTCTCTCTCTCTCTCTCTCATACACATATACATACACACCCTCTCTCTCTCTCTCCTACATAATAATAATAATAAATATAAATATCTTGGTAATAAAGAACAGGGAGACAGGCTTGTGGGGGCTTAGGGGGGTGCAGGAGTAGGGGGGAAAGGCTTGGGTGGGGGTAAGGGTGCGCGGGAATAGGGGACAGGCTTTCTACCCACCCCAAGCCTGGTCCCCCTATTCCTGCACCCCTCCAGTCCCCCCCAAGCCTGTCCCCTATTCCCACACCCCCCAAGCCTGTCCCCCTATTCCCGCACCCCCCAAGCCTGTCCCCCTATTCCCGCACCCCCCCCTCAAGCCTGTCACCCTATTCCCCCCCCAAGCCTGTCCCCCTATTCCCGCCCCCCCTAAGCCTGTCCCCTATTCCCACACACCCCAACTCCCCCCCCCCAAGCCTGTCCCCCTATTCTCGCACCCCCCTTCTAAGCCTGTCCCCTATTCCCGCACCCCCTTAAGTACTATAGGTGTTTCAATTGCACACACAGATATGCAGGATGAAGGGTTTTGGTTTGGAGCATCAGATGAAGGTCACGAGGACTAGTGAGTATAATATTGTCTATTAAATATATATATATACTGTATATTATATAAGATTATTAAATTTAACACTATATAACACAGGCTATGAAAATCATTTATATATATATATATATATATATATCTATATATATATATATATATATATATATATATATATATATATATATATACAGTATCCCTTTAATATAAGGTGATAAAATTTAGCACATAATTATATCCAATTAACAGATAATGTTTAATCAATTAGTAGTCTTAGTGTGTATGTATGGTAATGAATAATAAAACACTGAGTAAAAATTTAGCGGTCTTTAATGATTGGTAAATGAAGTGGTGAATATGAGTATTTTTAAAAATTATATATATATATATATATATATATATATATATATATATATATATATATTTTTTTTTTTTTTCTGATAGTCTCGAAGTTTATATATTTTTTTATTTACAGTTGGGTTTGGACGGCTGATAATTCTGCCATGCCCAGGGGCTCACCACACTGGTACGAAGGTCAACCCAACGGTGGCACAGCACAGAACCACGCTGGTCTATACACACCAGACTTCTTCTTCCATAGCTTACCTGAAACACACACCATCTATGCCATTTGTCAGATATAAAAAGGCCAATAATAATAATAATAATAATATCCACTGACACTTTCCTTCCATCGTAGTAAATATCTTGGTATTAATTAAAGAACAACACGTGTAGGATTTTGCAGCACCTCAGGGCCCGTGTACTGTCTGCAAAAATGTGGGCAAAAATTTTAATTGGCAACTCTTTAAGGTGGTAATTCATTTTTGGTACATTGGAGTGCCTTGATTCCTCCAAAGTATGCCAGGAAACAGGACCAGAGGAGCAAAGATAATAAGTGTACTGTTGCTTGGAAAAATAGTTTGGAGGATTCAGTTGCTCCAGATTTACCAACACAAAACTTCCCCCTTAATTAACTTAAAATTTTATTCGTAAGCATTTATTCATTCATGGCGAGGACCTATAGTACCCGACACTGCTTCGAAAACATAACAACAGCTCATACAAATAGAATAACAAAACCATTCACTGCTGCTTCGAAAACATAACAACAGCTCATACAAATAGAATAATAAAGCCATTTACTGCTTCGAAATCATAGCAACAGCTCATACAAATAGAAAACAATTCCCTGCTTCGAAATCAAAACAACAGCTCATACAAATAGAATAACAAAACCATTCACTGCTTCGAAATGAGCCTGAAACTCTATGGTGAGATCAGTAATATAAACATAAGATTGATTGATTGATTGATTAATATTAGGCGCCGCAACAGCGAGGTCATACAGCGCCAGAGAAAGGTGATTGAGAGGTGTGACAGCAAACAGGAAGGAACTGAAAAGAGAGACAGTTGATACAAACATACGAACAAGTCCAAACTCTAACTAAGATGTTTTGTGAGTACCGGCCCAAACCTCTTGCTCAACAGCCTACCTGAAACACCCAGATATTATCAGTTTGTGTGTGTGTGTGTTTAAGTGCCTGGAAACAAACAGGACCCAGTTTAATAAATATAAAATAATGGTGGCTTCTTATTGCTTTGGAAGAAATCCGTTGCTTCAGATTAATTAACCAACAAGAACAACACAGGGTAAATAAGTATAAGGAATGAAACAGGTTATACATACATGGGAATTTGTAAAACTGAATTATTACTTTTTACCAAACTAGATAATTTATTACCTTTTACCTGACAATGCTGCCACCAGAGTATCACATGAATTGGTAGTTTATTAAAGGGTAGAGTATACTTTTGGTACATTGGAGTGCCTTGATTTCTCCAACATAAGTATGCCAGGAAACAGAACCAGAGGAACAAAAATAATGGTGTTCTGTTGCTTGGAATAGTAAGGAGGAATCAGTTGCTCCGGATCTACCACCTCTGCATCCTCCCATTAACCAATTATGATGTTAACAGGTTAGGTTATAAATAATTACTTGATGATGATGATATGATGTTATGGTAATGCAATGCTCCACTAAGTACCCCCAATTTTTGAGTTAGTGAGTAAGATAACCCGTCCTAATCAACAAATATAAATGATAGCAACGTTTAGTAAATGAATGTGTTACAACAGGGTAGCATGCTACTAGCAGGGGTGAACAGACTCGCTTGTACACGGTAACAATTTATTGGTGCTAGCTTACAAGGTTTGGTAGTACACTTGTAGTTCCTGGACTCAGTTAGCAAGGTAGCCGAGGGTTGTAGATGTAGATAGGCAAGCACCTTGTGGAGAGAGAGTCTTGGTCTGCCGTGGCCGAGTGGAGTGGAGCAGCTGCAGGAGGAAGCGTGGTGTCTGGAGCAGGTGAGAGCGGCAGCAGGCGAGGTCGGCGGCAGGAGAGGAGAGGTGAGTCTAGGTGGGCAGCTAGCAGTAGAGTGTCCTCGGCGAGGAGTTCCGGCCCCATTTATCTCAGTCGGTTGGCTGCGCGCGCAGGTGTCATGGCGGCCTCCAGTGGCAGGTGAACAGGTGAGCAGAGGGAATCGCAAGGTGCTTGGCGTCTGCTACAAATGCTTCACCAATACAAAAATTAATGAAAGAAAAACTCTGGAGAATTCACGATATAAGACTACTTAATAAATTAATAATAAACATTTCAAGCACAGGAACAGCAGAAGATATATCCAATCCACGCTCTTTCTCTGAAAAACGAGACGTATCTTGCGAAACAGACCCAGTATTATAAACTTGTTACTCTGAGGCTTACTAATCAAAACTTACATGTCCTCACAAAAAACGTCATGCTTACTACCCAGCATTACTAGACATCGATAAAGACTGGTTTCATACCAAGGCCAGGCCATTAAGGAACACTCACTATTTTCTTTTACACCACGACGCCAGACAGAGAATGGTACACATGATATGAAACTATTTTTTTTCTTGAAATTACTAACCACAATCAATTAAACAATAATGAAATATTAAACTAAACATTTATACACAAAGTTATACTCAAATACAGACAAAGACTTCCACGTGTGAACAAAGGGGGAAGAAAGAGAGAGATTAGAGCAATTTTGTACCAACCTTACACCACGATGCCAGCCAGAGGGAAAATGATATGCAAAGCTTTCCCCTACAGCCCTTCGGCCGAAATTTTCACTGACAAGGATCCATATTTACACTAGTGAATAGGCTTGTTATAGGCATTCCTGCTATTTCTAAAGTGGGCCTCATTTACAGGTATAATCTTTATACACAACTTAAATAACACACTGTAACTTCCATCATGATAAACAACCATTGTCAACTATAACAATATAAAGCAATAATATTCCTCGTGATGTCAACATCGTCGCTATCACAACTGGGAAATGATTACGATAATATATTTCATATACTGAATATAAGGTATTATCACAAAAATATCCCTGTTCAGTATGTTTCCCCAAAAAAGGCAAAACAAATTTATGGTTTAGGAGCGTAAGGCAAGGCAATAATTAACAGGTTGACTACACTTGTAACTGGTACAATCAGTGTTGTCAGTCCCCTTCTCCTGTACCAGTTGTAAGTGGTGGCAATTGTACAAATACTACTAATGAAAAATAACTCGTATAACTTCAAACAAGTACAGTCGGCAAAAAAAGTTTCATTACCACCCCTACGTTAATTTTAACATCGGTAAGCGCGGCAGGGTTTGTAGTTTGGTACTCCGCTGACTGGGCAGCTGTGCATCGTCATCTGAGACGGGTATCATCTTTGACCCGGCCGATAATATGCGGGCCGCAGCAGTGACAACTTAGCACAACTCATTCAGTTTCTTTTTTATATCAAAAGTTTAGCTGATTTTAAATTAAATTTTGAGTGTTTAAGAACTCTTACTATTTAACGATTCATTATTAAATATAAGGAAATATGTTTGAGTATTTTAGAACAAGAATAATAGTTAAATACTAAGAAAAAATAGCACTGGGTGAAAGAACGTCATTCCTACTTGCTTGCTCATTAGACACTGAGGGGCACGGAGGGAGACAAGGTATATAAGACACTCGCGTCACACCTTACTCGCCAGTCAGGCTTACCAACATTACATCACACTGTTAAAAGGATGATAACGAAACTTTTGTTGCCGACTGTACATACCTCTCAACTCATTTGAAAATATCCCTCTAGCCTACAAGCAATCAATGCAGCCTTCGGGGTTCTCACACATGTAGAAATACAATATAAATATGACAGATTCTGTACATAAACAGAAAAAAAAAAAAAAAAAATTCAAACTCGATATAAAACAGATATATCAATAACAAACAAGTATATTTTAGTGACCATATGTTTTTATGTGGCCCATTGGAAGTAATCTAATAAATTTTTCTAGATACCTAATAGCATGGATGAGATTACCACGCCCCTCCCTGTAGTAAGCCACAAACCAAAATGGTGTGGGAACCCGACGCTCCTTAGGAACATGCTCTACAGAGTTATCGAAGATGTTAGGGCAGTAGTCATTGTCACTGTCAACCTTCCCCAACATCTCCCTGCCCAGACTCCCAGCCATCCAAAACAGGACGGCCCCTAGAGGGCGGTCCCTGTGGAGGGCAGCCTGTTGGCTCGTACTGGCAGCCTATTGCATGGGAACCATTTAGTCTGGTCTCTCACTGGCGACCTTACTAGCATGGGAAGCCCTCTCTCCCCGAAATCGGGGCAGAGCAGGGACCGAAGCCCCCTCTAGTCTATGAAGACTTGGAGTCTGTCCAGTATGTGGCAAAAGATAACTCTACCACAGCTCCAATAAAGTTACATTTTTTGAAGAATAACGACAATAAGATTGGTATGTTTTATTATTAATAAATACACAAATAACAAGGAAGTTTGGGTGAAATAAGTAATATGCATATCAACATTAAATGACCATACATGAAATTCATAAATGTTTTATAAATTATTTCCATGTTCATTGTAACTCTGAATTTTCTGAAAAGCCTTCACATATTATATCAAAATTATTGATACGTAAGGCGTTGTTTTTACTGTTGCTTGGGAAACCACATGAAATCTGAAAGGATATTGTCAACAATGATGGGATCGTGTCCAAAGCAAATATTAGTACAAAATGTGGTCTGGTAGAGGTGTAAAAGTTGCCCTGTACACTCGTGATACGTAATTTCTGACCAGAGACGAACGACAGGCACCACACACACATACCCAGCATTCGAACTCAGCATCTATAGGTGTACTGGGTGGGGAAATGAACAATACCAGGCGATTCGAAGCTTTCTGCTCCTCACACTCTGGTCAGAAATTATGTATCACGAGTGTACACACAAGTTTCTGCCAGGAGTACCAGGAGAGAGGTCACATAGCCCATGCACAGGATGTAGAAGACGCTTTGGACATGTTCAACTGTGAGGGAGACAAAGTTTTCATCTTCTCCGTCCATTGCTTCCATAACAGACTCTGACCCACCCTTCTTCATTTTCGGTGGACCTCTGTGTACCATATCCTCCTGTCACTTCCGCCTGGTACTGTTGAAGATATAGAGTTGGTTTTTAGTACACACAAAAACCTATGAGCGAGGGCAGTGAGAATTTTTTTAAAGAAACCACACAGACCTGAATATAGAGAGCTGGTTTTTAGTACACACAAAAATCTATGAGCGAGAGGAGTGAGGATTTTGTTTTTTAAAGAAACCACACAGACCTGAATATAGAGAACCTGATTTTTAGTACACACAAAAACCTGTGAGCGAGAGCAGTGAGGATTTTTTTTAAAGAAATCACACAGACCTGAAGATATAGAGCTGGTTTTTAGTACACACAAAAAAACCTATGAGCGAGAGCAGTGAGGATTTTTTTTAAGAAACCACACAGATCTCCAGCTCAAAAAAGTCTTTTCTTATTCCAATTACACATTAATTATAGATATACTTGCAATATCCAAAATACCATTAATTTATTGCGGGGAGCCTTATCAAGAAGACCAAGACCAAGAGGTACAGTCGCCAGCACTGCCGCGTGGTACAGGGGCTCCCTTGTTTAAGAGATTTAAGTGATTCAGTACTTTAAGCAACAAAGTTCACTTCATGTGCTAGTGTATTGAGGATACTCCATCTCACACACGTGGATTGTTTCGAGTTAAATTATTACAGTGGTGCTACATCTCTGAATATATGTGAGCCCCTGTCCACGCGGCAGTGCTGGCGAGTGTACACTCGTGATACGTAATTTCTGACCAGCAGAGACGAACGGCAGGCACCACACACACACACACACACACACACACATACCCAGCATTCGAACTCAGCCTCTATAGGTGTGTGACGGTGATGTGAGAATGATCGATAATGTAATTTATAATATGACAATTACAACTTACCTTGCCCGGTTAATTTATGATCTTCGTTGGTTGGCTGCAGCGAAGAAAGTACTCAGGGTTATCTCCCCGTTTTAGGCCTCAATCACCACGCACATAGAATTTTTTTATGTTAAGGGTTCTTCCCGTTATATATGTATTTATATAGGTAACAAATCTACTGGTGCATTCAAACAACCAATTGCAAATTTCTATATTTATTCAACTCCAGTAGCCAACATGAATAATTAAATTTTCACACACACACACACACGCTCACGCTACGCTACTAGCTACTTGCTCTCGCTACGTCGCTTCGTATACGTGACGATAGTCTAGGTTACGTTAGTCTAGCTCACGTTAACACTGTAATAATTCTATCAATGCTAACACGTAAGTTTGGAATATTTTCTAATGTCTCACACTTGGAATAATTTAGAGTCTCACAACACACTCGTAATTTTCTTCAAAGATCCAGCTCCCCCTCACCTTAATTCACTTACCGAACCAGCGTCAATGCAACTAGTCAGTATACAACTGTAAAGCCTTGTGAATCGTGAAATATACAACGAATTCGGCGTCTACGTTGATCACTCCCACTGCACACGTGGAGGATTGATCTAGGCAAGGGAAGCTGACGATACGAGTGTGTTCCTTCTTCAAGTGTGTCTTGTCCCAAACTGACTTATATTTCCAGAATTAACTGGAGGCTGGAAGTTCAAAATTTTTCTGACTCCTCCCCTACCTTTGTTCGTTTTTCCTAATTGGCTACGATTTACATTGTACCCTCTCATTCCTTAGTTATACATGCAATTGCAATTTACCTATGGCGTACTAATAATTCCCGATAATTTCCCTCCACTTCACGATCATTTGCAATACCATAAGTTACCCTGGTAGCATAATTGATTAATACAAGCTGTAATTAACGTACGAACACCTATAAGACAAGATGTGCAATTTCAGTTGAACCGACCTGACGCTTACCTTTTTTAATTACCTGGTCTACTAATCCAGTACCTGCGGATTAACCCAGCAGGTTAACTAGGCTGCACCTACATCTTAACCCACTCCTGTCTCCTTTGTCTCATGGATGGAATATTCCACTACTCTAGAACATTCTCCAGTATGGAATTTTCCAACTCTCTAATTCAAATTACGTCACGAGTATTATGTCTGACTCGTGACAAGGTGTACTGGATGGGGAAATGAGCAATATTATGCGATTCGAAGCTTTCTGCTCCTCACACTCTGGTCAGAAATTATGTATCACGAGTGTACACCCACCTACAAAAGCGCTGTCGCCTCATCCACAGTCATGAACCCCACAAGCTTCACAATCGGAAAATGTTGTTGTGTATGGTGTTTCGATTCACGATTCATTAAACCCCAAACTTCAAGAACCGTTTAGTGAGGCGACAGCGCTTTTGTAGGTGGGTGTACACTCGCAATCCAAAATATGTATCCAGGCTTGCTTCGAATAGCCTGATCGAATATTAAGCGAGCTCAAGCAAATATGAAACAGGATAAGAGTGTAATTAGTTCACTAGTATGTCAAATGATTCGAAACTTCAACAAGACCTGGATACAAATTTTGGATTGCGAGTTTACAGAGACAATCAAATAACCACCAACACTTTCCTTCCATCGTGCAAATAAATCGGTATAATTTCAAAATATAACCATACAACAACACCTTACGTCAACTCAACCCCCTCAATTATTATTATGAGGTGCTGCAAAATCATACACGTGTTGTTCTTTATTACCAAGATATTTATTACAATGGAAGGAAAGTGTCGGTGGATATTTGATTGTGGCTGTACATCTCTTGGCCTTGAAGAGGACTATAAACTCATTAACTAATCCTGACACACAGATACACACGGAGTATTTTTTTATGAACTTACCATCTTGTATTGACGAATGCTTTCCAGAAACCAATGATTGACAAGTCCACTCTCTAACACCCATGTGACGGCCCAATCCAAGTTGGGTTTTAGTGGTGAGTGACTCTGTAATCCCAACGCTACGCTGTACGGCATAAAGCACTCCTGCAACACGACCACTTTGCCTGCATCACTTAGGAAATATTGTTTAATGTCATATGTCACTCCGATAATACCAGCACCACTTACAGTCGCGGTCAATAATAATCATTCACATATGGGTATCTCAAACAATTTACTGGCTAATGTTTTCACGTTCACAAATTATGTTATTGTTTTAAGTAGTGTGTAGCTGCTTGTAGTAAATTAAAAGATGGTAGTTAATGTGTGTGTGTGTGTGTGTGTGTGTGTGTGTGTGTGTTATTGTTTTAAGTAGTGTGTAGCTGCTTGTAGTAAATTAAAAGATGGTAGTTAACGTGTGTGTGTGTGTTATTGTTTTAAGTAGTGTGTAGCTGCTTGTATTAAATTAAAAGATGGTAGTTAACGTACGTGTGTGTGTGTGTGTGTGTGTGTGTGTGTTATTGTTTTAAGTAGTGTGTAGCTGCTTGTATTAAATTAAAAGATGTTAGTTAACCTGTTTATTGGAAAGTTTATCATCTAAGGAACAGAGGAAAGCTGTTAAACTCTTACGTGAGTTACCCCTATATGGATGATTATATATGACCACAACTGTACAGTACAGCTTTCCATACAGCAATGCAATTAACCTCTATAATTCTATATTTTGGTGCTCCTTGGAGATCGATGTTCTGGGCAACGTATAACTGTAGGAATTTTTTGCCCAGGATTATGACACTCTGACCTTTTGTCATCTCACGATCCACCTCCTCAAATGATGGTACGGAGATGAACTGCTGAGACAAACCCTGGAATTAAATGAAGTTTTGCATCACTTTAATATTGCATCGTGTACACTCGTGATACGTAATACCTGACCAGAGACGAATGGCAGGCACCACACACACATACCCTGCATTCGAACTCAGCCTCTATAGGTGTACTGGGTGGGGAAATGAGCAATACCAGGCGATTCGAAGCTTTCTGCTCCTCACACTCTTGTCAGAAATTATGTATCACGAGTGTACATTTTGTCTTTTGGGTGCAAACATAATACAAGTGCATCATATGGAATCATTGACTGTGCTGTACAATATGGCAAAAATCAAATGATTGGTGAATACTTAAGCTTTACGTAACTAAAGAAACGTCACACTACACCACATATACTGTATTGTAATTAACTGTGTGTTAAAAAATATCGTTAAAACTTTCTTACTTATTATCAAATAAAGGGGTATTGCCCTGTCACACACAGCCAACTCAATGTCCTAATGCAAGATGTGTCGAGGTTGTCCTGCATTCGGCTCCAACGCCTCCCACCTGGCACAGAATCCCTGCTACAATAGTTTCACAATTGCCTTATTAACGGCCGTGAGGTTCTGAAAAACACGACAAGAGCTCCAGATGATTTGGCTACGAGTCTTGAAATTTACAAGTTAGCTGAATTTTCTTTGCCACGATCGTGACACAAACGCGACACGACTGTGTGACGGAGTTGTGCTGCGTTCTGGGATTGCTGCACGACCATCACGACCTTGTACACGGTTGGGAAAATGGGGCGGTAGTTGTTGTTGTTGTTGAAGTTCCTCAAGCTGTCTGAACGAGCAGCCCCGAGCTCTTAAGGAGGCTATGGCTTGAACCGGGCTTTCCCACAGTGCCCTCAGTGAGTGTATTTTGTGTTGTTGGCGAGTGTGGTTCTATAGTGTTAGCACGAGGCACTCGACACAAGCGACACTCGGTGAAGGGAGGCTCACCCTGCATCCCAGCAACCTGCCACGGTGGTCGGTAGCCAAGCCTCAAACGAGCAGAGACTATATTGTTCCTCCGAACCATAAGGCCTCGATGACGGTAAGAATATTCGGCAGACAGACTCGTAATGGGTGATGGAGATGCTGAAAGGCCTCTCTGCATCCCTGCGTCGCCGTACAGGGAGAAGAGCGGCGGAGCGGACTCTAGAAAGGTAACATGTCAGGGAGTATATAAAAGTAGCAAACTTCAATGGTTATTCACTCCAGTGAGGTTGTCTTTTTTCACTGTGAATTTCAATCATCCTCATATGGCTAGAACAAGGATATTTGTAGGATCTGGTCACTTCCTATAGATGATGTGTAAAGTTGCTCAGGGGAGCGGCTGTTTTCTGGGTGAAGATGCACACCTCTGATTCATAATGGAATTGACGAGATCAGCCCACATGGATTTGATTATCATTCACGGGAGGAGGACTACAACCTGAGGCTATTTGTATTTAACGACTGGTGTCTGGACCGTCAGCCCAGGGGAGATGCGATTTCCCATAAGTTGCTGTAGTCTTCCCTCCTCCTCTTACTGTAGTTCCTTACAGAATTGGTATCATCGAAGGTGCGGCCCCACTTGTATCTCTTCTATCGTGGTTTGGGCCCAGAGCTCTGGCTGTGGGATCAAAGGCCCTCCCCCACTAAAAGTCTTTCAGCTCACCCTTGGATGAACACGGCAGTAATGCACAACACTTTGATTAATAATACCTTAAACTAAAGGTCTTACATTTTTAAGGAATCATTTATGTTCGTCCAAGATCTTATGTAACACTTGATGAGTAATTAACCTAATCTCTCTCTCTCTCTCTCTCTCTCTCTCTCTCATAAACGTACCCGAATGTGGCTGATGGTGGAGGCAGCCATGACGTTGCCAAAGAATGGACCGAGACCAAAAATGGGGAAGGAAGACTGGTAGAGCTGAAGGAAAGTATTGATGCCCGAAGGAGAGCGAGCCACGGTGAGGAAGGCGGTCAGGTTGCTGCTGTATCCTACCGTTAGCACTATCACGTACACCCACATGAACACCACCAAAACCTGTTGTAGATAGATAGAATGAGATAGATAGATAGATGGATAGATAGACAGATGGATAGATTGATAGATAGATTGAAAGATAGATAGAGGGATGGATAGATAGATGGATGGATGGATGGATAGATAGATAGACAGATAGACAGATGGATAGACAGACAGATGGACAGATAGACAGACAGATGGATATATAGATAGATGGATAGATAAACAGATACATAGATAGATAGAAAGCACTATGGGAAAAGCTTAATATTAATACAGGAGAATAAGAAAAGGATAGTAAAGCAGAAGGCTCTCTCCCCACCCTCCAGTCCCTCAAAGGAAATCTTATAGGACAGTTGGAAAGTAGTCTTAAGGGGGAAGTTTTGTGTTGATAATTCTGGAGCAACTGAATCTTCCAAACTATTCCAAGCAACAGAAGAACACTACTATTTTTGCTCATCTGGTCCTGTTTCCTGGCATACTTTGGAGGAATCAAGGCACTCCAATGTACCAAAAAAGAATTACCACCTTAAATTGAAATACCATATATATAGTTATACAGACTTACTCTATCATGCTATTTTTTCTTCTCCTTTTAATTCTTTTCCTTTTTAAACCCTTTTGTCTCCCTTCACCTTTATTTTGAACCAAATCATAGACTCACTCTATCATGCTGTTTTAACTATAATTAAACTTAAAAATCATGCTCTTAGTTTATATATGCTATAAAATAAATAAATAAATACATTTCTAAGAGTCCTCGATCCTGGACACAACAACTTCAATTTAGCAATTAATTACGGTTCCTTTCCCGGGTCATGCGTTTTCGGCTCCCACTATTACCCAAGTATCACTAATGAGCCAGGGATGAGTCACAAAAACTCAAAAACGTGTCGGAAAAAAAAAATATATATATATATATCGCATTACAAAACACATTTCCATGCATACAAGTACAGCCACAATCAAATATCCACCGACACTTTCCTTCCATCGTACAAATAAATTGGTATCATATCAAATTATAATCATACAACATACAACACCTTACATCAACTTAACCCCCTCAATTATTATTATGAGGTGATGCAAAATCATACTAGTGTTGTTCTTTATTACCAAGATATTTACTATGATGGAAGGAAAGTGTCGGTGGATATTTGATTGTGGCTGTACACTTGCAATCCAAAATATGTATACAGGCTTGCTTCGAATAGCCTGATCGAGTATTAAGCGAGCTGAAGCAAATATGAAACAGGATAAGCGTTGGAATTGGCTCACTAGTATGTCAAATTATTCTAAACTTCAACAAGACCTGGATACAAATATGAAACAGGATAAGCGTTGGAATTGGCTCACTAGTATGTCAAATTATTCGAAACTTCAACAAGACCTGGATACAAATTTTGGATTGCGAGTGTACGTTCACGTGTACACACATGATTATTGTCAAATGAACCACGAGATACTTTACTAACTCAAATATCTGTGAGGAAATAAATAATTGGATCATGTATCATTGCTTGAATGAGAAACAAACCACCATTTGAAACCATAACCAGCCAACTGCTGGCGTTTAAGAGAACTACTAGATGTAAGTCAGTTAGGGCCCTGTAGGCCAGCTATCAGGTCAGAATCAGTCACTCAGCCCTACCGGTAACACCAACATTAGACACTGTGAGTAGCTACCGGCTTACCCCCCTCAGTGCTGTGTATGTCCTTAGTGTTTAAACATTTCTTGGGTTATTATTTAAGGAAACCTATACATTCTGATTGTGTTAAAGTTGTGTTAAACTTACTGGACTATTTAAATATATCTAGAGGTGACAGAAATATTGTTGAAGGACGTGCTTGGTATTAAGAGGGGGTTTGTAGTAAATATTGGTGATGATAAATATTTCAACCTATCTCTATCAAACGTGAGGCCTTGAGTATTAAATTGTGTTGGTCATTATTTATTCAAGAAAGGGTGTTAATAATTATGTTAATTTAATTGAAATGTTGTAATGTTTTTGTACCTACCATGGTTTGATTAGTTTATTTTGTTCTTGCAGGTAAATACAAAGCAACCTCTCACCAAGAAAGTGTTTATGTAATACAACCTTATGAAAATCAACTAACTAACAATCGTAAGAATTATACAGTAGCCAGGGATGAGTTGCCGAAGCTCAAAAACTCACAAGAAGATATTGGGGAATCGTGAGGCTGGATGTTTAGTGGATGCCGACATCTCTCAGGTAGAGGTCAAGTCTATTCTTAAACATATTTATACTTGTGCCCTCCTCAACAATTTCTGTAAACTAGTTCCAATCTTTTATGATGTCATTAGTGAAAAGATACTTGGTGACATCCTTGGTTTTGCGTTATTCTCTGTGTTGTTTGTCTGTTTTCTTATACTCTTGAGTTTTATTTTGTTGTGGTTCCGTGTGTGTGTGTGTGTGTGTTTGACAGTTACTGAGATGGTTACTCCTTGTTCAGTTCTTTGCTGCTTCACATCGAGGCTTTTATAGTGATTTAGAAAGATTCACACAAACTCAACCCCCTACAACCAAATTATTACTTATTTTCTTCATGTTGTGTATTGGTCACAGAGAAGTCGAAACACTGCAATTTGTCTGACCTGAAGTGTGGTGCTGGTGGGGACAATGTGTTGGGCTGAGCGGAAGTGAATGCCCAAAGTGTACATAGTCGTATACATCACAGACCTTCCACACAAATTCTTTTCACTGTCATGGAAAAACAACATAATATTAATTAAGGGGGTGCGGGAGTAGAGGGACAGGCTTGGGGGGGGGATTAAGGGGGTGAGTGAGTAGAGGACAGGCTTGGGGGGGACTGGGGGGGGGGGTGCGGGATTAGGGGGCAGGCTTGGGGGGGGTGGACTGGAGGGGTGCGGGAGTAGAGGACAGAATTGTGGGGGGGTGACTGGGGGGGGGAGTAGGGGACAGGCCTGGGGGCGGGGGGCTGGGGGGGTGCGGGAGTAGAGGACATAATTGGGGGGGGTGCGGGAGTAGGGGACAGGCTTGGGGTGGGGGGACTGGGGAGGGGGGTGCGAGAGTAGAGGACAGAATTGGGGGGGGGGTGACTGGGGGGGGGGTGCGGGAATAGGGGGACAGGAGGCTTGGGGTGGGTAGAATGCCTGTTACCTATTCCTGCACCCCCCTAAACCCCCCCACCAATCCTGTCCCCCTACTCCCGCACCCCCCAAAACCCCCCTTACCCCCTAACCCCCCCCCTATTCCCACACCCGCTTAAATGATAATGAATTTACAGATTAGCTTACATTTTTTTTTCAACTTGGTTTTAGTCAGTAGTTAAGGGGGTGCGGGAATAGGGGGACAGGCTTGGGGAGGGGCGGGTTAGGGGGGTGCGGGAGTAGGGAGACATGCTTGGGCGGGGGGGTTAGGGGGGTGCGGGATATGGGGACAGGCTTTCTACCCACCCCAAGCCTGTCCCCCTATTCCCGCACCCCCCCAGTCCCCTACTCCCACAAGCCAGTCCCCTACTCCCCCCCCCAAGCCTGTGCCCTACTCCCGCACCCCCCCAGTCTACCCCCCCCCCCAAGCCTGTCCCCTACTCCCCCCCCCAAGCCTGTCCCCTACTCCCGCACCCCCCCAGTCCACCCCTCCCTCCCCCAAGCCTGTCCCCTACTCCCGCACCCCCTTAAAGATTTACCCTGTGATCGTGTATGTTTATTGGAGGCTTCTGATTCCTCCTGAAAAAAAAAAAAAAAAAATTGTTTACCTTTGTCGATTCATTGGAAGGACAACACACTCTCTAACACCCACTCCCTCCTTCCTATATGACACATTAGATGAATTCATTGGAAGGACAACACTCTCTAACACCCACTCCCTCCTATTTGACACACCCACACACAGTCCTTACACACACACACCCATAGACACACACAGTCCTTACACACACACACACACACACAGTCCTTACACACACACACACAGCCCACCCAAACCATCACGAGGCTACACATTAGATGAATTCATGGGAAGGACAACACTCTCTCTCTCGCACCCGTTCCCTCCTTGTCCTTTGCTATCTTTTCCTTCAACACGTAGTCTAGATTAGCATAGTTAAACAGGTAACCTAGTAAAAGGTCACTATGGACCTCCTGTTGCCTGTACTTCCTTTGTATTCCTTTGTATCTATTTGACACACCAGATGAGGGCCCCTTCCCCATTAAGCATTTACCATCCCCACTCTCCATTCGCTTCTGTCACACTGTCATTCTACCGTGTGCTCCAGTGTCTTTCCCTTCAATGCTCACTTCACATTCTTCATCCTCATCTCCTCAGTGGCTTTCTCTCTCATCTTCACACCTCACACTCTCCTCTTCTCTTCTTTCCACTTGTCCAAACTTTCCCTTCAATGCTCACTTCACACTCTTCATCCTCATCTCTCCTCAGTGTTCTTCCTCTCATCTTCACACCTAACACTCTCCTCTCTTCAACATTCTATCCTCTTATATTCTTTCCACATGTCCAAACTTTCCCTTCAATGCTCACTTCACACCCTTCATCCTCATTTCTCATCTTCACACCTCACACTCTCCTCTCTTCAACATTCTATCCTCTTATATTCTTTCCACATGTCCAAACTTTCCCTTCAATGCTCACTTCACACCCTTCATCCTCATTTCTCATCTTCACACCTCACACTCTGCTCTCTTCACCATTCTATCCTCTTCTATGCTTTCCACATGTTCAAACTATCTTAACACACACTGTTCTAGACGGCAATAATAAGCTTTGAAGTTCTAATTGTTAAGCAAGAACGAGGCCTATTTTTTATTGTGAAAGCAACAACAGTATCGGCAGCAACAGCAAGAACAGCTTACATCCAGTGCACACATCCCTTAAGGAGGTAATTCTTTTTTGGTACATTGGAGTGCCTTGATTCCTCCAAAGTATGCTAGGAAACAGGACCAGAATAGCAAAAGTAATGGTGTTCTGTTGCTTGGAATAGTTTGGAGGATTCAGTTGCTCCAGAATTACCAACACAAAACTTCCCCCTTAAGGAGGAGATTCGGTGTTGGTAAATTTGGAGCAACTGAATCCTCCAAACTATTCCAAGCAACAGCAACAGGACACCATTATTTTTGTTCTTCTGGTCCTGTTGTTTTCTGGCATACTTTGGAGGAATCAAGGCACTCCAATGTACAGTCGGCAGCAAAAGTTCGCTTCATTTCCACCTGTGTATGTATTAACTATAGTGATGATGTTATAATACAATTTTAATGCAGAGATTACATATATAGTTCTTATTTGGTAATTTACGTATGTTGTTGGAATAAAAACTGGTTCACAATGCAACAATCTGGTCATAATTATTAGCAATATTAAGTAACATGAGATGGACTCGAATTTATACTGTCGACTGTACCAAAAGGGAATTACCACCTTAATTAATCCAACCCACCTCACACCACAAAAAGCATAGCAGTCATTACTTCTAGGTAAATCTTAAGGGGACAGTATGTACACTCGTGATACGTAATTTCTGACCAGAGACGAACGGCAAGCACCACACACACACACACACAGACACACACAGACAGACACCACACACACACACACACACACACACAGACAGACACCACACACACACACACACACACACACACACACACACACACACACACATATACCCTACATTCGAACCCATCAGCCTCTATAGGTGTACTGGGTGGGGAAATGAACAATACCAGGCGATTCGAAGCTTTCTGCTCCTCACACTCTGGTCAGAAATTATGTATCACGAGTGTACACTTTGGATATACTGGACTAACTTGATCCCTCCAAAAGTATGTCAGGAAAAAGGACCAGAATACGATAAATAAATGGTGTCCTGTTGCTTGGAATAGTTTGGAGGATTCATTTACTCTAGATTTACAAACACAAAACTTCCCCCTGAACCCAACCCCCCTCACTCAAAAAGCATCAGCAGTAATTATTTCTACTTCTATGTAAATCTGGAAACTCAAACCACATTTTTTTATTTCTGACCTGGGAAGAGAGGGCTTTGAGAGGCAATAGAAGACTGGTCCCCCGAGTATCATACCCAATATCACCGTCAACCATGTAGACAGTGTGAAGGGAAGTGCCAGACTCTGCCACCTTGATAATTCTTTTTCACGTCGAATCAGAAAACACGGCTCCTGAAAAAAAAAAAAAAAAAAAATAAGAGGGGAAGGAATAGAGGAGGAGAGAAAATAAAGTGAGTAGAGAACGGGAGTGAGTAATGGAAAGTGAGAAATCGTCTAGAAATCGCCTGCTTCAGATCTCAAGCTTCGACTCAGGTGGGCTAGGGATTGTGGATTGAGAGTGTACAGTTGGCCACACATGAAGCTGGTATGGCTCGTTACTTGTGAGGTGCTTGGCTACAACGAAAGGAAAGTGAAAAAAGATGTAGTTTGTTGACAGTAAAATATTATTACTATATGCTTGTCAACAAACTATAACTTTTGCTCACTTTCCTTCCTGTTGTAGGTATCTCGCAAGTAACGAGGCGTACCAGATTCATGTGTGGGCAACTGTACACACACACACACACACACACACACAGTCCTTACACACACACACACACACATACAGCCCACCCAAATTACCACGAGGCTACACACACACACACACACACACACAGTCCTTACACACACACACACACACAGTCCTTACACACACACACACACACACACACAGTCCTTACACACACACACACACACACACTCACAGTCCTTACACACACACACACACACAGCCCACCCAAACCATCACGAAGCTACACACACACACACACAGTCCTTACACACACACACACACACACACACAGCCCACCCAAACCATCACGAAGCTACACACACACACATTTCCAACCAATGAGTCTTTGGATAGGCTGTCGTCTAGAAACCGTCTGCTCCAGATCTCGGGCTTTCTGACCAGAGACGAACGGCAGGCACCACACACACACACACACACATACCCTGCATTCGAACCCATCAGCCTCTATAGGTGTACACTCGTGATACATAATTTCTGACCAGAGTGTGTGTAGGAGATAGCTTCGAATCACCTGCTATAGCTCATTTCCCTACCCAGTACACTTATAGGGGCTGAGTTCGAATGCTGGGTATGTGTGATGCCTGTCGTTCATCTCTGGTCAGAAATTACGTATCACGAGTGTACTGAGTGGGGAAATGAGCAATACCAGGTGATTCGAAGCTTTCTGCTCCTCACACTCTGGTCAGAAATTATGTATCACGAGTGTATTATCAAAATCAAAACGTGTGTCGTGAAATCTAGTGAAAACATTATGGTCGAGGACTAACCATACTGAACTATAATTGTTTCACAAGTTATATTAAGGGGGTGCGGGAGTAGGGGACAGGCTTGGAGGGGTTTGGGGGGTGCGGGAGTAGGGGGACAGGCTTGGGGTGGGTAGAAAGCCTGTCCCCTATTCCCGCACCCCCCTGACCCCCCCCCAAGCCTGTCCCCCTACTCCCGCACCCCCCCCCCCCAAGCCTGTCCCCTACTCCTGCACCCCCCTCAACCATGTCCCCATATTCCCGCACCCCCTTAATTCATTGGACAAGACAGCAACACGAGTTTTGTCTTTGATAATACCTACCAGAGAATAGGACAGGTACACTTGCAATCCAAAATTTGTATCCAGGTCATGTTGAAGTATCGAATCATTTGACATACTAGTGAACCAATTACAACGCTTATCCTGTTTCATATTTGTATCCAGGTCTTGTTGTTGAAGTTTCGAATAATTTGATATACTAGTGAACCAATTACAACGCATATCCTGTTTCATATTTGTATCCAGGTCTTGTTGTTGAAATTTCGAATCATTTGACATACCAGTGAGCCAATTACAACGCTTATCCTGTTTCATATTTGTATCCAGGTCTTGTTGTTGAAGTTTCGAATCATTTGACATACTAGTGAACCAATTACAATGCTTATCCTGTTTCATATTTGTATCCAGGTCTTGTTGTTGAAGTTTCGAATCATTTGACATACGATAGTGAACCAATTACAACGCTTATCCTGTTTCGATCAGGCTATTCGAAGCAAGCCTGGATACATATTTTGGATTGCGAGTGTACAGTACAGACACTACTTTAGGAGACTTATTCAACAATATTTACCTCATTATCATATGGAGCAGAATATTCTTGAAATTCCTGGCGTCCTCCAAGTGATGTTACGTAGAGAACTCCGACCCCAATGTCCCCTTCGCCCCTACCCAGTAAACCCACCATGCCATTCCAACTTCCATTGTCAAGTTGATGGCCCCATCGTTCACCTGCCATCCATAATGAAATGTGCCGTCAAAATACAAATTCGTCTTAGTTATTAAGTATGCACTACATAGGGAAGGGTATAGAAGCAGCAAGCGGCAGGGAGGGTGGGAAATAGGTCCATGAGTGGGGAGGGAAAGGTAGGTGATTCAACACACACACACACACACACACAGGAGGGAAATAGATCCATGAGTGGGGAGGGAAAGGTAGGTGATTCAACACACAGGTGGGAAATAGGTCCATGAGTGGGGAGGGAAAGGTAGGTGATTCAACACACACACATACACACACAGGAGGGAAATAGATCCACGAGTTGGGAGAGAAAGGTAGGTGATTCAACACACATACACACACACACACACACACACAGGAGGGAAATAGGTCCATGAGGGGGGAGGGAAAGGTAGCTGATTCAACACACACACACATACACACACACAGGAGGGAAATAGATCCACGAGTTGGGAGGGAAAGGTAGGTCATTCAACACACACACACACACACACACACAGGAGGGAAATAGATCCATGAGTGGGGAGGGAAAGGTAGCTGATTCAAGACACAAACACACACACACACACACACACAGGAGGGAAATAGGTCCATGAGTGGGGAGGGAAAGGTAGCTGATTCAAGACACAAACACACACAGAGTTCTTATGGTCATTTTTGTTAAATTCGTTTGCACAATAATGATTAAGATTGTAATAAGGATTCATTTAGTATTCATTCACATTGCCCTTGTGTCCCGTTTTGACGCTGAACTGGGTATAGGGACATTTTATTTTTACCCTTGTTACAGACCATGCTTTCTATACTTCATTCATTTTATATAGGATACACGAGCGCTCTAAAACCTACTGACTCTACTTCCCCCCTGACCAAGGCACATATTCGTGAATTCTATACGGGTATATGTCAGTGCTTGATTTGGTTAGGTTAGGTTAGGTTAGGTTAGTTTAGGTCCAGTTTAGGTTAGGTTAGGTTAGGTTAGGTTAGGTTAGGATAGGTCCAGGTTAGGTTAGGTCCAGTTTAGGTTAGGTTAGGTTAGGTCCAGTTTAGGTTAGGCTAGGTTAGGTTAGGTCCAGTTTAGGTTAGGTTAGGTTAGGTCCAGTTTAGGTTAGGTTAGGTTAGGTTAGGTCCAGTTTAGGTTAGGTTAGGTCAGGTTAGGTCCAGTTTAGGTTAGGTTAGGTTAGGTCCAGTTTAGGTTAGGTTAGGTTAGGTTAGGTCCAGTTTAGGTTAGGTTAGGTTAAGTTAGGTCCAGTTTAGGTTAGGTTAGGTCCAGTTTAGGTTAGGTTAGGTTAGGTCCAGTTTAGGTTAGGTTAGGTCCAGTTTAGGTTAGGTCAGGTCAGGTTAGGTTAGGTTCCTTGCAGGTAAAATAAGCTGGGAAAGAGAATGAAACTATTTCAAAGATTATCCCATGGTTGGTTTTATCGTTATAATCCAAACGTTATTCTCCTTCCAACCACCACCATTTTGGCCACCAGCAGTAAGCGGTGATGCTACGTAGCCAGACGTCACGAAAATGCGACCAGGGCACTTGTACAGCCAGCCAACCCCCTCCCCTTCCCACCCCTACCCCTCGTATTTGAATATGTTTTTAGTTTATTAGATAGATAGATAACTTTAGCGTCAATTTGCAACATAGCAACGTTTACAAATTGAAATTCATTTTGCTTAGAGCTCCATATTAACATAGTTGACTAAAAAATATATAAGAATATTGTAAAAATATCTGCTACAGTATAGCACACTAAAATCACAAACATTCACAAGAAATATCACAGTTACACACAATCTAATCAATTACACAATTACTATTCTATTTCAAGTGGTTGAAAAGTATTGTCGAAATTGATAACAATACCTTGTCATACTACGTAATTAATGCAAATTATTTCATTGATTAGTTTGATGATGATATTTGGTATGGTCTAGGAGGAGTTAGGTTCGGACATTTTCCAAAATCTGGGGCACAAGCTGTGTGATTGACCAATAGGCTAGTTCTAAATAGGTTTAACTTAAGGGGGAAGTTTTGTGTTGGTAAATCTAGAGCAACTGAATCCTCCAAACTATTACAAGCAACAGAACACCATTATTTTTGCTCTTCTGGTCCTGTTTCCTGGCATACTTTGGAGGAATCATGGCACTCCAATGTAACAAAAAAAAAAAAAAAAAAAATTCCACATTAAAACATTCCCCAATACTATAGGAAACTTCTCTGAGAGTTTGGTGATAATATCTGGTATGGTCTAGGAGGAGATAGGTTCGGACATTTTCCAAATTCTAGGGCACAAGATCTGAGATTCCCCACCAAAAAAAAAAAAAAAAAAAAAAAAAAACATCGAAAATCAGGGGCAAGAAAAATGTCTGAAAATTTATATAACTAGCTTCGTTCTGGCCGATTTGGATGAGGATGAGGATGATACAAAGCAAAAGAGTGTAATAATAATAATAATAATAATAATAATAATAATATGGGAAAATTAACTGAACCACGTAAGAAGTATTCAGCCAAACTCATATGTACCTTTCATGTTACCTGACTGGATAGTTGGCCTCTAATCAAAAGGGTACAATAAACGGTGTTTCAATAACTGAAATTTAGATCATACACAATCAGCCATACAGACATACACTCGCAATCCAAAATATGTATCCAGGCTTGCTTCGAATAGCCTGATCGAGTATTAAGCGAACTCAAGTAAATATGAAACAGGATAAACATGTTATTGGTTCACTAGTATGTCAAATGATTCGAAACTTCAACAAGACCTGGATACAAATTTTGGATTGATTGCGAGTGTACAGTACGTAAGATAAGGAAGGAATATTTACAGTTGTGGATGCTATGTGATACACCAGGACGATAACAGTAGAATCTAAGATCATCAGTTAGTTATTGCCATACTAACATTAGATATACAATCTTAAAGGGGAAGTTTTGTGTTGGTAAATCTGGAGCAACCGAATCCTCCAAACTATTCCAAGCAACAGAACACTATTATTTTAGCTCTTCTGGTCCAGTTTCCTAGCATACTTTGGAGGAATCAAGGCACTCCAATGTAACAAAAAAGAATTACCACCTTAAGGGGGTGTGGGAATAGGGGGAAAGGTTTGGGGGTGGACTGGGGGAGTGAGGGAGTAGGGGACAGGCTTGGGGGGTGCGGGAGTAGGGGACAGGCTTGGGGGGTGCGGGAGTAGGGGGACAGGCTTGGGGGGTAAGGTTAGGGGTGTGTGGGAATAGGGGGACAGGCTTTCTACCCACCCCAAGCCTGTCCCCCTATTCCCAACCCACCCCAAGCCTGTCCCCTACTCCCGCACCCCCTTAAGGCTATCAGTTATCTAACATTTCTTTCAAACTGATAAAAGGTGATACCTGGCGGAGGTTCTATGTATTGGAGAGTGAAGTTAAAGAGCCCTGCTAAGGCTCTCATAACCTGAACGTCTAGGCCAAAGTAGCGATCTGCCTGTCCCTCTGCCATCTTGTTCCGCAGCATTACGTTAGGCGGAATGCTGAACACCACTAACTAGAATTGGATTCAGGGAAAGCAAAAGAGTGTAAAATTAATATGGGAAATTTAACTGAACCACGTAAGAAGTATTCAGCCAAACTCAGTTATACCTTTCATGTTACCTGACAGGACATCAGTTGGCCTCTAATCAAAAGGGTACAATAAACGGTGTTTCAATAAGTGAAAGTTTTTTGTGGTCAATTTGGAGTCAATGTAGGCTCCCAAACCCAGCAATAAAACACATCCTTTGTATAATTCCCTATGGAGGGATTCTGTTCCCTGGCATAGTTTGGAGGAAACAGTAGCCTTCAGATTTCTCATAAAATGTTACACACCTTAACCCCTCCGGGCCGGGCCAAGAATGAAATTACGTGCTGTGTGTACGGGGCCAATACTTACTTTAATCCTGCCTGTCCGGGTATTTCCCGGAAAATCACTCTACTTCTCTTACTCCCTACGTCTAAACTACAATACTGAACAACTTAAATTTGATTGTGTACTCACCATCAACTCCTCCTCTTTCCATTAAAACCAACCCTAGCTCTCTAGGACACTCCATTACCGAGAAATCAAGTGAGGAATGGAGGTCACTTTTCCCGTGAGAGCGAGGCTGCGTTCGCTTTGTGAGCGTGGCTCTGACAAGGACTGGCGTGGGTGGAGAAAAGATGGCCGCCGGCAGAATGACGCAACACTTGCCTCCCCCAGGCGACACGTCGTACGGTTCGTGTGCATCCTACCATTACAGCCCCTGTATTATTTGTGTGGTTAGCTGACCATTCCAGAGTGGTTTTATGCCCTGGAGAGAAGCGTGGGAGTTATGTACAGTATTTACGCGAAACATTTTCAGTGTCATTCGCACCATTTGTTCATGTTCAACGTAAATATAAATGTGTCACTATCACTGTTATCCTTATTTTCTATATATTTTTGTATTTTGTTGTTTTAAATTTTTTATTATAATTTTTTCTATGCGTAAATGTGTCACTATCACTTTTCTTATAGCCTAATATGTACAAATGTGTCACTATCACGTCACTACAGCCTAAAATATATGTACAAATGTGTCACTATCACGTCACTACAGCCTAAAATATATGTACAAATGTGTCACTCTCACTTTTCTTATAGCCTAATAAGTACAAATGTGTCACTATCACGTCACTACAGCCTAAAATATATGTACAAATGTGTCACTCTCACTTTTCTTATAGCCTAAATAGTGTCACTGTCACCAAGTGTCACTGTCACTTTATTCGCATACTCCCATCACTTCCTGCTTCTATATATATTCCAATATATGGTAGTCTGAGAAGCAGTTTCCAGGGCATAACGGCACACAACATTCCTTGCACCAGAAGCGAGTTTCCTTGGACTTCTGGGGGTGACGTGTTGTGTGCCTGCAAACATAGCAGCGACGAGAGCCTGGACGTCCTGACGGCAACGGTGGCAGATTAGTGAGGTAGTGGCGAGCCATATAGCCACTCTGCTGCAACCTGTCAGGCCGTTGTGCCGCTGCCTGTCTGCCTTGCTGTGGTTGCACAGTGCTGAACCTCTCCAGGAGCTGAGATATCAACTCTAGCTCGAATTCCCGGAGTGCCAACTTGGAGTCAGGGTGATGCTGGAGGTAGAGTATATAACAGTTCAGCACTGTGACATCAAGAAGGTGGAAGAAAGCCTTCTTGTACCACTTACAAGTTTTTCTCAGACAATCGATGGAACTCACCATCATGTCTGACTTATCAACGAGTCTCATATTGATGTTATAATCGAGCACAGCATCAGGCTTGTAGATGGTATCACCTGTGCCGCGCTCAGTCTTCCCAGAATCCTGCATCACGCCCCTGTTCACGGTGGTGAGCATATTGACGGGGCGTTTATCGTGCCATTTGATGGCCAGCATGTTCCCACATTTCTTTTTGATGCAGTCGCCCCTCCGGGTGAGAGGGAATGCTGGCCACCCCTTCCTGTTGACACGAATAGTTCCGCAGGATCCTGTTTGGTGCTGCAGGAGAAACTGGCTAAGTGCTGGAGAGGTGTAATAGTTATCAGTGTACAGGATGTGGTTGTTGTCAAGGTAATCCCCCATGAGTGCCTTGACAACACTCCCGCTGAAGCCAAGAGGGTCGTCGGCCGGGACATCCACATCCGTACCTGAATAGAGTATAAAATCCAACACATAGCCAGTCTTACAGTCGCAGATGACATAGAATTTGATGCCAAATCTATGCCTCTTTGACGGGATGTACTGGATGAAGGACAGTCTTCCCCTGAACAGCACCAGAGACTCGTCGATAACCACTTTCTGGAATGGTCGAAAAAATGCTCGTATTTTCTCCTGGAGGATAGACATTACTGGCCTAATTTTCCACAGCCTGTCGTTCGGGTGTGGACCCATGTTGGGGGCGAAGTGCAGGTAGGACAAAATGTCCCTATACCTGTCCCTGGACATGTATTTCCCGAACGCAGGTGTGGATATCAGGGCGTGTGTGCTCCAGAAGTCCTTGAGGCGATGTTTCTTGACATGAGGCATCATCATGGTCAAAGCTAACCACACATACAACTCAGCAATATCGACGTCAGCCCATTGCAACATCTTACTATGTTCCCTGCCTGGTCTATTGCTGAGTTGCACAGAGAGTTGTTTGAAGGTGTTTATCTCCTGCATCATGTAAGTCATCAATATTATATCAAAAAAGGCAGTGAAATAATCTAATATTGATGACCTCTGACGACAGGGAAATGCGGCCTGTATACCTGAATGACTGTCGTCAAAGGCAGGTATATCAGGCGCAAATTCATCGCAATCCGTCCACACATAGGGATCAGCGGGTCTATGACGAGGTGCGCCGCGTTGCTGTCGTTGTTGTTGTGGTGGTGGTGGTGCAGCGGTACCAGGGGCAGGCGAGAGTGAGTCGTCAGGCACGAGAGGAGAGGGAGAGTGTGGTGGTGGGGGAGGTGGCGTCAGGTCACGGGGGGGCGGGCTATCAGGGTCAACTGTAGGGGAGAGATAAGCTGCCTTTGTCCTCTTCCCCCTTCCTTTACCCTTCCCTCTTACTCCTACTCTCCTCCCTCTTACCACCACTATTTGCGACGCATCCTCGTCCGACGAGGAAGAGGAAGACGAAAAATCTAACCTCCTCCTCGGCCTCTTGCCCATGGGAGTGGAGACGTAGCGAGGTTTGGAGGTTGAAGCAGGAGTAGACCTCTTCCTGCCTCCCACGCCAGATGTTGTAGGAATGGGAGACAAGAGAGTGTCTCCCAAACTACCTCCCACCCCACTGGTGGACGGAATTGCAACAGGGGCTGTAACCTCTGACACATCATGCAAGGCTGAAGTTGAGGGAAGAGCTGTGATGGAAGTCACCGCTACACAGACATCTTCCTCAGTTGATTCGTCAGCTTGCCATTCAGTATCAGAGTAGCTGTCCAGGTCGTCACTCCCATATGAAAGGTCTGCCAGATTCTCCAATTCCCGCCCTATTGCAGAATCTGACAACCTTGCAGGTGCATGACGCAATCTAGCTGGTTGCACCCGCGGAGTGGAGGTTACAGGAGCGGGTGCGCCTGGCAGCGCGGTAGGATGCACCGAATCGAACGAGCCCGTATTTTCTTCACTACGACCAGCCATTGTCACGGTCAAGCACACACTGATTGAATGTGGGGATGAAAAGGTCTGGTGGTGAAGTATAGCCAGATCAAAAAAAATCCCGACAAATTTGGCGTTTTTCCCCATAAATTACCAAAAGCGGGATTTCCCGCTGCCCGGACTCTGTCGACAGAGCGGGATTTCCCGCTGCCCGGCCTCTGTCGACCGAGCGGGAAATCCCGCTGCCCGGACTCTGGGGGTTAATTAGCACAAACCCTTCACTACTACAAAGAAACTCGTGATGCATCAATATAGAATAAATGCAGTCATTACTCATGGTGCAAGTAAGTCAGTGTCAGGAGCTTTAATGTGTTTCCTCTCATGGTGCAAGTAAGTCAGTGTCAGGAGCTTTAATGTGTTTCCTTGTATTGGACCAATTCACGCTTTTTGCTGTTTTTGTGGTGCTGTGATGGCACATAAAATTTCCTGTCTATGTGTAATATACGTACAGTTGCCCAAGAAAAGACTGCAACCAAATTTGGTGGTGTGTGGTAATATCTGGCAGCTGCTCCAAAGTAAACACTGGTATTTTATCAATAGATCACTCAGAACCTATAACCTTTGTATGGATGGATGTTATTGGCTTCAGCTAATTACATTCATCTTTACAAAGGTTGTAAGTTCTGAGTGATCCATTGATAAAATACCAGTGTTTACTTTGCAGCAGTTGCCAGATATTTCCACGCACCACCAAATTTGGTTGCAGTCTTTTCTTGGCCAACTGTACAGCAGTGTGGGATGATGAGTGTTAGTGTTTCTAAGACTATGATTGATATGATAATAGTTTCCACTATGTCTTGATAAAAAAGTAATTATCAATAATACACACATTAATTACATATATGGTATTGAATATATTCATTATATATAATTATCAACATTAGATAACTAGCATGTGGTCCTCTGTACCAAAAAGAGATCCAGTTGACGAAGAGCTACTTTTCTCGTATATATATACCGAACGCTAGACCACAGAAACTGCAGCCGCACACTCTACCACTGTGATAGCCAGAGGCTAAATTATTACAAAATAAATATAACATTTTAAGTTCCATATGAACTCACCGATATAATGGTACCCTTCAAGTCTCTTGTCTTCTCCGGGAACACCGTACTCTGCTGATTGACTGAGGTGATGTTGTGTGGTGGGCTGTAGTGACCCATCACCTTATGTCTCAGAGAATTATTATTCTTGGAGGGAGAACCATCAGTGATGTGAATATCAGGGTAGATCTTGCTGCTGTATCGAACTGAGTGGCTCTGGTACGACAAGACACGTTCCAGAATTCGGTGGTTGTATAGGAGGTTATGGAGCACCTCGTAACGCCCGCTGTCATCCTCTGTCTGGTAAACGAAAATATAGCGTTAGCTAGTGTCAGAAAAAAATGTATTACTAATTAATATATTGTAACGTCACCTCAGCTGCCTGGCGGTTTTCTTGCCCTGTGTTGAATCTAGGTATACAGTTATACAGGATGTCACAGATCAGTTGTATTTTTCTCAGTTCACATTTCTTTGACCAACACAGTACTGGAAATGAAGAGTTAACCATAAGGAATTACAGTAATTTATTCTTACAGTTGTTCTCCGTCGAAACTCAGAACACATTGTGGCTTATCTAATGAGTATCTGACCCCAACCAGTCAGATGAGTACCCTGGTGTATCACCTAAACATATACACAAAAGACAGTGTTAACCTTAACTTAATCCCACTGCACTAACACCAACAGCTTTAAAGTAGTTAATCCACTTGTTAACCTCTTTAACCACTTAGCCACGGGTCTATCTACCATGGCAGCTCTGTCTTGCGGGCCTTTCTCCCGCACTCGTGGTCACTAATGTAAACAACACATTTTACGGCTAATAGCCACTCACGCTACATAAATTAATGATACAGGATATTGGAGTACAAACCTTTAGCTGTTTCCTCATGTACTTGTGAAGACTAAATGGACATCTGTAGGATGGGTAGCCACCTCACAATGACAGCAACTCAAAATTCACTTTTACACTGTATTTACATATCAAAGTACGTTTTCACACTGGTTTCGTTATAAAACATGTCAGAATCACGTTTTTCAACACAACAATATGAAATGTTATGTCACTGTCGCTTTTAAGTATGTATATGGTAATTACAGGAAACAATGGAGCTCTGGAAAAACATTCTTTCACCCTCACTGTTACAGCCACAATAGTTTAACACTGTCAGGAAGTGGTTGGTTGGACTATGGCTACTCCCTACAAACCCAAAATAAGTGTTATCACCCGAGACACCCATGTTATGCGGTGCATAATTAAAACTGCATTGTCGAGAATTCTCGTCACTCGCAGTCCTCCACACTGATGCTGGTGACGAGATTTGAGGGAGACTAACCCTTTCAGAGTAGTTGATCCTCAACCTTGGCAAAGGTTTATAGTCTCCAATGACTGTTTTAGTTTGATAACAATCGATCAATCAATCAATCAATAAATTTTTCCAAATTTCGAATGCATAGTGACAATTGTTGCCCGTACAGGTAATTCTATTTAAATATTTTTAAGTTACTTAGTTTGATGTTCGGTGTAGACTTTCACATAATCATCCAGTGTGGTAATATTCTAGTTGTATACCATTAAGTTTGGGTCAGAGTAGCCCAAGTCCTCCCACTGGCGAAGTTTATGTTTCTGTCTACAGCAGAGAACATTTTCACCCTCTCTTTCCTCCCTGGTCAACAATAAACATAAGGACATTCATCTTTCCATTTAGATGGTGCCAGCCCTGAACCATGTTAATGTACAAAAGAGTTACATTGATAAAACCACTGAATAGGCTGACCAAGCACATCAGTTTGTGCTGTGAGGGGTAAGAGCTTCCCCAGATTTTTTTAAAGCTATACTCTAGTGTGCTTAATTCAGATGCAGATATTAGATTAATGATACCGATATCGTAAAAAACTAAGAGCATTTCAAATAGAACAGCTTCAAGTGTACGTTGGGACTATACCTAGGTCTCAAACAAATAGACGTCTGATTTGCCCAATCGTGAAGATGATATAGATAGTGATGGCCCTGCCCACAATGATACCTGATCTTTACCCATCCAATAATGGGTAGCGAAGTAAAAGGCCAACTTGTTGCCAACAATATTGTGGCATGCACCGATTAGAGATCGATATACTGTGAAGTACAGCCACAATAAGATAACCACCGACACTTTCCTTCCATCGTGCAAATAAATCAGTATCATATCAAAATATAATCATACAACAACACCTTACGTCAACTCAACCCCCTCAATTATTATTATTATGAGGTGCTGCAAAATCATGCACGTGTTGTTCTTTATTACCAAGATATTTACACGATAGAAGGAAAGTGTCGGTGGATATTTGATTGTGGCTGTACCTACCGTGCTTATATAATTCCGTATTAAAAATGTAATCTTGCGTGACATTGATAAACTTGGTTTGCGTCCTCACTGGGTCTCATCCACGCAGCAAAACAAAAACATTTATTTATCCTAATGCCTATTTACCATGAAGTCACCAGCTAACATACACTCACCTTGACGATACCAACGAGATGATTTGTCTTCCTGCCCTTGGTGGTAAGAGAGAGTGCTTCCAGATGATCTCTCTTCAGTCCTACTATCACCCATCGGCCTCTGTAGTCCCAGTGGTCGTGAGGGGCTTTAGATGCTTGATGGAGAAGAGGGGTTGGGTCGGCAAGAAGGAGGATATAGGCTCGACACAATCCACCCCAGTTCCAAACCACACCCTCCAACCCTGAGTCAGCCCAACCACCAACTTCAACCACCTAAGGCGAAATTACACACATTATATATGATCTGGAAATATGATATGTATTTTTGTCAAAACTTCAACTTTTCTCTCTAAAACAGAGTGTATATGTCTGTATATTTTAGTATCATGCTAAAACAATGCGTTGCACAGCAAAACTAAATACATATTCGGAATCAGCACACACATGATCATGTTCGTAGCATATTTCTAGTACATCTGCACTACCCACTCAACATTTTCTCTACAACAGTAGGAGTCTCCATATGTTAGTCGTGAAATCTGAAAGTTAAGGGGGTAATTCGCTTTTGTTACATTGGAGCTCCTTGATTCCTCCAAAGTATGCCAGGAAACAGGACCAGAAGAGCAAAAATAATGGCGTTTTGTTGCTTGGAATAGTTTGGAGGATTCAGTTACTCCAGAATTACCAACACAAAATTTCTTTTTTGCTACGATCGTAACAATAACACAACATCACTGTAAAATGAAGTCGTGTCGCGTTCAGGGACTCACTCCTCAAACCTTTCCATTGATCATCTAGGCCTCTAGGGGAATTATTGCCTCAGTTGGACAAAAAAATCTGCATGTCTTAAAGGCATTAAAGTTGCACAGAACAAAATGTGGCAGGCTGCTTCGGTCGAAAGAATCTTCTCTCAAATGAATGTAGTACACTCAATTTAAAGCTTAGAAACAGCTTGAATGTTCGGAGTGTGGAAGAACTGTGTTGCAGATAAAGTATGGACTCAAGCTTCAGTCACGAACATGTGTGAACTTTGAACCTACAAGTGAAATGATAAAGAACTTCAATGCAAAGGACACAACCACAAATGAAGCGGGCGAATTGGTAACCCTAGAGGAAGACTAATAAAGAAGTAGATGTTGTCTGCTGGATGCCTGTAGTCTTCACATACCTCGGTAAGTTGAAAGGAAAACATATTCATTTTTTAAAACATCTTGTGGGGGAAATTTGTGGGACCCCGTGAATATCTTGTGTGTTGGAATCTGTGGAAAAATTTATATAAATACGTGGGAATTCCTTGTGGCAAAAGTGGCAACACTGCTCCGAGAATCCGAGTGACCCGACCCTCTCCTAAGTCTCCTTAGTTACCCAACAATAATGAGAGGGAGAGGATGCACCACGCTCTCTCTCTCTGTCTTGCTTGTATGAGAATGTATGCTCGTTTGACTGTACACACGAGAACATAATCAAACACATGAAGTATGGTTATTAATGGCACTGTATTAAGGCACTGAACACTGTCACTTATCACTGCACAACTGTAGATCACTGTAGGCACTATAAACACTCACAGAATAGTGGAAGAAGCAGTGTTAATCCCGGTAAAATACAGTGAGTCACTTGGTAGAGGACTTAATCTCCCCTTAATGGCGTCCTGAGGGAGTCTCACACGATTATCACTGAATTTCACTCGCACTTTACGCCACTACTTCACTGCCATGTGGGTTGTTAATGTATAGCATAAGGTTCTGTAAAACACATATGTTCTTTCTGACGTATATTAAGCACGGAAACACAGGATATATAGGCAGAGTAACCATGTAATAGTAACATGTATAGTTTGTGTACCTCGTTCTGTCTAGTCGTGAATGTAACTCTGTCGTTGTTGTCTACTGCGCGTGTACAGTCGGGGTCAATAATAATCATCCATATAGGGGTAACTCGGGTAAGAGTTTGACAGTTTCCCTCTGTTTCTTAGCTGATTAACTTTCCAATAAATAGGGTAAGTACCGTCTATTAATTTACAACAAGCAGCTACGCACTACTTAAAACGATTACATTATAATGTGAACGTGAAAATATTAGATAATAATTATATTGTCTGAGTTACCCATATGTGGATGATTATTATTGACTTCGATTGTACGTTTACGATAACAGGACTTGGGTACCTACTATCAACGGTTATGTAATTCCCTACTAGTTATGTGTATGTTATTGTAGGCAAGTGTTGTGTACTATAAAAAAATAGCTGTCATGTGTAAAATTCAATAACCCACAATATGGACACCTTTAGTTAAAGCCTGAGAAAGTAGTGAGAATTGTCATCAGTTGAAGGGTCACCACAATGAAGACAAAGGAATACAAAGGACATTCAAACAGCAACACACCTACTGGTCCTTACGAGGCTGATTGATTTTGCTATTCTATCTAACCTACAAGAGTGAGGGAAAGTATAGCAAAGAAGAAGGCTCCTCCCCAATGTCTGATACAGTTTCCAAGACAGAGAAACTATTATGTAGTGAAACCGTAGAAACGTTCTCACCAGAGTAAGAAGCAGCTGTTTCTTGAGAGAGTTGAGAGGATGCTGCAACCGATTTAGATGTTGTCGACTTGGAATGATGAGGTCGAAGGGAGGAGGCGTATGTCTTCACACCACCATCCTTCTGTCCCCTGTAGTAGAGTTGTTGTCTGGCACTACCAATGCTGATGAATTGTGTGTTAGCCAAGTGAAGGATATCCTGCTCGAGGAGGTACTGTACATCTTACATTGACGAGAACGTAGGGGGTGAGCATCCCTGCAGTAAAAGCAGTAACTCTCTGACTGACACTCAGTCTTGCTATGTGACTTGATAGTGTCCAACCAGCAACAAATATGAAAGGCAGTAAAATTGTGATCATCCTCACTTTCTATGGCTCGCATATCCCAGATCGCATTAAGGAGGGAATTCAATGTTGGTAAATTTGGAGCAACTGAATCCTCCAAACTATTCCAAGCAACAGAACACCATTATTTTTGCTCACCTGGTCTTGTTTCCTGGCATACTTTGGAGGAATCAAGACACTCCAATGTAACAAAAACGAATTACCACCTTAACATCAACCCTACCGTAACTCTTTAGAGGTGAAGCTTTTTTGTTGAGCTTCCTTTACAATGTTTGTGTTGTTATGAGTTTGGTCATGTGAGGAAGAACTGTGCAAACCGTTCACAGTTTAGTATTGTACTGCTCTTGATATTCCTGTGTCCAGCTGTACTAATAATGGATGTGTTTCGTGGCATAGTTTAGAGATGCCCCCAATGGTACAGTTGGACACATGAATGGGTGGTACAGCCCAGGTGAAAGATACTTGTCCCATTTGAGTAACCAGTGTCTATTATCAGGTACTTGTTTTTTATTACCATCCTCAATACTGACTTCTGCCCCTGATGTCTCCTATTTGGCACTAAGGAACTTGATATTGGCAGAAATTGACCATCTTTCACTTGGGCTGTACCACCCATTCATGTGTCCAACTGTACTAATAATGGATGTGTTTCGTGGCACAGTTTGGAGGAATCACAAACCTTCCAATTCACCAACAAGAGAACCTCCCCTTAATTAAACCCACTTGGCGGTACACAGTAGTGACATATATTAGGAGTGTGTGTCAAATAAACTGTGCCAATATGTCATATTGATCCATCTGTTTGTTTAGAAGATATCTGCGAAAAACGATGCCTCATTAGGGTCTGAAATTAATATAGTAGATGTCATCAAACTACTAGTAGAACATGACCAATTTAAATATGTCTTGAGAGGCATGGTAGGAATTTATATTTATTGCAAAATCTACTCATAATGATAAATAACCTTGCTAATGTAATGGTAAACCAATTAGTTACCTGCTTAACGTTAGGGAAGGTAGTGACAATGGCTACCACACTGGAGCCTTTCATTGCAGCATCCCACATCACTACCAGCAGACAGTCACTCAGTTCATGGGTCACCACACTCTTCACCAGAGTAGCCAAGGCAGCATCGTTGGCTTGGGTGATGTGGGATTGGGCTATTAACAGTTGGAATACTGTTAAGAGCAATGCCAGGCGAGAAACAATCTGACTCTTGTATTTAGGATGACTGTGTACTCCTTCTGACAGCATCATTCTGAATATACTAAAAAAAATGGTTATTATTTTATCCATTTTAGGGCTTAAAATGTAAGCAAAAATTTTAGAGGAGGACATTTTATTTTAGTCTGGTCTGAGAGCT
Source organism: Petrolisthes cinctipes (assembly GCA_033782935.1). Lineage (NCBI taxonomy): Eukaryota > Metazoa > Arthropoda > Malacostraca > Decapoda > Porcellanidae > Petrolisthes > Petrolisthes cinctipes. Next base: position 236,672 of record JAWQEG010000495.1, on the reverse strand, counting down.
GGTGTCATACAAGCAGATGATTTTCCTCCAGTCATTATTTTTTGGCTGGTATAATATTAAATTACATTGATAACTTTACTTTCATGCACTTACATTATTACTAGATTTTACATTGATAGAATAATGAAAATCACTCAGAAAAATCTAGGGTCCACAAACACAAACGAGTTTTTTGTGGCTTAACAAAGTATAAAGGTTTCTTAACTTAAGGGGGAAGTTCTGTGTTGGTAAATCTGGAGCAACCGAATCCTCCAAACTATTGCAAGCAGCAGAACACTATTATTTTTGCTCTTCTGGTCCTGTTTCCTAGCATACTTTGGAGGAATCATGGCACTCCCATGTACCAAAAAAGAATTATCACCTTAATTAATGTAGTTTATTATGATGATCGTTTTCCTGCACTGAAATAACCTACCAGTATTTCAGAGTTGATGGATGACAGTTTTGAAGAACAAACGAAGAGTGTTTAAGTCATGGAAAACGACATGTTTTCTGTGCAGTGTTAATCAATCAATAATAATTGTAGCAAAGGGCGTGTTTACAATGAGGACCTGTATGAATTCTTAGAAGAAGACATTCTTGTTATGTGCCCTGATAGTGTCCAACGAGAAACAAAGATGAACAGCAGTAAAAATATGATCATCTTCGCATTCTATGGCTCTCATATCCCAGATCGCATTAACATCAACCCTACATCTTTTGAGGTGAAGCCTTTTGCTGAGTGTCCTTAACAGTGTTTTTGTTGTTATGAGTTTGGTTTGTTCTTAAAGAAGGATTTATGTGATGTATCAAGGAACATGCCATCAGCTTGTTAGCCCAGACAGCGTCCCATCTGGCCTGCAAGCATCAACGAACGGCAACATCTATGTAGGGCCGGAGGTCTACAGCAGGTACGGGTTGATGCCTGGCAGGAGGCTGAACACTGGATGCCACAGCCTTAGCCAGGGCATCAGCCCACTCATTCCCATCGACGCCCACATGGGAAGGCGTTTGGGAAAGTGGCCAGAATTTTTAGGGACAGAGTTGTTGTTGTTGTTGTTGTCCCTGGACAGAATGGCCTCCTGCCCCACAGACCCCAGGTACACTCTGGTTGCAGTGAAAAATCAAATTATAATAAAGGAGGGGCTGGCCCTACTGTATATGCCTGGGCTACCGAAGCACATCGCAGGGAAATGGGACCAGAGCTTACTGGACCAGGGAGACTTGGGGCCTCCAACCCCCAGGAAGATTGATCCCTCAGCCAGTGATGTGGGACCACGTCCACGTTACCACAAGAGCTACAAGTGGGGCCTTCCATGAGACCAGCCCTGAAGGTACCATACAGGGGAAGGAGTTTACACTGCTGCATGCAAAGGGATAATGCACCCCCGTGTGCTGACGGTCCACACAGCAGTGGAGAAAGAAAGGAGCCTCCGGTTGCAGTACACATCACATGGATTTTTAATCCATGTAGACAGATCTCGTCAAATCCACTAGAAAGTGACCAGATCCTACAACAATTTTTTTTTCTAGCCCTGTGGTTGATGGCTAGTATTCACAGAGAATAAAGTCAGCCACCCTGGGTACAGGGACAGAGTTGAAAGCAGCAGAGTGGAGCATATCGGTGAAGTCCAGTCCAGAGCTAATGGAAGGGAAACACCACCATCACCCAGACAAGAACATCCACGATTGTTTCTACCCGGCGAGTTATTGGGGAGAGGGTGAGAGTACTGGGGAGGGGGAGGCGTTAGGAGGGACTGATGGAGGGAGAAAGGGGAGGGGACGGGGAGTACAGCTGCCAGACTGAAATAAGAAACCACCTGACTGACTGGCTGATAGTGGACGGTTACCAAGTCAATATCAATATGTGTTGATAAATATGCCTTAACTTTGGGTAAAATGGGATCCATCATAAATCATAATCCATTATTTATATACCAAGGTAATTTAGAATAGATTGTGAAGTAACTGATAGAATATTGTTCGGCTATATTGATCATGATTATTATGACGTGTATAAACAAACATGTGAACCAACCAACATCTCGAAGCTTCAGTCCCGAGGTTGAAAATATAAATAAAAAACTCATAAATGCAGAACAAGCCATTTCCTTCAACCTCGTCTGCCTAAAAGAGAATATATATATATATATATATATATATATATATATATATATATATATATATATATATATATATATATATATATATACCACTTCTATGATACCACCAAAAAGGAATATAAAAACTGACAGGTTCTTTACTACTTTCCTCTCTGCATGGGTAAGTCAGGCCCACGTACCTCTTTAACTCAACGGATATTAATACTCAAAGAATGATAACAGTATGTAATATTTAATTCGTTATCATGCAACACACTCCAAATAATAACAGGCAATTGTAACCCAACTTTGTAACTCAACTTTGTAACCCAACTGAGACCTACTCTTAGGGTCGATTCCACAGTGGTTGGTATTGGTTTGTAAGCACGCAAACGAAAGAATATTAGCCGTGTAGATGACTTATGGGTGAATTATTTAATGAATTTGGTGAATAAACTATACAGTGTTTATTATTATTTAACTGTTGGATAGATTTTGTGAATGTGGATACTCAGCTTTTGTAATATAATGAAGCCTTACAAGTGTGGTTGGTTGGGAAGCTAACAAACCAATACCACTGTGAAATCAACCCTAAAATAATGAAGCCTTACAAGTGTGGTTGGTTGGTAAGCTAACAAACCAATACCACTGTAGAATCAACCCTAAAATAATGAAGCCTTACAAGTGTGGTTGGTTGGGAAGCTAACAACGAGTGGTTAGTGTTCTGGACTCGTAACCTGGAGATCGGGAGATCGATCCTCTCAGGTGAGGGCCTGAGAATATTTACTCTTCCGATTTGAGTATCAGGCACTAACTACAAGGCCACTGAACGTTGTAAAACACCCTCACTGGTACCATAACAGCTGCAGTATTTGGGAATTACCCTCACTTCCCTCCCTCTGTGGCTGGGTACCAGTTCGGAAGTCGTGACGTGTGTGTATGAGCAGCAGTTGACCTGGGCCACGCTAACAGGCTTGATGAAGCCTATGTCCAGTGTCGAAAGATAAAAAAAAAAACAAAAAAAAAAAAACACCTGTGGAATCAACCCTAAAATAATGAAGCCTTACAAGTGTGGTTGGTTGGGAAGCTAACAAACCAATACCACTGTGGAATCAACCCTAAAATAATGAAGCCTTACAAGTGTGGTTGGTTGGGAATCTAACAAACTAATACCACTGTGGAATCAATCCTAAAATAATGAAGCCTTACAAGTGTGGTTGGTTGGGAAGCTAACAAACCAATACCACTGTGGAATCAACCCTAAAATAATGAAGCCTTACAAGTGTGGTTGGTTGGGAAGCTAACAAACCAATACAACTGTGGAATCAACCCTAAAATAATGAAACCTTACAAGTGTGGTTGGTTGGGAAGCTAACAAACCAATACCACTGTGGAATCGACCCTAAAATAATGAAACCTTACAAGTGTGGTTGGTTGGGAAGTTAACAAACAAATACCACTGTGGAATCAACCCTAAAATAATGAAGCCTTACAAGTGTGGTTGGTTGGGAAGCTAACAAACCAATACCACTGTGGAATCAACCCTAAAATAATGAAGCCTTACAAGTGTGGTTGGTTGGGAAGCTAACAAACCAATACCACTGTGGAATCAACCCTAAAATAATGAAACCTTACAAGTGTGGTTGGTTGGGAAGCTAACAAACCAATACCACTGTGGAATCAACCCTAAAATAATGAAGCCTTACAATTGTGGTTGGTTGGGAAGCTAACAAACCAATACCACTGTGGAATCAACCCTAAAATAATGAAGCCTTACAAGTGTGGTTGGTTGGGAAGCTAACAAACAAATACCACTGTGGAATCAACCCTAAAATAATGAAGCCTTACAAGTGTGGTGGGTTGGGAAGCTAACAAACCAATACCACTGTGGAATCAACCCTCTATCTAGGTTAATTAAGAGTCGCACCTGTACTGTTCCAATCTAGCAGAGAGACAGTCCAGCCTAGAGTCCCCAATGTAATATACTCACCTTAATACTAAAACTTAATACTAAACTTAACTTAGGGTATGGGTCGCACATGGACTATCCTAAAAATACAACAGGGATATAATTATAGTTCAGCTGGGAGCCTACCAACAATCACAGGCTTCACACCATCCAGGCTATCGAGGTTATAATCCAGCTGGTATATTGGGGGGGTTTAGGGGGGTCGGGGGGATTTTGGGAGGTGCGGGAGTAGGGGTACAGGATGGGGAGGGGGGTTAGGGTGGGTGCGGGAATAGGGGGACAGGCTTTCTACCCACCCCAAGCGTCTCCCCCTATTCCTGCACCCCTCCAGCCCCCCCCCCAAGCCTGTCCCCTTATTCCTGCACCCCCCCCCCCAAGCCTGTGCCCTACTCCCGCACCCCCTTAACGAACACAGGCTTCACACCATCCAGGCTATCGGGGTTTTAATCCAGCTGGTATAGAACTTTCTGTATAAGGTAGGACACAAATATATAAATGGGTTCACTATAAGCTGAGTACACTCCAGCAGATAATTATTATTAGGGTTCTCCCAGGTTACAACAAATATATAGGATCGATTCCACAGTGGTTGGTATTGGTTTGTAAACACGCAAACGAAAGAATATTAGCCGTGTAAATGTCTTATGGGTGAATTATTTAATGAATTTGGTGAGTAAACTATACAGTGATCATTATTATCTAACTGTTTTAATAGATTTTGTGAATACGGATACTCAGCTTTTGGAAAATAATGAAGCCTTACAAGTGTGGTTGGTTGGGAAGCTAACAAACTAATACCACTGTGGAATCGACCCATAGAGGGGAGGGACAAGTGTAGGTATGTTTTCTTGGGTATGTGTGTGTTGGGTATAGTGTGTGTTGGGTATAGTGTTAGTGACAAATATATAGAAGGAAGGGACAAGTGTAAAGATATGTTAGGTATGTGTGTGTGTTGGGTATGTGTGTGTGTTGGGTATGTGTGTGTGTTGGGTATGTATGTGTGTTGGATATGTGTGTGTGTTGGGTATGTGAGTGTGTTGGGTATGTGTGTGTGCTGGGTATGTGTGTGTGTTGGGTATGTGTGTGTGTTGGGTATGTGTGTGTGTTGGGTATGTGTGTGTTGTGTATAATGTTAGTGACAAATATAATTATAGAGGGAAGGGACAAGTGTATAGTTATGTTAGGTATGTGTGTGTTGGGTAAAGTGTTAGTGGCTGAGTTGTAGAACAGAGGGTAGGAGTCTCACCCCAACCTTCCTGGAATGAAGACGTGTTCCTGGCGCTCTGCCTGTGTTGTTGTATGTGTTGTTGTTTGTCCTGTTTCAACGTTCTTGTTTGTGTGTTGTTGTGTCTGTGGTGTTATAGGGGTTGTTTATATTTTCTATCTCATTTTATTTGTGGTTTTGCTGTTTGTGGTATTGTTGTTTGTGGTTTATTTGTTTTATTGTGGTTCTGTGTGTGTATGTTCGTGTGTTCGTGTGTGTTCAGTTCGCTTCCCATCTAGGCCTTGCCTGGCCTGATGGAGAGCGCGGATTCGGATATGGCTTCCTGCCATGTCGGAGGATAAGTCTCCTATCGAAGATCACTGGCCTGATCTGCCTTCTCGCAACCCTCCCCCCCTCTCATCGGTCACTCCGCAGCTCAGGTTGCAGCCTTCCACCTCCTCAACCTCTACCAAGCGACCCGTTGATGCCTCGTCAAGAAATGCCTATGTCAAGCTCTCCTTCTCTGGGAACCCATCTACGGACACAAAGTTGCGTTGGTTGTCTGATGTCAACAGGGCCTTCCAGCTGCAGCGTGAACTGGCTGGAGTCAAGATGGCTGCTGTCACCTCCCGGTTTGTCTACATCTCTAGGAAGCGTCAGGACATCATTGATAGAGTGAAGGCTGGTGAATTTTTGTCTCTGCCTCTCATTCTTGAAGACTCACTCGAGAAGCCTCGTAAGTTCCTCAGCTACATCCTTACCCGTTTTCCTATTGATGTTGACCCGAAACTTGCCAAAGGATACCCTGGTGTGTACTTTGCCCGTCGTTTTTTCCAAGATGGTTCACCCATTAGCCGTATTGTTGTTGTCTGGAGTCAACCTGATCCACCTCCATATGAGATTTACTTTGATTTCCTCCCTTGTCTTCCACCGTGTGAGGTGAGGAAACTTCATAATGACCAGCCTTGGTGCTACAGGTGCTGGGGAGTTGGGCATATCTCCCGGTACTGTTCTGCCAGGCCGAAGTGTGCATGGTGTGCGGCCGACCATGATTCCAAGACGTGTCCTGTCAGGGGTGAACCATCACGTCCTGCTGCCTCCACCTCTGAGCCTTCACCTCCTGAGGATACGTCTCGATGGAAGTGTCCACGATGCCTTCAGCCAGGGGTTAATGTGTGGCATGGATGTACTCGACGTCAGGTCCAGGCTCATGTCACTACTATTGCTCCGCCTCCACCACCGCCACCACCACCACCTCCCCAGTCTGCTCCTCCTACCAGCCCTGCCTCACCTCCAGACCTGGCCTTCCACAAGTCTGTTGCTACCCTCATGGCATGATGTACGGCTCTCGAGAACCGCTTTTCTGCCCTTGAAGCCAGGATTGATGGGCTGGTTGCCGCGCAGGCTGCCAATGACTCCAAACTCTCCACCTTGGTCGAGGCTCAGCAGGCCATCATCTCAACTGTCACTACCCTTACCGAAAAGATAGATACTGTTGCATCTCGCCTTGAAAAGCTTTTCGAGTTAGTCCCTTCTCCTGGTCCATCTTCTTCTCCAGGTCGCTCATCTGCCCCCACTCACCGGACTTCTACCTCCAAATACAGAGTTCGCTAGTGATTGCCAGCTGGACGTCATCTCCTGGAATGTATGTGGTATCACCAGTTATGCTAAGCTCACTCAACTCAAGGCCTATGTTTTTCGTCATCATCCCAGTGTTATTTTTCTCCAGGAAGCATTTCCAGGATGGCCGCTCGCTGCTGGGCAAGCTCCTCCCCTCTCAGGTTATGTGCCATATGTTCATCTGGTAAGGAATGGTCTCCTGACTTACATACATAGCTCCTTGCCACATCGCCTTCTCCGTACCTCCACTGATCCTGACATGACCTTTCAGCTATTTGAGGTTCTACCTGGGAATGGAGTACTCCAACTATGTAATGTCTATTCTGCCTTAGCTAGACTCACTCTTGAGGCTCTTCCTTCTCCAACAGTGCGTGGTATGGTTTATATGGGATATTTTAATGCTCGGCATTCTGATTTGGGTGATGGTTCTGGCTCTATTAATCGTAATGGTGTTCGTCTCCTTTCATACATCCGCAAGCATCATCTGACATGCTGGGACACTGGCGGTGCCACTCATTGCCGGGGAGGTACTCTGGATTACATCCTCTCGTCTGGCCTGATAGCATCTCGGGTCCTGTGCTCCTCCGTGCCAGACTTATTCTCTGATCACATTGCTCTTCGGTTTCATTATTCTCTAACTGCTGGGTCAGGTGCTTCAGCCACTCGTTTGTGTATTGCTGTGCCCCCTAAATATTGCCCGACTTACATCTTATTCATGGCCCATGTATTCCCTACATTTGACATATCATCAGCTGAACAGTTGTACTCTGATCTTGTATCTGCTACTCATGACTTTTATAGGCTATACGTCTCCCGGCCACACCTCCAGCATCGCCATACTGCCCACTCCTGGACGCTGGATGCACGTATACAGGAGGCAATGGAGGAGGCTGAACGTGATGGCCTATTGTTTCAAGCCAACCCAACCCCTGACCTGCTCCATCGTTACCAGATGTCTAGGGACGCTTTAGTTGCCCTGCAGGAGTGTGCTCACACTGAGTCTTGGCAGCGGTTCACGGACAGCATCAACCAGCAAACAAGTGTGGCTTCTATGTGGCACCTCATCCGTCGGGTTGTTAAAAAGACACCGGCCACTGCTCGTCATCACACTCCTGCCGACTATGCCCAACAACTTGTCGATGCCTGGTCAGAACAATCTACCTCAGCCAGTCTACCCATCCACATACAAGAAACAGTCACTTCCCGTGCTGCTGTCCATCGGCTACGTCTAATTTCTGCTCTGTTGCAAGATGATGACGATGATGCAGAGGAGATAACTGAGGAGGAGTTGCGACGTGCTCTCTCTCGGGGTAGAGCTTCTTCCCCTGGTAATGATGGTATTACTTATGCTGTGCTGCTCCTACTTCAACAAGTTCCTGGGAACCCTCTACTTCTACTGTACAATCTTTGTCTTCATGATGGTTGTGTACCGCGAGCCTGGACCAGCAGCACAATAATACCCATCCCTAAGCCCGGCACTGCGAAGTTCAGGCCTATTTCCCTGACTTCCTGTTTTTGTAAAGTTATGGAGAGAATCTTACTCAATCGTCTCATGTACAGACTGAAAGATCGCCTTTTTCCATGGCTGTTTGGTTTCCTTCCCCAGCGGAGCACACACCACTGCCTAGACGACCAGTACAGTCACCTTAACAGGGACAGTGTGGTGGCCTTCATTGACCTTCGAAGTGCCTTCGATGTTGCTAATAGAGACGTCATTTTGGATCAACTGGTTGACTTTGGGATAAAGGGTAATCTATTACGGTGGATTCGGGGCTACCTGAGTAACAGGACCTCCCGTGTGTTTTTCAGTGGTGCGCTCTGTCCTTTGCGCAGTTTTCATCTTGGTACGCCTCAAGGTGGTGTTCTCAGCCCATTGGTATTTAATATTCTGATGCATCGGCTGCTCACTTCTCTCCCTGATATACCTGGAACTACAATTACGTGCTATGCTGATGATATCTGTGTTAATTCTACCTCACCAAGGGATCTCCAGCGGTTTCTTGACTCCTTCTCTGTGTCCTCCTCTCACTGTGGCATTATTGTCTCCCCAGATAAGAGCAGAATATTCACCTGATGTCTTCCTCAAGCTCTGCCAGTGTTCACCATTGGAGGGACTGTCATTCCCATGTGTTCCCAGTATCGCTACCTGGGCGCACCAGTCAATATTTGGCCAATTGTCCCTGCCAGACCTCAAGACCATCCCACTGTCCAGGACTTATTGGGTCGTCTCCAGCGCCGACTTACGCCACTTCAATGGCTCACTAACAACTCCTCGGGCATCTCCATCCCAATAGCCAGGACTATCTATATTGCTTTTATCCGTTCAGTTGTTGATTACCTCTCCCCTGCTCTGATTCAACTTCCCAGGGCTACTCTGGAAACTTTAAAAAAATTTCAGAATAGAGGACCCCCTCCGTGGATGCTACCAACACCTGATGTAAGCTTCACACCTACTTCCAAGTCGGAACTGCCTTCTCTACAGCGGCAGTTGACTCTGGAACACATAGAAACAGTGACGTCCTCCATCACAGATCCATACTGCCTCTACACTGATGGCTCATTGCAGGTGGATGGTGCAGCAGGTTGTGCTGTTTTCTCACCTGACATGGAGTCACCTCCAGGGGACTGGGTTGGCCGTCGTCTCTGTAACCACTCTAGCTCAACATTGTGTGAACTGTATGCCATTCTGGATGCTATTAATCTTGTTTGTCAACGTGGAGTGAATGCTGCCATTTTTTGTGACTCCAGACCTGCCCTTCATTCTCTCTCTAGTGTTCAGCCCACACACTCTACTGTTGTTCAGCAGATTTTATCGTTTTTGTCCTTATTTCGTCATCGTAACTTGACTGTCAAATTTTTATGGGTGCCATCCCATGTAGGTTTACGTCACAATGGTACAGTTGACAGACTCGCAAAGGAAGCCTGCCATCTGCCTCCTCGTGGTGTTGGACGTCCTCTCTCCCTGACATGTTACCTCTCTAAAGTCCGCTCCGCCGCTCTCCTCCCTGTACGGCGATGCAGGGATGCATCTCCATCACACAGTATGAGTCTGTATGCCGTCACAAATATTCCTACCGTCGTCGAGGCCTCATGGCTCGGAGGCACAATGTAGTCTTCGCTCGTTTGAGGCTTGGCTACCGTCCACCATGGCAGGTTGCTTGGATGCAGGGTGAGCCTCCCTTCACTGAGTGTCGCTTGTGTCGAGCGCCTCGTGCTAACACTGTAAAGCACTATTGCCTGGCCTGCCCCACTGTCCGACACTTGCTGCCCCAGGGCCTGCCACTTGATGTGGTTTGTCGACACCTGCTGAACCACCAGGTTCTGGAGGAACTTCTGGTACGCCATCCTCGTTTTGGTGGATTTAAGTAGGTCATAATGTAAATATTTGTCTGTATGCTTGTGCTCCATTCTGTTATGTTTTCGTGATGTGTGTGTGTGTGTGTATGTGTGGTTGTAGTCATTGTATTCTCATGGGTCCCTCCTACCAGTATGTATTGTTGCCTGCCTGTTGATTGACGCTACGGCGCAATTAATTAAAAAAAAAAAAAAAAAAAAAAAAACAGAGGGTAAGGCCTTGTGGACAGAGGGGTAGGTGGCGGTGGACTGAGGAATTTTAACAGAGGAAAGCCTGCTCCTGTCCCGTCCTTCTCCCTTATTATTATTATTCAACACATCCTGAACCCCTCGAAACTGACTAATAAAACACTCCTCTTGACTCCTCTCAGCTACCCAATGAACCAGTCCTAAACTCGCCCCCCTCGTCTCGTATACTGTCCAACACACACATATCTGTATATATCATGGAAACAAAGATATACACACAGGTACACTCGTGATACGTAATTTCTGACCAGATACGAACGGCAGGCACCACACACACACACACACACATACCCTGCATTCGAACTCAGCCTCTATAGGTGTACTGGGTGGGAAAATGAACAATACCAGGCCATTCGAAGCTTTCTGCTCCTCACACTCTGGTCAGAAATTACGTATCACGAGTGTACATATATACACACACAAACATATACATACATATTATCCCTATATATATATATATATATATATATATATATATATATATATATATATATATATATATATATATATATATATATATATATATATATATATATTAATATATTATATATATATATATATATATTAATATATTATATATATATATATTAAATATATATATATTAATATATTATATATATATATATTAATATATTATATATATATATATATATATATATATATATATATATATATATATATATATATATATATATATATATATATATATTAATATATATATATATTAATATATATATATATTAATATATATATATATTAATATATTATATATATATATATATATTAATATATTATATATATATATATTAATATATTATATATATATATATATATTAATATATTATATATATATATATATTAATATATTATATATATATATATATTAATATATTATATATATATATATATATTAATATATTATATATATATATATATATTAATATATTATATATATATATATATATATATATATATATATATATATATATATATATATATATATATATATATATATATATATATATATATATATATATATATATATATATGTTACAAAAGCAATAATCTAGCAATAATCATATATATATATATATGCCTGTGTATATAGAGTAACAATAATATTAAATGAAGAAAAAGACACATAAGCATAATGAAAGACGGCAAATACAGTAATCAAATGCATATATTTATTAGCACGTCATTGAACAGAGAGAGGCACAAGGACTCGGACCAGTAACAAAGATAAACCAATAATTTTTAATATGCAACTTCATCATAATTGCGAAAAGAGAGACCTATGAATAATACAAAAAAATATATGGTATATAGAAATATATTATTTACAGTATATTTCAAGATAGATTGGTATAGACTAAATCTGGACAGAATAACCACAGGAGAAAACATAGACGAGATAACGAATAATTTCGTGTATTACATCCTCAGACTAAATGGTACACTTGCAATACAGAATCTGTATCCAGGTTTGTTGCTTCGAATAGCCTGATCGAGTATTAAGTGAGATCAAGCAAATATGAAACAGGATAAGTGTTGTAATTGGTTCACTAGTATGTCAAATGATTTGAAACTTCAACAAGACCTGGATACAAATATGAAAGAGGATAAGCATTGTAATTGGTTCACTAGTGTGTCAAATGATTCGAAACTTCAACAAGACCTGGATACAAATATGAAACAGGATAAGTGTTGTAATTGGTTCACTAGTATGTCAAATGATTCGAAACTTCAACAAGACCTGGATACAAATATGAAACAGGATAAGCGTTGTAATTGGTTCACTAGTATGTCAAATGATTCGAAACATCAACAAGACCTGGATACAAATTTTGGATTGCGAGTGTACAGAGACAAGAAGGTTGAGAATTAATATATAGTAATAGATGGGAGTTTCCCCAAATGAACAATTAATGTGACTGACCTGAACCTAACCTGACCATTAGATTTGGGCATCTATTGAGAATCGTTAGGTGGGAAGAGGGAAGGTACAGTCGCGGTCAATAATAATCATCCACATATGGGTATCTAAAACAATTTACTATCTAATACTGTATTTTCACGTTCACATATGATGTTATTGTTTTAAGTAGTGCGTAGCTGCTTGTAATGAATTAAAAGATGGTAGTTAACCTATTTATTGGAAAGTTTATCATCTAAGGAACAGAGGGAAGCTGTCAAACTCTTACGTGAGTTACCCCTATATGGATGATTATATTTAACCACGACTGTATATATAGGGGAGGACCTACTTCCATACTGTGAACTCATAATTCTGGTCAGACACCAGACTGACAATGATGAATATATTGCGAATTTAGTTTCTCGACTGTTCATGTGCAATGTAAAGACGTATTCAGATATCATTATGTCATATACCTGAATATTATGAGGTTAGTGTGTGAGTGTGTGTTAAGAAAAACCCACTTTTTATAGACAAAAAGTATTTAATATGGACGTTTCTGAGGCAACTACCTCCCTCTTCAGCAGTACAGAGTTGAATGAAACATGAAAGGAAAATAAGTAGCTGACAGGGGGAGGGAGGGACAAGGTGTGTTCTGATGACAGACAGACCACACCTCACCTCACCTCACCCAACCGACCTGACCTGGCCATTCTTCAGGGACCCGACTCTTATTTTCCTTATTTTCCTTTCATGTTTTATTCAACTCTGTACTGCTGAAGAGGGAGGTAGTTGCCTCAGAAACGTCCATATTAAATACTTTTTGTCTATAAAAAGTGGGTTTTTCTTAGCATGCTGCTCTTCACGTCATTGTGAATTACCACTCCACTGTGTGTGTTTCACCTGGTCTTGATCACATGCTGGACACGTGCTCACCAATTTTTACTCTCCCGGAATGAGCTCAGAGCTCGTAGTGACTGATCTTTGGGTAAGGCTGGAACCTTTTTCCAGACACCGGGATGGCGAGGTCACAACTCCTCGACTTACGTCCAGTACCTATTCTCTGCAATGTGAACAGGGGTTACACATTTAACCCCTTAGGACCGACTTTTTTTTTTTTTTTTTTCATCCCCAGCCGACTTCTGGGGGTCAATTTTCAACTTTCATGTAGGCAAATTTTGTTCTTACAGAATGAAAGAGCTTGAATTTACACACCAGGAACTGAAAACGGGAGCCTCCTAGGTGTACGCGTTTGCGTATGACAGAGCGTCAAAGTCCGAAAATAAATAAATAGTATCCCCTGAAACGCATGAAAGAAAACCTCATACGCTCTGCGTACATCTCTAAATATGTAAATAAACATCTAATCAATACGTTTAAGTGGTTTTCAATGATGATAAACGTATTTCAGTGTAATTTTGTCTGTCTAGACTCTCCTGGAGTATAGTAGACAGCAGAGAGATACGAGAAACATAAGAAAACACCATGTAGTGGAAAGGTGGGGTCCTTGTTGGTGGGGGTAGGTCTAGGCACCACCCACCAGACACCACTACCACAGTCAAACCTTTTCTCAAGGACGTTAGCTTTCCATCGTTACCAACGCCAGCTCGCTAGCTACTCGCTACAGTTTTTTATAGGTACGTCGACATGTCGGTGATTCGGAGCGAACCATTAATTTTTTTATCACCGATATGTCGGTCAATCGGTCCTAAGGGGTTAAGGAAACAATCCCAAATTGTCTCCACCCGACCGGGGATTCGAACCCAGGCCCTCTCTGATTTGAGCCGAACTCGCTAACCACTACACCACCGGGCTGCGTGTGTGTTCTATTGTGGCAATTAAGAGAGTTGGATGGTCAAACAAAAAAAAATTTCAGGCATGTTATGTCACATTACCTGTATATTATTTCTAAATAAATATTCCTCTTCAAGTCAATCTGAGATACGACCTTAATTAATTGTTTATATCATGTTTTCATAGATTGGCAATTTATTACTGCACAGAGTACACTCGCAATCCAAAATATGTATCCAGGCTTGCTTCGAATAGCCTGATCGAGTTTTAAGGGATATCAAGCAAATATTAAACAGGATAAGCGTTGTAATTGGTTCACTAGTGTGTAAAATTATTCGAAACTTCAACAAGACCTGGATACAAATATGAAAGAGGATAAGCATTGTAATTTTTTTTTTTATATGTTCCGACACTGGACATAGGCTTCATCAAGCCCGTTACCATGGCCCAGGTCAACTGCTACTCACACACACACACACACGTCACGACTTCCGAACTGGTACCTAGTATGTCAAATGATTCGAAACTTCAACAAGACCTGGATGCAAATTTTGGATTGCGAGTGTACATAATACAGACTGGCAAATTACAGTAGTCAGCGAATATATGCTAATAACAATAAGGCAAGGATGAGGGAAACATAATGGTACACTCGTGATACGTAATCTTTGACCAGAGACGAACGGCAGGCACCACACACACACACACACACACACACACATACCCTGCATTCGAACCCATCAGCCTCTATAGGTGTACTGGGTGGGGGAATGAACAATACCAGGCAATTCGAAGCTTTCTGCTCCTCACACTCTGGTCAGAAATTATGTATCACGAGTGTACTAGTCTGTAGAAATTATCAACACTATAAAGTTATCAGAATTCTTGATCCTTACGTTGGTGAATTGCATGTCTACGGGTTTTTTTTGTTTTTGTTTTTTTAATTGCGCCGTAGCGTCAATCAACAGGCAGGCAACAATACATACGGGTAGGCGGGACCCATGAGAATCCAATGACTACAACCACACATACACACGCACACACACACACACTCTCTCTCTCTCTCTCTCTCTATCTATCTTCTCACACACACACAAGCACACACACACACACACACACACACACTCTCTATCTATCTATCTATCTATCTTCTCACACACACACAAGCACACACATCACGAAAACATAACAGAATGGAGCACAAGCATACAGACAAATATTTACATTATGACCTATTTATATCCTGCATGTCTACGGTAAAGTACAGCAACTGAAGCTGAAGGGTTAATTATCGAACCACTGGTGACAAGAAGGTTTGCAGGATCCTGTGAGATTCAACAAATAGATTGTGTGGTTGTCATGGAAATATACACTGGTGTCCGAGTACGAATATTTTAATGAATTACCGGTATATCTAGCTGATACTTCACGGCCTAACTCACGGGTGAAGTTTTTCTTGGAGTATAGGCTGCCTTCGTAATACCATCGTCTAACCCACCGGCTGACTGTGCCGGCGGTGGCTCCAGTCAACTGAGCTATTGTTCGAAACGACAGTCCACACATCCACATCCTCACGAACCTCTCGCGTTCAGCCAGGATGGTTTTACTGAAATGTCGACGACGATCCATATTGCACCTCTTCCTTTTCACCTAAAGAGGTCGGTCGCTGTAAAAACAAAACAAAAAATAAAGAAAATAAAAACAAGAAATATCCACTCAACCGCAATTTATTTTGGCACTCCATCGATCAAAGAAATATACGGTGATTGTAAGAAGAAGAACACCACTGTAGTACAGGAGAGGCTCATCTCAGCAGTCTGATGGGGTACTCACGGACATAATTATCTTCCACGTTCGACCTCAACACCTTCGACTGTCACAACAAAACCCTGAACTAAATCCCCAATAAATGTAAAGAACGGTTTTTCCTCGAGTGTTCTGTAGTTTGGTGCACAGAAGTTGGTTCCCTCTGAATAATCTGTGGTTCGGACAACAAATCACAAATCGCCGTCTACCTTTTGTTATTTGGACTTTCGAACCACACACATACATAATTATACAGTAATCAAATCAATCATTTAATTATTTCTTGCGTAAACTAGTTTTATGTATGAAATATTTTTCCTGATAGGTGATTATAGGTGATTATTTTGTATAAATACAATCCGTAAGGCATAAAGTAAATATGAATATGTAACATTCCTTTTATAAAAAAAAAATAAAAAAAAAAATCGAAAATATTTGCATTTATGCAGAAAAAGTCTGAATTGTCATTCATTCTTGAAAATGGCAGTGATTTAGGTCTACGTCGCGTTTGATAGCACCACAAACTTGAAGCAAGTGTGTGAACTTTCCTTTTCAATTAAAGAATCAGTTTTTGGAATGGCATGAGCAGCACTGGAAAGGCTTTAAATATATAAGCAAATTATCTCACTCGGAAATCAAACGATTGGCTAGTAAATATGAAACAAGGGATCTACCCATTAATTAAACCATTCAATACAGAGACCCACAACATGGCTTCTGCCTAAAACCCTAGATTATTATTATGTTGTGCTTAATGACGAATTAACATAATACAAATAACACTCAACATTGGAATATCATCTCTTTTCGTGATGTGTGTGTCTGTGTGTGCGTGAGTGTGTGTAGAGAGAGAGAGAGAGAGAGAGTGTGTGTGTGTGTGTGTGTGGTTGTAGTCATTGGATTCTCATGAGTCCCGCCTACCCTTGTGTATTGTTGTCTGCCTGTTGACTGACGCTACGGCGCAATGAATTAAAAAAAAAAAAAAAAAAAAAAATTATCATCTCTCATGCAAACCTAGTTGTTCGTACACCCAAGAACAGTGAGTCAAACCAGTAAGGCTTCACACTTTTAGACTTGCCTGGAAAGTAATGTTGTACTGCCCAACAACAACAGTACCAGCAGGAGATCCAGATTTCCGTTGCTTCCCTGTGACAAGCGATCACTGATTGTGGTTTGGGTGGGAGGTCTCTCTATATTTATTGACCCTGAGCAAAGTCCAAACTCTCGTACAATAGCCCAATATGACACACACACACACACACACACACATACACACACACACATATATATAATAATAATAATAATAATAATAATAATAATAATAATAATAATAATAATAATAATAATAATAATTTATAATCCCAGTATATTTTTATATTTGATGCATTGTGGTAAATTACATTAGTGAGGCTTTAAAATTTCCAAAGGATTTATTTTATATAGACGGTTAATATGAAGTGTATAAATAATGAGCCAAGATACGGTATCTCAAACAATTTACTGTCTAATGTTTTCACGTTCAAATATGATGTTATTGTTTTAAGTAGTGTGTAGCTGCTTGTATTAAATTAAAAGATGGTAGTTAACGTGTGTGTGTGTGTGTGTATGTGTTATTGTTTTTAAGTAGTGTGTAGCTGCTTGTATTAAATTAAAAGACGGTAGTTAACGTGTGTGTGTGTGTGTGTGTGTGTGTATGTGTGTGTGTTATTGGTTTAAGTAGTGTGTAGCTCCTTGTATTAAATTAAACGATGGTAGTTAACATGTGTGTGTGTGTGCTTGTTATTGTTTTAAGTAGTGTGTAGCTGCTTGTATTAAATTAAAAGATGGTAGTTAACCTATTTATTGGAAAGTTTATCATCTAAGGAACAGAGGGAAGCTGTCAAACTCTACGTGAGTTACCCCTATATGGATGATTATATTTGACACCGAATGTACACACAAACAACATTAGTCATGCTGTAACACCAAGTTGTCTGTCAATATGTGTTTCTATGTATATGTGTGTTTGTTTTTTTATATTCGTGTAATGATGAATTCTAATTATGACTTTACTATATATTTATCATAGTCATAATTTGCTTTGCATTTCCTTGGTAGGTGTTGCGTTACATCCACTGCCAGGTTTTAGATGTGAAGTGATGGAAAACTGTCTCACAAGATTTAGAGTACTGACAAAAGGATTCCTCCCCAAAACTTGACGATTACTGCTACGTTATTTTTAATGTGTTTATGATGTGGTTTCATGAGTATGTAAATAATCTGCACCAATGTATAGTGAAGTTTGTAAACCATGTTGTTGTCAGCTGTTTTATTTATGATTAAGAGACATACGAATGAAATTTAATATGTGAATTTGAGGCTGGTGCAACTGATGATTTTCTAGTTCTGTCATTCTACAAAGGAGAGCAGTGACACTAACCTCTACTTCCATAAAGTTCCCAAGAATAAGAAAGAAAATTATTTATTATCTTTCCAGAAACTATTGGCGAATGAAATATTCCTATGTCTTTACATAACAATTGAGAGAGCTGAAAGGCACACTCTAGTATATATATATATATGTATGGTGTATCACGACGTATATCATTAACTTACGCCAGAGATATAAAATATAATTTTGAGTATATTTTGTTCTATAAAGTATGATGTGTGTCATCTCAGTAAAAAGTACAATGAATACTGATAAAAACTTTTTAACTTGTGTTGTCAAATGGCTTTGAGCTTCGGAGGGAGTGGAAGCCTACTATCGTTTTCGGACCAAAGAGGCCTTATTTATTTCATCTCAATAAGTTTTATCATGATTGCAGTATTTATGTGATGTTCTATAACGTACATTGAATCATATTTTCAATGCAGAGGGATAATACCAGGCCTGTATAAGAAGAAAATCCGTGAAATGTAGGGAAATGCTGAGACTTGCAAGTAGCATTATGTCGGATGAGTTTACCTAACCTCCAAAAGATATTAATCATATTTCATCGAATGTTATTTATACAGGCCTGGTATTATCCCTCTGCATTGAAACTACGATTCAATGTACGTTATAAAAACATCACATAAATACGCAATCATGACAAAACTTATTAAGATGAAATAAATAAGGCCTCTTTGGTCCGAAAACGATATTAGGCTTCCACTCCCTCCGAAGCTCACCGCCATTTGACAACACAAGTTAAAATAGTTTTTATTAGTATTCATTGTACTTTACTGAGATCACAAATAGCATACTTTATAGAACGAAATATACTCAAAATCATATTTTATATCTCTGGTGTAAGTTAATGATATACGTCGCGATATATATATATATATATATATATATATATATATATATATATATATATATATATATATATTACCTGAGGTGCACCATGCGTTGTCTGGGAAATAGGAAGATTGATGAAAAAAAATTAATAGTCACTTCATATCAACGTAATTATTGTACGTACCATCTAAATTATTATTGTGGGTCTCACCCCAACCTTGGTGGTGGGCAGACGTTCTCTTGGTGTTCTGACCTTCGTTGTTGTCTCTTCGTTATTGTCTGTGTGTTGTTGTTTCTGTGTGTTGTTTGTCTGTTTTCTTGTACTCTTGAGTTTTGTTTCGTTGTGGTTTCATGTGTGTGTGTGTGTGTGTGTTTGACCCTGGCTGACAGTTCCTGAGATGCTCACTGCTTGTTCAATTGTTTACTGTTTCACATCGAGGCCTTGACTGGCCTGATGGAGAGTTTGGGGTCGGATGCAGCTTACTGTTTGGAGGACGACTTAGCCATGTTGAAGGATTATTTATTTATTTGATTTATAGATGCCACTAAGCATCTGGCGGCAGAACAGCTAGGGTCATATACCGCCCAACATAAAATCAACGTACATCGAGTTGGCTTTACCATCCGGAAGGGATGAGGCAATGGCATTAATTGTCACTCCAAACAACGTGACACTGAGGACGCTTCCCTGGGGGACGCCCTCCTCCTGTGCAATGGATGCTGAGAAGGCTGTACCAACCTTCACACAAAAACTGCGACCACTGAGAAACTTCTTAAGAAAGCGTGGAAGGTGACCCCACAGGTAATATGCATGGAGTTGCTGCAGGATGCCATATTGCCATGTAGTGTCATAGGCTTTCTCTAAATCAAAGAACACACAGACCAGGTGTTAATGTCGTATAAAAGCCTCACATGCAGCAGCTTCCAACTTGACCAGAGCATCTGTAGTGGAACGGTGTTTACGAAAGCCAGACTGGGAAGGAGACAAAAAATCATCCCGTTCCAAGAAGTATACCAGTCTGACATTCACCATCTTCTCAAATAGTTTACAGAGACAGGAGGTCAAGGCAATGGGTCGGTAATTGAGGGCAACACTAGAATCCTTGCCCTGCTTGGGGAAAGGAAGGATGGTAGCAACCCTCCACTCAGAAGGGAAGACACCCTCCAGCCAGATTCTATTATATAAAGCTAGAAGAAATGAGATCGCCTCCTCACCCAAGTGACGCAACAATGCATATGGGATGTTGTCTGGCCCATGAGAAGTGTCGCCGTAGAGAGAGAGAGCAGAGTGCAGGTCTCTCAGGGTGAATATATGGTTATAACTTTCATTCTCGTTCCCCAACTCTTGCCTGACAGCCAGAGGTTGAGAGTCACGGCTGGGGACTCTTGCAAAAGCCTCCGCCATGGTGTTGGCCACTGTTAAACCATCCATGATCTTATTTCCATTGACCTTAAGAACAGGTGGACAACGAGGAGAAACTTCCCCACCATCTTACGTACTCTTCTGAACACTAGGGTGAGTGGGGTTTTAGTATTAATTGAAGACACATAGGCCTTCCATGATGCCCGTTGTGGCTCTTTTAATACTCGTCTAGCCCGAGCCCTTGCCCGTAGGAAGTCCTCTAAAAGAGTTGGGTCTCCACCATTGCGACGAAGGCGAGAGAAAACAGCACGCTTCTACCATACAGCAGTGGTGCTGTACATGACCACCAAGGGACAGGACATTTGGGAAAGTGTCCAGAAGTTCTAGGGATAGAGTGGAGAGCAGCAGAGTGGAACATATCAGTAAAATATGTTACAGCCTCGTCAGAGCTAACAAAACCTGCTACAGAAGAGACTGAAGAAGTTAACTCTCTAAAAAAAACTGCCAGTCAGCCTTCTCTAAACTCCACCTAGGAAAACGAGACTGTGGTTCGTACCTATTATTTTCTAAAAGTATAGGGAAGTGGTCACTGCCATATAAATTGGGTAACACACTCCAAGTAAATTCCAACAGAGCACTGGGTGAGCAGAGGGAAATGTCAATGGCGGTAAAAGTCCCAGTAGGGCTATTAAAATGTGTCACATCTCCAGTATTTAAAACCCCTAATCCCTCATTCTCAATAAAAGAAGCCAATAAAACACCCCTGGGGTTGACCGAACTGTCACCCCACAGAGGATGACGACCATTAAAATCACCCAATAAAATAAAGGGAGAGGGAAGGTCCCGTCCAAGACTGTTGAGATCACCCCTCTCAACTGGAACACTGGGATGAAGGTATAGACTGCACACAGTGTATGGGCGGTCCATAAAAATCTTAACTGCAACAGCCTGGAGCGGAGTGTCAAGCTCCAGGCTCGTGCATGGAACATCGCACCGAACTAGGATGGCAGAGCCACAATGGTGACCCTGCCCTTCAAATGAATTGGAATAAAATGCAGAGTGTACAGGAGGACTGGCAGGAATGTAGTCCCCAAGCATTGTCTCTTGGAGAGAAGCGAGAGAGAAGAATGAGCAGTTCCTCCCAAGAAGCACACAAGCCACGGCAATTCCACTGAAGGACCTTGAACAGTGTTACATTTGTACGGATTTTTGGGAAGCGTCACTGAGAGACTTCCCACTCCCACCTTGACCAGAGGCTCTTCTCAAACAACAAGTTTTTTCTAATTCTGGGCCACTAGAAGCAGAGCGAACCCGAAGGAAGCTTGCGAGGGGGAACATCTTTTGAATCAAGAGATTCATCAGAGCCACGAGAACGCTTCTGGTGAAATTGAGAGGAAAATATGGATGAGTCCACAGAGACAGATGCTTTGAAAGGAGGAACGCCCATTGATGCAATCTAGTTGACTTGGGTTTCCTTTTTGGAGAGCGTGTGGCAGCGTGAACCTCTACCACATGGACATCTTTAGTTAATGCCTGAGAATTGTCATCAGTTAAAAGGTCACCAGAATGAATGTCTGATACAGTTTCCAAGACAGAGAAACTATTATGTAGTGAAACCGGAGAAACGTTCTCACCAGAGTAAGAAGCAGCTGTTTCTTAAGAGAGTTGAGAGAGTGCTGTAACATATTTAGATGTTGTCGACTTGGAATGATGAGGGTGATGGGAGGAGGCGTATGTCCTAACACCACCATCCTTCTGTCGCCTGAAGTTGAGTTGCTGTCTGGCACTACCAATTATGATGAAATAGGTGTTAGCCAAATGGAGGATATCCTGTTCGAGGAGGTACAATCGCCAGCACTGCCGCGTGGTACAGGGGCTCACATGTTTAAAAGATTTAAGTGATTTAGTTCTTTGAGCAACAAAGTTTACTTCATGTACTAGTGTATCGAGGATATTCCATCTCACACATGTGGATTATTTCGAGCTAAATAATCACAGTGGTGCTACATCTTTGAATATGTGTTTGCCCCTGTACCACGCGGCAGTGCTGGCGAGTGTACATCTTACATTGGCGAGAACGTAGGTGATGAGCATCCCTGCAGTAAAAGTAGTAACTCTCTGACTGACATTCAGAAGTAAGATGTGAGTCAAGAGCAGAACAATTAGCACACCGGGAACAGTTGTTGCAGTTCCTCCTCCCATGACCAAACTCATAACAGTAATAACACTGTAAAGGACGCTCAACAAAAGGCTTCACCTCAAAAGAGTCGAGGTTAATGTTAATTATGCAAGCCATAGAAAGTGACGATGATCATATTTTTACTGCCTTTCATCTTTGTTACACGTTGGACACTATCTGGGCACATAGCAAGAATGTCCTCTTCTGAGAATTCATACAGGTCCTCATTGTATATACGCCCCTTGCTATAATTAAATGCTCGATGTGGTTTGATGGATTCAAACATGCCATCAGAAGGACAGGGGAGATTGAGGAGCATAATGGCCTGTGTAAGATCTTTGGCTCTGAATAAAACACCCTTTATCGGTCAGAAAACTATATATATGGTAACTTAAATAGGCATCAAATATGGCTGCCACAGCTTTCCCAGTGATGCTAGGAAGCCAGCTGATCTCTCTCAGCCAATTTAGAGAGATTTATTTTACTGCCTGACTAGTAGCATCAAAGCCTGCAGCCAATCACAAGCTGAGTTGACTATCTTCAACTTCAGTCTACACTCAGTGCTTGAGAGAGGTGGATGTGTGCCTCTGCTCTCTGATACACCCTCGACCTTAGCTCTTCAACCAACAATGGTAAGCTGATGAAAAACACGAAATATGCATTGAATAAATGTGCTAAGGAGATGATATATGTATCCTGTGCATAGGATTTTGAGAAGTTAGTGATATTTTGGTGTGAAATATAGAACCACCATATTTGGTCATATGAGGCGTCTATTTGCATAACGGGATAAACACCACCTCTGGTGAAATTGAGTTAGCACTGTCTTCCCCCCCTAGTAAACATCTACAGTTTACTTGGTGAAGTCCATATCCCCTTTTGGAGTTTCTAATAAGGCTTAAAATGAAGTATAAATAGAGAGACTATAACCTTTTGTGCACAGATGTTAAACTTTAAACCCATTTTTCTCAAAACTTGAGTTGTGTCGCTTATCTCGTCATGCAAATAGATGCCTCAATTATGCCCGATGCACCTAAAATTGGGCCACTTGTTGATATGGCTATATATGGAGTAATGACAGATGCATCTAAATTTTTGCTGCCAACCATGCAATACATTATAATATAAGATAGTAGTACTGTATAGTGAACTTGATGTTGCCACACATTTGAATAGAATTTGTACATCAATCTAGTGATAATTCTAACCCATTTACCCAAATTTTTAGGCAATGCATAATGAATTGTTTTGTTTTTTATTGTACCATACTGTATTTATGTGGCATATTTTGATACCTAAAATTTACTTTGAGCCTCATACTGCTAATATTCATCGAGTTATTAATTATTTGTGCTTTTAGTCTTTTTGTTTTCTTAGAAGCAAAGAAATAGGTACTACCACCATTCCTTAGGATGCCATGTTTCTCATATATTTACAATTTCACTTGCAAATATATCAACATGAGGTTGATAATGAACCCAAAACTAATCCCCATTACTTGTTCACTGATGTACAATTTCTCTTGCAGCTGGGGGCTAAGCTGTTTTACTCCAAGAAGAATACTGGTACTGTCATCCCAAGCCAGCATTATGTCAGCGGTGATGATGATGATGTGGCTGATCCTGACTTCTCACCACTCTGCCAGGACCCAGGCCTCAGTGACATAGCCGGACCCTATTCGAAGAGGAGATTTTTTAATTTTCTCTCTCTCTCTCTCTAGACTCTCTCTCTCTCTCTCCTTTTATTTCCTTCCTGCTTGCTGTCACACCTCTCTATCACCTTTCTCTGGCGCTATATGACCTCGCTGTTGCGGCGCCTAATATAAATCAATCTATATAATCTATCCGAAGAGGAAATGCACACGTTGAGCAGTGGAGGTAATGGACGATGATGATGATGATGATGACGATGATGTAGATGAGAGAACAGCACCACTGATCAAGACAGCGACCAAGACCAGCAAAAAGAAAGTGGCCAGGCCAACTACATGGAGGAAAGTTGACATCAGCAATACTCCCTTTCCTACCTACACGCACCCTACCTCGGGGTGCATTGAGTCTCCTTACCAGTACTTTAAAAGGTACTTCAGCCCTCAACTCATCAGCAACATAACCTACCAGACCAACCTTTATGCCACACAGAAGGATGTAAACACCAGCTTTACTACCTGTGACGATGAAGTGATGAATTTCGTGTCAATTCTCATATTCATGGTGATTTGTAAGCTTCCCACCGTGGAGGACTATTAGGCCATGCAGACGAGGGTCCCACAAATTGCAAACCTCATAACATCCAAGAGGATTAGGTTGATGAAGAGGACTATCCACTTAACCCCTTAGGACCGACTTTTTTTTTTTTTTTTTTCACCCCCAGCCGACTTCTGGGGGTCAATTCTCAACTTTCGTGTAGGCAAATTTTGTTCTTACAGAATGAAAGAGCTTGAATTTACATACCAAGAACTGAAAACGGGAGCCTCCTACAGTAGGTGTACGCGTTTGCGTATGACAGAGCATCAAAGTCCGAAAATAAATAAAATAGTATCCCCTGAAACGCATGAAAGAAAACCTCATACGCTCTGCGTACATCTCTAAACATGTAAATAAACACCTAAACAATTCGTCTATGTGGTTTTCAATGATAATAAACGTATTTCAGTGTAATTTAGTCTGTCTAGACTCGCCTGGAGTATAGTAGACAGCAGAGAGATACGAGAAACATAAGAAAACACCATGTAGTGGTGAGGTGGGGTCTTTGTTGGTGGGGGTAGGTCTAGGCACCACCCACCAGACACCACTACCACAGTCAACCCTTTTCTCAAGGACGTTAGCTTTCCATCGTTACCAACGCCAGCTCGCTAGCTACTCGCTACAGTTTTTTATAGGTACGTCGACATGTCGGTGATTCGGAGCGAACTATTAATTTTTTTAACACCGACATATCGGTCAATCGGTCCTAAGGGGTTAAACGATAATACCCAGATCTCTTGCACAGTCGACAGATTTTTCAAGGTTTGGCCCATCTTTACTTTCCTCAACACAATGTTCAGGGCTGAGCTCCAGACCCAGAAGCAGTCAGTGGATGAGGTGATGGTAGCATA
This sequence comes from Petrolisthes cinctipes, assembly GCA_033782935.1. Taxonomy (NCBI): domain Eukaryota; kingdom Metazoa; phylum Arthropoda; class Malacostraca; order Decapoda; family Porcellanidae; genus Petrolisthes; species Petrolisthes cinctipes. Next base: position 210,773 of record JAWQEG010000495.1, on the reverse strand, counting down.
CAAGGGGAAGACTGCTGGCAACCTGAGGCAGTACATAAAAAACAAGCCAGACAAATGGGGCTTCAAGCTGTTTGCCAGAGCTTCTCAGGATGGCTTCATCCATGACATGGTACTGTACCTGGGGAAGATGATGCTGCAAGCCCATGGTCTACCCCTGTCACCAGAACAAGAAGCGATGGGTTCCACCAGCCAGATAGTGTCCGTACTGGCCAGCACCATGTCATCTTCCACCACCACAGCCATCTTTGCTGACAATTTCTTCACTAGCCTGGAGCTTGTGCGCTACCTCAAGGACATCAACTGCAGGTATACGGGGACAGTCAGAGAGAACAGAATGGGCAAGCCGCCACTCAAGCCTGTCAAGGAAATGGAGAAGAAGATTGTTCCCCGTGGTACCATAGACTATGTTTCCAGTGATGATGGGATCCTGGTTGTACGATGGAAGGATAATAAGGTAGTCACGCTGCTCTCAACAGACATGGGAGTAGAGCCAGTGTCATCTGTCTACAGGTACTCCAGTGAGGGCAAGAGGAAGGATGAAGTAAGGTGTCCAGCAGTCATAAAGAGCTATAATACCAATATGGGAGGCATAGACAACAATGATATGCTCGTTCACCTTTACCGTACTCCCATGAAATCAAAGAGGTGGTACCTGAGGCTTTTTGCCTATGCCATTGACGTGAGCCTGACTAATGCCTGGATTATGTACAAGAGGGACTGCAAGGCTCTTGCTGAGGATACCATGCCCTTCAAGAGCTTCAAGATCCAGGTGTTTAGGAGTGCAGCTGGCTCGAGACCAGTGTCTCTTCGCAATCCAGAGCCCCTCAGGAATGTGCTGGACATGCCCAAGACTGTCCGTGGACACCGTGCTATTACCCCAGGGAACTCCATGCGCTTTGACAGGACTCTGTTCCATGGCGCAATGTATGCTGAACGCCAGACGTGCAAGTTGTGTAGCCATAAGGGGCATATATATCGGTCTAACATTGTATGCATGGTCTGCAATGTACACCTTGGCCTAAATGGAGCAAGGAACTGCTTCATAAAATACCATAGTCCAGTGGCATAAGTGTATGATGGACTATGATGGAGACTGATGGACTGTTGTCAACTATTGTGATGAAGTGTGATGTGATGGCCAGTATTAGAAAATTTCCTCAGGACAAATGTTCAACTTCACTATATATGTTACTATATAATTACTATATAATTTACTTTATAATTACTATATAATTTACTATATAATTACTTTATTATATAATTTACAGGGTGAATAAGATTTACCTTTGTTTTCTGAAATATTTGTGTATGATAGATGGTGATGAAATGAAAGATGTTATTCTGAATCTTGGTGGGTAAGAGCAGAAATATTTCTTTCGGAAAAAATGTTCATTTTCACATTTATTTTTATATATGTATTTTTGTACTTTTGTATCATAAAGGAAAGATGTGTTATAGCATTATGTGTGTTTATTTGTCCAAATTTACCATCTTTATATCTATACTATCTTGACAAATTTTTACCTGAGACTAGCGAGGGGACACACATGGTAACTTCTTTGACCTTGATTTGCAACATAATTTTGCAAAATATCTCAAAAATTCACACAAGTAAAAATACTTTGTATTGGGCCCATCTATAATGGAATCTGGTCGTCGAAAATTTGAGTTTCTAAATATTTCTGTGAGTGCCCCATAAAGGGTTAAAACACACTTACCATACTTTTTTATGTGGCTTATAGGTAGTAATCCAATTTCTTTTTCCAGATACCTAATAGCATGGATGAGGTTACCACGACCCTCCCTGTAGTAAGCCACAAACCAAAAGGGTGTAGGAATGCGACGCTCCTTAGGGACATGTTCTAGTCTAAAGGATCATCAAAGATGTTAGGGCAGTAGTCATTGTCACAGTCAACTACATTTGTGGACCACATCATCTGAACTACAGTGAGTATCTCCCACAAACAGAGAATCTTTTGCCTCCAAAGCTGCATTGGCAGCAGCATTTGTATTAAGAGTAATATAGCACCGATTAGATCTGCAGTCACTGTCATAGGTGATTCTGATACGAAGAACCACTCCAAAAACACTTAAAAATGGAGTGGATAGCGCCATAGGAAAGGGATGCAAGTACATTCGTCAACATTAACACCCGACCTGCTGGGTCTTCTCTTATTTGCAGCCTTCTGCTTAACGCCACGACCAGAGAGTGATGTCTCGAGGGTGTGGTCGACCACCGCTCGAGGAAGAGAAAGAAGCTTATCATTATCTATAAAACATTATTATGGCCATGGCTGGCAGGGGTACACCATCACTGGAATTTGCTGGAACTGGCCATTCGTGACATCTAGGACCCTGTAGAAAAATTTGAAAGTAATTTGAAGTGGTTACCTCAAGAGTTAATCTAGGTTAGTTTTGAGGGGCTAAATATTGGGGGCTGGCAGGGATACCTCACCCATGAAAATTGCTGTCATCAACCATGTTTCATACATTGGGTCATGGAGTGTTCATTACAGTAATTTAGGATCAGTTACTAAACAAATCTGATCTAGATAATTTTTAGAGTGAATGTACTCCATTTCCATGGCCACATCCACCACAAGAAGCTTACCAGTCGTCCAGTTCCACACATTAGCAATGATTGGTGTTTCTCTGGTGGTAAAGAAAATTGGTTACCTTTCCAGCTAACCAGGGCTCCTGTTCTATTATTATCTTATTATAAAAAAAAAAAAAAATAATAAAAAAAAAAAAATTATCTTAGACTGAATTTGTAAGTTTTAAATTATCAGCTGAAAAGACTCAAGCAATAATGTCTTATAAAAAGAGTTGATGGAAACGAAGACAGAAAGTAAATTTGTATAAGAAGGACATTCAAATTCAGTTCAGGGATACTGTGAAATTCTTGGGGCTGGTATTTGATAAACATCATAATATGAAAACACATAGAGCTCCATTAATTCTAATTGTAACAGTGCACTTATAAAAAAAAAAATAAAAAAAAAAAAAAAATTGTCTCACACCACTTAGGGTACAAATAGGTCATGTCTACTGATGCTTTATAAAACATTAGTATTATCAATTATCTACTTTCGAAATCCAATCTATGGATCAGCGATTAGCATCACAAGCAACCCTAATGTACAGCCACAATCAAATATCCATCAACACTTTCCTTCCATCTTAGTAAATATCTTGGTAATAAAGAACAACACGTATATGATTTTGCAGCACCTAATAATAATAATAATAATAATAATAATAATAATAATAATAAAGAACAACACGTGTATGATTTTGCAGCACCTCATAATAATAATTGAGGGGGTTGAGTTGACGTAAGGTGTTGTTGCATGATTATATTTTGATATGATGCTGATTTATTTACTACGATGGAAGGAAATTTGTCGGTGGATATTTGATTGTGGCTGTACAGTCGGCCTCAGGAATTCGTATACACCACTGTGACATAAATGGTTCGTAACAACTAGAAAACTGAGTACACTAATTTCCCAACACCAAAATTACCTAGTTATGTAATTTGGCTAATATTTGAATCAGTCGGCAGTAATATCCTTACAGCATGTGCAGAATAAAAACACCTTTTAACCAATGTTCTGTGTAGGAATTCCTGTGGCCGACTAGACACTCACAATCCAAAATATGTATCCAGGCTTGCTTCGAATAGCCTGATCGAGTATTAAGCGAGTTCAAGCAAATATGAAATAGGAGAAGCCTTGTAATTGGTTCACTACTATGCCAAATGATTCGAAACTTCAACAAGACCTGGATACATATTTTGGATAGCGAGTGTACAGTCACGAGCACTAATAAGTATACAGGTTTGGTTGATGCTTCGAACAGTTCAATTTCACCAACGAAGTCATTCCAAAGGAGATATCATTGTGCATTTATTTACTGTCTCTAGGTATCCGAAGCAAGCACACCTGTATACTTATTAGTGCTCGTGACTGTACCTAAACTCGATTCACATTCGTGGTGTCAGAATATATTCAGGAACTTTTACATCTTCTTCAAACACCTCCATTTCCTGTGAAAGTGGAGAATCACCCATCTCACTGCACCGTGATTATGAGCCGATTCCAAAGTCATATTTGTTTGTTAGCTTCCCAACCAACCACACTTGTAAGGCTTCATTATTTTAGGGTTGATTCCACAGTGGTATTTGATTGTTAGCTTCCCAACCAACCACATTTGTAAGGCTTCATTATTTTAGGGTTGATTCCACAGTGGTATTTGATTGTTAGCTTCCCAATCAACCACACTTGCAAGGCTTCATTATTTTAGGGTTGATTCCACAGTGGTATTTGATTGCTAGCTTCCCAACCAACCACACTTGTAAGGCTTCATTATTTTAGGGTTGATTCCACAGTGGTATATGTTTGTTAGCTTCCTAACCAACTACACTTGTAAGGCTTCATTAATTTAGGGTTGATTCCACAGTGGTATTTGTTTGTTAGCTTCCCAACCAACCACACTTGTAAGGCTTCAATATTTTAGGGTTGATTCCACAGTGGTATTTGTTTGTTAGCTTCCCAATCAACCACACTTGTAAGGCTTCATTATTTTAGGGTTGATTCCACAGTGGTATTTGTTTGTTAGCTTCCCAACCAACCACACTTGTAAGGCTTCATTATTTTAGGGTTGATTCCACAGTGGTATTTGTTTGTTAGCTTCCCAATCAACCATACTGGTAAGGCTTCATTATTTTAGGGTTGATTCCACAGTCATATTTGTTTGTTAGCTTCCCAACCAACCACACTTGTAAGGCTTCATTATTTTAGGGTTGATTCCACAGTGGTATTTGTTTGTTAGCTTCCTAACCAACTACACTTGTAAGGCTTCATTATTTTAGGGTTGATTCCACAGTGGTATTTGTTTGTTAGCTTCCCAATCAACCACACTTGTAAGGCTTCATTATTTTAGGGTTGATTCCACAGTGGTATTTGTTTGTTAGCTTCCCAACCAACCACACTGGTAAGGCTTCATTTTTTTAGGGTTGATTCCACAGTCATATTTGTTTGATAGTTTCCCAACCAACCACACTTGTAAGGCTTCATTATTTTAGGGTTGATTCCACAGTGGTATTTGTTTGTTAGCTTCCCAATCAACCACACTTGTAAGACTTCATTATTTTAGGGTTGATTCCACAGTGGTATTTGTTTGTTAACTTCCCAACCAACCACACTGGTAAGGCTTCATTATCTTAGGGTTGATTCCACAGTGGTATTTGTTTGTTAGCTTTCCAATCAACCACACTTGTAAGGCTTCATTATTTTAGGGTTGATTCCACAGTGGTATTTGTTTGTTAGCTTCCCAACCAACCACACTGGTAAGGCTTCATTATTTTAGGGTTGATTCCACAGTGGTATTTGTTTGTTAGCTTCCCAACCAACCACACTGGTAAGGCTTCATTATTTTAGGGTTGATTCCACAGTGGTATTTGTTTGTTAGCTTCCCAACAAACCACACTTGTAAGGCTTCATTATTTTAGAGTTGATTCCACAGTGGTATTTGATTGTTAGCTTCCCAACCAACCACACTTGTAAGGCTTCATTATTTTAGGGTTGATTCCACAGTGGTATTTGATTGTTAGCTTTCCAATCAACCACACTTGTAAGGCTTCATTATTTTAGGGTTGATTCCACAGTGGCATTTGTTTGTTAGCTTCCCAACCAACCACACTGGTAAGGCTTCATTAATTTAGGGTTGATTCCACAGTGGTATTTGTTTGTTAGCTTCCCAACCAACCACACTGGTAAGGCTTCATTATTTTAGGGTTGATTCCACAGTGGTATTTGTTTGTTAGCTTCCCAACAAACCACACTTGTAAGGCTTCATTATTTTAGAGTTGATTCCACAGTGGTATTTGATTGTTAGCTTCCCAACCAACCACACTTGTAAGGCTTCATTATTTTAGGGTTGATTCCACAGTGGTATTTGATTGTTAGCTTCCCAACCAACCACACTTGCAAGGCTTCATTATTTTAGGGTTGATTCCACAGTGGTATTTGATTGCTAGCTTCCCAACCAACCACACTTGTAAGGCTTCATTATTTTAGGGTTGATTCCACAGTGGTATTTGTTTGTTAGCTTCCTAACCAACTACACTTGTAAGGCTTCATTAATTTAGGGTTGATTCCACAGTGGTATTTGTTTGTTAGCTTCCCAACCAACCACACTTGTAAGGCTTCAATATTTTAGGGTTGATTCCACAGTGGTATTTGTTTGTTAGCTTCCCAATCAACCACACTTGTAAGGCTTCATTATTTTAGGGTTGATTCCACAGTGGTATTTGTTTGTTAGCTTCCCAACCAACCACACTTGTAAGGCTTCATTATTTTAGGGTTGATTCCACAGTGGTATTTGTTTGTTAGCTTCCCAATCAACCATACTGGTAAGGCTTCATTATTTTAGGGTTGATTCCACAGTCATATTTGTTTGTTAGCTTCCCAACCAACCACACTTGTAAGGCTTCATTATTTTAGGGTTGATTCCACAGTGGTATTTGTTTGTTAGCTTCCTAACCAACTACACTTGTAAGGCTTCATTATTTTAGGGTTGATTCCACAGTGGTATTTGTTTGTTAGCTTCCCAATCAACCACACTTGTAAGGTTTCATTATTTTAGGGTTGATTCCACAGTGGTATTTGTTTGTTAGCTTCCCAACCAACCACACTGGTAAGGCTTCATTATTTTAAGGTTGATTCCACAGTGGTATTTGTTTGTTAGCTTCCCAACCAACCACACTTGTAAGGCTTCATTATTTTAGGGTTGATTCCACAGTGGTATTTGTTTGTTAGCTTCCCAATCAACCATACTGGTAAGGCTTCATTATTTTAGGGTTGATTCCACAGTGGTATTTGTTTGTTAGCTTCCCAACCAACCACACTGGTAAGGCTTCATTATTTTAGGGTTGATTCCACAGTGGTATTTGTTTGTTAGCTTCCCAACCAACCACACTTGTAAGGCTTCATTATTTTATGGTTGATTCCACAGTCATATTTGTTTGTTAGCTTCCCAACCAACCACACTTGTAAGGCTTCATTATGTTAGGGTTGATTCCACAGTGGTATTTGTTTGTTAGCTTCCCAATCAACCACACTTGTAAGGCTTCATTATTTTAGTGTTGATTCCACAGTGGTATTTGTTTGTTAGCTTCCCAACCAACCACACTGGTAAGGCTTCATTATTTTGGGTTTTGATTTCACAGTGGTATTTGTTTGTTAGCTTCCTAACCAACCACACTTGTAAGGCTTCTTTATTTTAGGGTTGATTCCACAGTCATATTTGTTTGATAGTTTCCCAACCAACCACACTTGTAAGGCTTCATTATTTTAGGGTTGATTCCACAGTGGTATTTGTTTGTTAGCTTCCCAATCAACCACACTTGTAAGACTTCATTATTTTAGGGTTGATTCCACAGTGGTATTTGTTTGTTAACTTCCCAACCAACCACACTGGTAAGGCTTCATTATCTTAGGGTTGATTCCACAGTGGTATTTGTTTGTTAGCTTTCCAATCAACCACACTTGTAAGGCTTCATTATTTTAGGGTTGATTCCACAATGGTATTTGTTTGTTAGCTTCCCAACCAACCACACTGGTAAGGCTTCATTATTTTAGGGTTGATTCCACAGTGGTATTTGTTTGTTAGCTTCCCAACCAACTACACTTGTAAGGCTTCATTATTTTAGGGTTGATTCCACAGTGGTATTTGTTTGTTAGCTTCCCAACAAACCACACTTGTAAGGCTTCATTATTTTATGGTTGATTCAACAGTGGTATTTGTTCGTTAGCTTCCCAACCAACCACACTTGTAAGGCTTCATTGTTTTAGGGTTGATTCCACAGTGGTATTTGTTTGTTAGCTTCCCAACCAACCACACTTGTAAGGCTTCATTATTTTAGGGTTGATTCCACAGTCATATTTGTTTGTTAGCTTCCCAACCAACCACACTTGTAAGGCTTCATTATGTTAGGGTTGATTCCACAGTGGTATTTGTTTGTTAGCTTCCCAATCAACCACACTTGTAAGGCTTCATTATTTTAGTGTTGATTCCACAGTGGTATTTGTTTGTTAGCTTCCCAACCAACCACACTGGTAAGGCTTCATTATTTTGGGTTTTGATTCCACAGTGGTATTTGTTTGTTAGCTTCCCAACCAACCACACTGGTAAGGCTTCATTATTTTAGGGTTGATTCCACAGTGGTATTTGTTTGTTAGCTTCCCAACAAACCACACTTGTAAGGCTTCATTATTTTAGAGTTGATTCCACAGTGGTATTTGATTGTTAGCTTCCCAACCAACCACACTTGTAAGGCTTCATTATTTTAGGGTTGATTCCACAGTGGTATTTGATTGTTAGCTTCCCAACCAACCACACTTGCAAGGCTTCATTATTTTAGGGTTGATTCCACAGTGGTATTTGATTGCTAGCTTCCCAACCAACCACACTTGTAAGGCTTCATTATTTTAGGGTTGATTCCACAGTGGTATTTGTTTGTTAGCTTCCTAACCAACTACACTTGTAAGGCTTCATTAATTTAGGGTTGATTCCACAGTGGTATTTGTTTGTTAGCTTCCCAACCAACCACACTTGTAAGGCTTCAATATTTTAGGGTTGATTCCACAGTGGTATTTGTTTGTTAGCTTCCCAATCAACCACACTTGTAAGGCTTCATTATTTTAGGGTTGATTCCACAGTGGTATTTGTTTGTTAGCTTCCCAACCAACCACACTTGTAAGGCTTCATTATTTTAGGGTTGATTCCACAGTGGTATTTGTTTGTTAGCTTCCCAATCAACCATACTGGTAAGGCTTCATTATTTTAGGGTTGATTCCACAGTCATATTTGTTTGTTAGCTTCCCAACCAACCACACTTGTAAGGCTTCATTATTTTAGGGTTGATTCCACAGTGGTATTTGTTTGTTAGCTTCCTAACCAACTACACTTGTAAGGCTTCATTATTTTAGGGTTGATTCCACAGTGGTATTTGTTTGTTAGCTTCCCAATCAACCACACTTGTAAGGTTTCATTATTTTAGGGTTGATTCCACAGTGGTATTTGTTTGTTAGCTTCCCAACCAACCACACTGGTAAGGCTTCATTATTTTAAGGTTGATTCCACAGTGGTATTTGTTTGTTAGCTTCCCAACCAACCACACTTGTAAGGCTTCATTATTTTAGGGTTGATTCCACAGTGGTATTTGTTTGTTAGCTTCCCAATCAACCACACTGGTAAGGCTTCATTATTTTAGGGTTGATTCCACAGTCATATTTGTTTGTTAGCTTCCCAATCAACCACACTTGTAAGGCTTCATTATTTTAGGGTTGATTCCACAGTGGTATTTGTTTGTTAGCTTCCCAACCAACCACACTTGTAAGGCTTCATTATTTTATGGTTGATTCCACAGTCATATTTGTTTGTTAGCTTCCCAACCAACCACACTTGTAAGGCTTCATTATGTTAGGGTTGATTCCACAGTGGTATTTGTTTGTTAGCTTCCCAATCAACCACACTTGTAAGGCTTCATTATTTTAGTGTTGATTCCACAGTGGTATTTGTTTGTTAGCTTCCCAACCAACCACACTGGTAAGGCTTCATTATTTTGGGTTTTGATTTCACAGTGGTATTTGTTTGTTAGCTTCCTAACCAACCACACTTGTAAGGCTTCATTATTTTAGGGTTGATTCCACAGAGGTATTTGTTTGTTAGCTTCCCAACAAACCACACTTGTAAGGCTTCATTATTTTAGGGTTGATTCCACATTGGTATTTGTTTGTTAGCTTCCCAATCAACCATACTGGTAAGGCTTCATTATTTTAGGGTTGATTCCACAGTGGTATTTGTTTGTTAGCTTCCCAACCAACCACACTTGTAAGGCTTCATTATTTTATGGTTGATTCCACAGTCATATTTGTTTGTTAGCTTCCCAACCAACCACACTTGTAAGGCTTCATTATGTTAGGGTTGATTCCACAGTGGTATTTGTTTGTTAGCTTCCCAATCAACCACACTTGTAAGGCTTCATTATTTTAGTGTTGATTCCACAGTGGTATTTGTTTGTTAGCTTCCCAACCAACCACACTGGTAAGGCTTCATTATTTTGGGTTTTGATTTCACAGTGGTATTTGTTTGTTAGCTTCCTAACCAACCACACTTGTAAGGCTTCATTATTTTAGGGTTGATTCCACAGTCATATTTGTTTGATAGTTTCCCAACCAACCACACTTGTAAGGCTTCATTATTTTAGGGTTGATTCCACAGTGGTATTTGTTTGTTAGCTTCCCAATCAACCACACTTGTAAGACTTCATTATTTTAGGGTTGATTCCACAGTGGTATTTGTTTGTTAACTTCCCAACCAACCACACTGGTAAGGCTTCATTATCTTAGGGTTGATTCCACAGTGGTATTTGTTTGTTAGCTTTCCAATCAACCACACTTGTAAGGCTTCATTATTTTAGGGTTGATTCCACAATGGTATTTGTTTGTTAGCTTCCCAACCAACCACACTGGTAAGGCTTCATTATTTTAGGGTTGATTCCACAGTGGTATTTGTTTGTTAGCTTCCCAACCAACTACACTTGTAAGGCTTCATTATTTTAGGGTTGATTCCACAGTGGTATTTGTTTGTTAGCTTCCCAACAAACCACACTTGTAAGGCTTCATTATTTTATGGTTGATTCAACAGTGGTATTTGTTCGTTAGCTTCCCAACCAACCACACTTGTAAGGCTTCATTGTTTTAGGGTTGATTCCACAGTGGTATTTGTTTGTTAGCTTCCCAACCAACCACACTTGTAAGGCTTCATTATTTTAGGGTTGATTCCACAGTCATATTTGTTTGTTAGCTTCCCAACCAACCACACTTGTAAGGCTTCATTATGTTAGGGTTGATTCCACAGTGGTATTTGTTTGTTAGCTTCCCAATCAACCACACTTGTAAGGCTTCATTATTTTAGTGTTGATTCCACAGTGGTATTTGTTTGTTAGCTTCCCAACCAACCACACTGGTAAGGCTTCATTATTTTGGGTTTTGATTCCACAGTGGTATTTGTTTGTTAGCTTCCTAACCAACCACACTTGTAAGGCTTCATTATTTTAGGGTTGATTCCACAGTGGTATTTGTTTGTTAGCTTCCCAACAAACCACACTTGTAAGGCATCATTATTTTAGGGTTGATTCCACAGTGGTATTTGTTTGTTAGCTTCCCAATCAACCATACTGGTAAGGCTTCATTATTTTAGGGTTGATTCCACAGTCATATTTGTTTGTTAGCTTCCCAACCAACCACACTTGTAAGGCTTCATTATTTTAGGGTTGATTCCACAGTGGTATTTGTTTGTTAGCTTCCCAATCAACCACACTTGTAAGGCTTCATTATTTTAGTGTTGATTCCACAGTGGTATTTGTTTGTTAGCTTCCCAACCAACCACACTGGTAAGGCTTCATTATTTTGGGTTTTGATTCCACAGTGGTATTTGTTTGTTAGCTTCCTAACCAACCACACTTGTAAGGCTTCATTATTTTAGGGTTGATTCCATAGTGGTATTTGTTTGTTAGCTTACCAACCAACCACACTTGTAAGGCTTCATTATTTTAGGGTTGATTCCACAGTGGTATTTGTTTGTTAGCTTCCCAACCAACCACACTGGTAAGGCTTCATTATTTTAGGGTTGATTCCACAGTGGTATTTGTTTGTTAGCTTCCCAATCAACCACACTTGTAAGGCTTCATTATTTTAGGGTTGATTCCACAGTGGTATTTGTTTGTTAGCTTCCCAACAAACCACACTTGTAAGGCTTCATTTTTTTATGGTTGATTCAACAGTGGTATTTGTTCGTTAGCTTCCCAACCAACCACACTTGTAAGGCTTCATTGTTTTAGGGTTGATTCCACAGTGGTATTTGTTTGTTAGCTTCCCAATCAACCACACTTGTAAGGCTTCATTAATTTAGGGTTGATTCCACAGTCATATTTGTTTGTTAGCTTCCCAACCAACCACACTTGTAAGGCTTCATTATTTTAGGGTTGATTCCACAGTGGTATTTGTTTGTTAGCTTCCCAATCAACCACACTGGTAAGGCTTCATTATTTTAGGGTTGATTCCACAGTCATATTTGTTTGTTAGCTTCCCAATCAACCACACTTGTAAGGCTTCATTATTTTAGGGTTGATTCCACAGTGGTATTTGTTTGTTAGCTTCCCAACCAACCACACTGGTAAGGCTTCATTTTTTTAGGGTTGATTCCACAGTCATATTTGTTTGATAGTTTCCCAACCAACCACACTTGTAAGGCTTCATTATTTTAGGGTTGATTCCACAGTGGTATTTGTTTGTTAGCTTCCCAATCAACCACACTTGTAAGACTTCATTATTTTAGGGTTGATTCCACAGTGGTATTTGTTTGTTAACTTCCCAACCAACCACACTGGTAAGGCTTCATTATCTTAGGGTTGATTCCACAGTGGTATTTGTTTGTTAGCTTTCCAATCAACCACACTTGTAAGGCTTCATTATTTTAGGGTTGATTCCACAGTGGTATTTGTTTGTTAGCTTCCCAACCAACCACACTGGTAAGGCTTCATTATTTTAGGGTTGATTCCACAGTGGTATTTGTTTGTTAGCTTCCCAACCAACCACACTGGTAAGGCTTCATTATTTTAGGGTTGATTCCACAGTGGTATTTGTTTGTTAGCTTCCCAACAAACCACACTTGTAAGGCTTCATTATTTTAGAGTTGATTCCACAGTGGTATTTGATTGTTAGCTTCCCAACCAACCACACTTGTAAGGCTTCATTATTTTAGGGTTGATTCCACAGTGGTATTTGATTGTTAGCTTTCCAATCAACCACACTTGTAAGGCTTCAATATTTTAGGGTTGATTCCACAGTGGTATTTGTTTGTTAGCTTCCCAATCAACCACACTTGTAAGGCTTCATTATTTTAGGGTTGATTCCACAGTGGTATTTGTTTGTTAGCTTCCCAACCAACCACACTTGTAAGGCTTCATTATTTTAGGGTTGATTCCACAGTGGTATTTGTTTGTTAGCTTCCCAATCAACCATACTGGTAAGGCTTCATTATTTTAGGGTTGATTCCACAGTCATATTTGTTTGTTAGCTTCCCAACCTACCACACTTGTAAGGCTTCATTATTTTAGGGTTGATTCCACAGTGGTATTTGTTTGTTAGCTTCCTAACCAACTACACTTGTAAGGCTTCATTATTTTAGGGTTGATTCCACAGTGGTATTTGTTTGTTAGCTTCCCAATCAACCACACTTGTAAGGCTTCATTAATTTAGGGTTGATTCCACAGTGGTATTTGTTTGTTAGCTTCCCAATCAACCACACTTGTAAGGCTTCATTATTTTAGGGTTGATTCCACAGTGGTATTTGTTTGTTAGCTTCCCAACCAACCACACTGGTAAGGCTTCATTATTTTAGGGTTGATTCCACAGTGGTATTTGTTTGTTAGCTTCCCAACCAACCACACTGGTAAGGCTTCATTATTTTAGGGTTGATTCCACAGTGGTATTTGTTTGTTAGCTTCCCAACAAACCACACTTGTAAGGCTTCATTATTTTAGAGTTGATTCCACAGTGGTATTTGATTGTTAGCTTCCCAACCAACCACACTTGTAAGGCTTCATTATTTTAGGGTTGATTCCACAGTGGTATTTGATTGTTAGCTTCCCAACCAACCACACTTGCAAGGCTTCATTATTTTAGGGTTGATTCCACAGTGGTATTTGATTGCTAGCTTCCCAACCAACCACACTTGTAAGGCTTCATTATTTTAGGGTTGATTCCACAGTGGTATTTGTTTGTTAGCTTCCTAACCAACTACACTTGTAAGGCTTCATTAATTTAGGGTTGATTCCACAGTGGTATTTGTTTGTTAGCTTCCCAACCAACCACACTTGTAAGGCTTCAATATTTTAGGGTTGATTCCACAGTGGTATTTGTTTGTTAGCTTCCCAATCAACCACACTTGTAAGGCTTCATTATTTTAGGGTTGATTCCACAGTGGTATTTGTTTGTTAGCTTCCCAACCAACCACACTTGTAAGGCTTCATTATTTTAGGGTTGATTCCACAGTGGTATTTGTTTGTTAGCTTCCCAATCAACCATACTGGTAAGGCTTCATTATTTTAGGGTTGATTCCACAGTCATATTTGTTTGTTAGCTTCCCAACCAACCACACTTGTAAGGCTTCATTATTTTAGGGTTGATTCCACAGTGGTATTTGTTTGTTAGCTTCCTAACCAACTACACTTGTAAGGCTTCATTATTTTAGGGTTGATTCCACAGTGGTATTTGTTTGTTAGCTTCCCAATCAACCACACTTGTAAGGTTTCATTATTTTAGGGTTGATTCCACAGTGGTATTTGTTTGTTAGCTTCCCAACCAACCACACTGGTAAGGCTTCATTATTTTAAGGTTGATTCCACAGTGGTATTTGTTTGTTAGCTTCCCAACCAACCACACTTGTAAGGCTTCATTATTTTAGGGTTGATTCCACAGTGGTATTTGTTTGTTAGCTTCCCAATCAACCACACTGGTAAGGCTTCATTATTTTAGGGTTGATTCCACAGTCATATTTGTTTGTTAGCTTCCCAATCAACCACACTTGTAAGGCTTCATTATTTTAGGGTTGATTCCACAGTGGTATTTGTTTGTTAGCTTCCCAACCAACCACACTTGTAAGGCTTCATTATTTTATGGTTGATTCCACAGTCATATTTGTTTGTTAGCTTCCCAACCAACCACACTTGTAAGGCTTCATTATGTTAGGGTTGATTCCACAGTGGTATTTGTTTGTTAGCTTCCCAATCAACCACACTTGTAAGGCTTCATTATTTTAGTGTTGATTCCACAGTGGTATTTGTTTGTTAGCTTCCCAACCAACCACACTGGTAAGGCTTCATTATTTTGGGTTTTGATTTCACAGTGGTATTTGTTTGTTAGCTTCCTAACCAACCACACTTGTAAGGCTTCATTATTTTAGGGTTGATTCCACAGAGGTATTTGTTTGTTAGCTTCCCAACAAACCACACTTGTAAGGCTTCATTATTTTAGGGTTGATTCCACATTGGTATTTGTTTGTTAGCTTCCCAATCAACCATACTGGTAAGGCTTCATTATTTTAGGGTTGATTCCACAGTGGTATTTGTTTGTTAGCTTCCCAACCAACCACACTGGTAAGGCTTCATTATTTTAGGGTTGATTCCACAGTGGTATTTGTTTGTTAGCTTCCCAACCAACTACACTTGTAAGGCTTCATTATTTTAGGGTTGATTCCACAGTGGTATTTGTTTGTTAGCTTCCCAACAAACCACACTTGTAAGGCTTCATTATTTTATGGTTGATTCAACAGTGGTATTTGTTCGTTAGCTTCCCAACCAACCACACTTGTAAGGCTTCATTGTTTTAGGGTTGATTCCACAGTGGTATTTGTTTGTTAGCTTCCCAACCAACCACACTTGTAAGGCTTCATTATTTTAGGGTTGATTCCACAGTCATATTTGTTTGTTAGCTTCCCAACCAACCACACTTGTAAGGCTTCATTATTTTAGGGTTGATTCCACAGTGGTATTTGTTTGTTAGCTTCCCAATCAACCACACTTGTAAGGCTTCATTATTTTAGTGTTGATTCCACAGTGGTATTTGTTTGTTAGCTTCCCAACCAACCACACTGGTAAGGCTTCATTATTTTGGGTTTTGATTCCACAGTGGTATTTGTTTGTTAGCTTCCTAACCAACCACACTTGTAAGGCTTCATTATTTTAGGGTTGATTCCACAGTGGTATTTGTTTGTTAGCTTACCAACCAACCACACTTGTAAGGCTTCATTATTTTAGGGTTGATTCCAGTGGTATTTGTTTGTTAGCTTCCCAACAAACCACACTTGTAAGGCTTCATTATTTTATGGTTGATTCAACAGTGGTATTTGTTCGTTAGCTTCCCAACCAACCACACTTGTAAGGCTTCATTGTTTTAGGGTTGATTCCACAGTGGTATTTGTTTGTTAGCTTCCCAACCAACCACACTGGTAAGGCTTCATTTTTTTAGGGTTGATTCCACAGTCATATTTGTTTGATAGTTTCCCAACCAACCACACTTGTAAGGCTTCATTATTTTAGGGTTGATTCCACAGTGGTATTTGTTTGTTAGCTTCCCAATCAACCACACTTTTAAGACTTCATTATTTTAGGGTTGATTCCACAATGGTATTTGTTTGTTAGCTTCCCAACCAACCACACTTGTAAGGCTTCATTATTTTAGGGTTGATTCCACAGTCATATTTGTTTGTTAGCTTCCCAACCAACCACACTTGTAAGGCTTCATTATGTTAGGGTTGATTCCACAGTGGTATTTGTTTGTTAGCTTCCCAATCAACCACACTTGTAAGGCTTCATTATTTTAGTGTTGATTCCACAGTGGTATTTGTTTGTTAGCTTCCCAACCAACCACACTGGTAAGGCTTCATTATTTTGGGTTTTGATTCCACAGTGGTATTTGTTTGTTAGCTTCCTAACCAACCACACTTGTAAGGCTTCATTATTTTAGGGTTGATTCCACAGTGGTATTTGTTTGTTAGCTTCCCAACAAACCACACTTGTAAGGCTTCATTATTTTAGGGTTGATTCCACAGTGGTATTTGTTTGTTAGCTTCCCAATCAACCATACTGGTAAGGCTTCATTATTTTAGGGTTGATTCCACAGTCATATTTGTTTGTTAGCTTCCCAACCAACCACACTTGTAAGGCTTCATTATTTTAGGGTTGATTCCACAGTGGTATTTGTTTGTTAGCTTCCCAATCAACCACACTTGTAAGGCTTCATTATTTTAGTGTTGATTCCACAGTGGTATTTGTTTGTTAGCTTCCCAACCAACCACACTGGTAAGGCTTCATTATTTTGGGTTTTGATTCCACAGTGGTATTTGTTTGTTAGCTTCCTAACCAACCACACTTGTAAGGCTTCATTATTTTAGGGTTGATTCCACAGTGGTATTTGTTTGTTAGCTTACCAACCAACCACACTTGTAAGGCTTCATTATTTTAGGGTTGATTCCACAGTGGTATTTGTTTGTTAGCTTCCCAACCAACCACACTGGTAAGGCTTCATTATTTTAGGGTTGATTCCACAGTGGTATTTGTTTGTTAGCTTCCCAACCAACTACACTTGTAAGGCTTCATTATTTTAGGGTTGATTCCACAGTGGTATTTGTTTGTTAGCTTCCCAACAAACCACACTTGTAAGGCTTCATTATTTTATGGTTGATTCAACAGTGGTATTTGTTCGTTAGCTTCCCAACCAACCACACTTGTAAGGCTTCATTGTTTTAGGGTTGATTCCACAGTGGTATTTGTTTGTTAGCTTCCCAATCAACCACACTTGTAAGGCTTCATTAATTTAGGGTTGATTCCACAGTCATATTTGTTTGTTAGCTTCCCAACCAACCACACTTGTAAGGCTTCATTATTTTAGGGTTGATTCCACAGTGGTATTTGTTTGTTAGCTTCCCAATCAACCACACTGGTAAGGCTTCATTATTTTAGGGTTGATTCCACAGTCATATTTGTTTGTTAGCTTCCCAATCAACCACACTTGTAAGGCTTCATTATTTTAGGGTTTATTCCACAGTGGTATTTGTTTGTTAGATTCCCAACCAACCACACTGGTAAGGCTTCATTTTTTTAGGGTTGATTCCACAGTCATATTTGTTTGATAGTTTCCCAACCAACCACACTTGTAAGGCTTCATTATTTTAGGGTTGATTCCACAGTGGTATTTGTTTGTTAGCTTCCCAATCAACCACACTTGTAAGACCTCATTATTTTAGGGTTGATTCCACAATGGTATTTGTTTGTTAGCTTCCCAACCAACCACACTTGTAAGGCTTCATTATTTTAGTGTTGATTCCACAGTGGTATTTGTTTGTTAGCTTCCCAATCAACCACACTTGTAAGGCTTCATTATTTTAGGGTTGATTCCACAGTCATATTTGTTTGTTAGCTTCCCAACCAACCACACTGGTAAGGCTTCATTATCTTAGGGTTGATTCCACAGTGGTATTTGTTTGTTAGCTTCCCAATCAACCACACTTGTAAGGCTTCATTATTTTAGGGTTGATTCCACAGTGGTATTTGTTTGTTAACTTCCCAACCAACCACACTGGTAAGGCTTCATTATTTTAGGGTTGATTCCACAGTGGTATTTGTTTGTTAGCTTCCCAACCAACCACACTTGTAAGGCTTCATTATTTTATGGTTGATTCCACAGTGGTATTTGTTTGTTAGCTTCCCAATCAACCACACTTGTAAGACTTCATTATTTTAGGGTTGATTCCACAGTAGTATTTGTTTGTTAGCTTCCCAACCAACCACACTGGTAAGGCTTCATTATCTTAGGGTTGATTCCACAGTGGTATTTGTTTGTTAGCTTCCCAATCAACCACACTTGTAAGGCTTCATTATTTTAGGGTTGATTCCACAGTGGTATTTGTTTGTTAGCTTCCCAACCAACCACACTGGTAAGGCTTCATTATTTTAGGGTTGATTCCACAGTGGTATTTGTTTGTTAGCTTCCCAACCAACTACACTTGTAAGGCTTCATTATTTTAGGGTTGATTCCACAGTGGTATTTGTTTGTTAGCTTCCCAACAAACCACACTTGTAAGGCTTCATTATTTTATGGTTGATTCAACAGTGGTATTTGTTTGTTAGCTTCCCAACCAACCACACTTGTAAGGCTTCATTGTTTTAGGGTTGATTCCACAGTGGTATTTGTTTGTTAGCTTCCCAACCAACCACACTGGTAAGGCTTCATTATTTTAGGGTTGATTCCACAGTGGTATTTGTTTGTTAGCTTCCCAACCAACCACACTGGTAAGGCTT
The DNA here is from genome assembly GCA_033782935.1 of Petrolisthes cinctipes. Taxonomy (NCBI): domain Eukaryota; kingdom Metazoa; phylum Arthropoda; class Malacostraca; order Decapoda; family Porcellanidae; genus Petrolisthes; species Petrolisthes cinctipes. The sequence continues at coordinate 191,845 of JAWQEG010000495.1, read as the reverse complement.
CATTATTTTAGGGTTGATTCCACAGTGGTATTTGTTTGTTAGCTTTCCAACCAACCACACTGGTAAGGCTTCATTATTTTAGGGTTGATTCCACAGTGGTATTTGTTTGTTAGCTTCCCAACCAACCACACTGGTAAGGCTTCATTATTTTAGGGTTGATTCCACAGTGGTATTTGTTTGTTAGCTTCCTAACCAACCACACTTTTAAGGCTTGATTATTTTACAAAATCTGAGTATTCACATTCACAAAATCTGTCCAACAGTTAGATAATGATGATCACTGTATAGTTTACTCACCAAATTCATTAAATAATTCACCCAGAAGTCATTAACACAGCCAATATTCTTTCGTTTGCGTGCTTACAAACCACGTGTATGATTTTGCAGCACCTCATAATAATAATATTTAAAGGGGTTGAGTTGACGTAAGGTGTTGTTGTATGAATATATTTTGATATAATACTGATTTATTTGCACGATGGAAGGAAAGTGTTGGTGGTTATTTTATTGTAGTTGTACATAGCAACAAACACTACTTAGACAAACAATGACAGAACCAGTGGGAAACCGAACCAAATACTAACAAATTAAAACAAATTAAGCACAATGTTTCCAGTGGCATTCCTCCCAACAAAGAGACAGACAAAAGGAAATAATTTTAACAAGATTAAAAATAGGACACACACACACACACACACACATAGTTTTTTAATGAATAACCCACTTGATCCTGTCCCAAGGTGTGTGTATATCAAGTTACATTATTTTAACCATAATATATATATATATATATATATATATATATATATATATGGTGTATCGCGACGTATAGCATTAACTTACACCAGAGATATAAAATATAATTTTGAGTATATTTTGTTCTATAAAGTATGGTGTGTGTGATCTCAGTAAAGTACAATGAATACTGATAAAAACTATTTTAACTTGTGTTGTCAAATGGCGGTGAGCTTCGGAGGGAGTGGAAGCCTAATATCTTTTTCGGACCAAAGAGGCCTTATTTATTTCATCTTAATAAGTTTTATCATGATTGACAATATTTATGTGATGTTTTTATAACGTACATTGAATCATATTTTCAATGCAGAGGGATAATACCAGGCCTGTATAAATAATATTCGACGAAATATGATTAATATCGTTTGGAGGTTAGGTAAACTCCTGACATAATAATGTTACCTGCAAGTCTTAGCATTTCCCTACATTTCACGGATTTTCTTCCTATACAGGCCTGGTATTATCCCTCTACATTGAAAATATGATTCAATGTACGTTATAGAACATCACATAAATATTGTCAATCATGATAAAACTTATTAAGATGAAATAAATAAGGCCTCTTTGGTCCGAAAAAAATATTAGGCTACCACTCCCTCCGAAGCTCACCACCATTTGACAACACAAGTTAAAATAGTTTATATCAGTATTCATTGTACTTTACTGAGATCACACACAGCATACTTTATACAACAAAATATACTCAATATTATATTTTATAACTCTGGTGTAAGTTAATGCTATATGTCGCGATACACCCTGTATTAATGTTCCTTCTTTTTTTTTTTTTTTTACAATAATAAATGAAGAAGATTCTGGTAAAATCACCTACCTTTTCTTCATGCAAAACCTTAAGTTTTTTTTTCGAGATAGTAATATGTAGAATTCATATTGAATTTTACTATTTTTTAAGTAATTATATTAAAGAATAACATCCTGTATATTTTAATGCATCTCAGCAATAGTCGAAGGAGCGACTCAATAAGCTTGGTAACATCTAATCTCTAAGAAGAAGAACAAGGGTCTGACCTGACCTACACTGACTCGGGCTGTTCCTTTCCTTCCATTTTAATTCGTTGTTGCTGTCTCTCCCTTACTCCCTTGTGATACTATAAGGTCTTCTATTCTTCTCCCGTGCCGTGTGACACAAGGTCTTTCTTCCCTTCTATGGAAACACGACGGCCAGAATCATCTTTTCAATGGAGTTCCCTTCTCACCAACAAATGTATATTTGCCTTAACTTTAAAAAAAAATTATTTTTTCTAACATTCATGTTTATCTGTTTATGAATTATATTAGAAGAAAGAAAACTGTGATTTAGGCCAGAAAGACTTTGTACCAACCTGAGTTAATTTCAAGAATTATTAATATCCATCTATTTTTTTAACCTTCTGCTCCCACCTGTGTTCTTAAAATTGTACAAAGTCATAGTCTTAATTAATGCTGAAACTCTGACAATATATATAGAACATTAATTATCTATATGACATTAATTTTCTATAGGACATTAATTTTCTTTGTGTATAGTGGGAGCCACTTTATAGTCTATGAGAAGTGAATTCCCTACTTAATGGGAGGTTCTCTTGTACGTAATAATTTGAAAGGTCTCTGATTCCTCCAAACTATGCCACGAAACAGGCGACTTAAATGTTACTAATAGGGGATGTGTTTCGTGGCATAGTTTGGAGGAATCAGAAGCATTCCAATTTACCAAAAAGACGACCTCCCCTTAAAGCAATGAATGACATGTTGGCCAAACGGAAGAAACAATGACATTTAGCAGTACCAACAAGGATACAAATCAGTATGTTGGAAATTATACCTTAAGCAAACCATGAGTGACTTGACATTTACTATTCCTTAGAAAGAGAATTTAACACTTTGCTATTTGAGTGTCACAATACCGATTATTTGTTGATACTTTTAAGGAGATGTTTTGTTGTGTTGGTAAATCTGGAGCAACTGAATCCTCCAAACTATTTTTCCAAGCAACAACAGAACACCATTATTTGTTTTGCTCTTCTGGTCCTGTTTCTTGGCATACTTTGGAGGAATCAAGGCACTCCAAAGTACCAAAAGTATACTATCCCCTTAAGGAGTAAATTATAATTCAATTTCAGTGAGAAAATTTTATGCTTTACGGTATGTAATCGAGGTACACAAAATTAACTGGCAAGGAAAGAAATAATCTGATATATTATCTGATCTTTTTTCAGTGGGATACATCCCCAAATATGCATTACATCAAACATTTCCTAAAGGGGGAAGTTTTGTGTTGGTAATTCTTGAGCAACTGAATCCTCCAAACTATTTTTCCAAGCAACAACAGAACACCATTATTTTTGCTCTTCTGGTCCTGTTGTTTCCTAGCATACTTTGGAGGAATCAAGGCACTCCAATGTAACAAAAAAGAATTACCACCTTAAAAGAATGAAATAATATAATCTTTGTGCCGGCATACCGAAATACAATGTCTCTTATATAAGTTCTTGTATGTTACTAGTAATTATATTAAATTATTAATAGCACAACACGATATTAAACTCTTACATACGATTATTTCCCAACCAGATAGAAGGTCTGTATTTAATTTCCTTGTACAGTACACTCGTGATACATAATTTCTGACCAGAGTGTGAGGAGCAGAAAACTTCGAATCGCCTGGTATTGTTCATTTCCCCACCCAGTACACCTATAGAGGCTGATGGGTTCGAATGCAGGGTGTGTGTGTGTGTGCCGTTCGTCTCTGGTCAGGGATTATGTATCACGAGTGTAGTTCATTCAGTTTCTATTAGTTATATGATAATGATGATCGATTGATATTAGGCGCCGCAACAGCGAGGTCATATAGCGCCAGGGAAAGGTGATAGAGAGGTGAGACAGCAAGCAGGAAAGAAGAAATAAGGAGGGAAGGTGGAATGGGATAGTTATAAAAAGGGACGAGACAGGAAAGAACGAAGTTTTATAATATGATAAAGAATTTTTTGTTGTCCTGATCCTGAGCATTTTCAAAAACTTTTCAGAAACGTAAAGTTCTGTAATGTTTTTGAAAATGGTCAGGACAAAAAAAAAAAAAAAAAAAAAATTCTTTGACATATATCTAATAAAAAACTGAATGAAGTACTGTACAAGGAAAGGACAAAAAAAAAAAAAAAATCTTTGACATATATCTAATAGAAACTGAATGAAGTATTGTACAAGGAAATGAAATCACTATCTCTAAAAGGACTCCAGAATATTTGACAACATTCAACACTTCTGTTACATAGGGTTGATTCCACAGTTGTTCGTAGTGGTTTGTAAGCATGCAAACGAAAGAATATTGGCTGTGTCAACGACTTATGGGTGAATTATTTAATGAATTTGGTGAGTAAACTATACAGTGATTATTATTATTATTATTATTATTAAATGACTTATGGGTGAATTATTTAATAAATTTGCTGAGTAAACTATACAGTGATTATTATTATTATTATTAAATGACTTATGGGTGAATTATTTAATGAATTTGGTGAGTAAACTATACAGTGATTATTATTATTATTAAATGACTTATGGGTGAATTATTTGGATAGATTTTGTGAATGTGGATACTCAGATTTTGGAAAATAATGAAGCCTTACAAGTGTGGTTGGTTGGGAAGCTAACAAACCAATACCACTGTGGAATCTGCTCATAGTACCGACTCTTGTTGCTGAAAGAAGAAAATTATTAGCATTTCCTAGTTTTTTTTCTTTCAAGTATTTATGAACCTTTCCATTGCGATGAAGAACGTATTGAGGAAATCCCGAAGCGTAAGAGAAATTTCAGAGTATTAGCATCAAGCTCTGATTTGGAGAGGACTCGACAAATGGATAAGTAATGTTTTCGGAGTTCCTGCCTTTTAATATACGGTACTCGTCATGCTTTATGAACTGACGTCAAGCAATGAGTACAAAGTAGTCATTCATACTCTTCGGATTTTTACGTACCAAATTGTAAAGAGGGAAGACAGTAAAAGAATATTTCTGGCTTTATGCCTATGGACTCCTGGTGTTGGTCATTAAGGCAGTCAGTGTTGTTACATCAACACATCTTCCCCCAGCCTACAAGGTTGTTATCCTTGTTCTTACAGCCGGGTACCTACTTACTGCTGGGGTGAACAGGGACAACATAGGGGGCTGGCAAAATTGTCCAACAATTCCACTGACCTGGGGATCGAACACGGGATCTCTGGCTTGCTAGGTGAGTGTGCTATCCATTACACCATCAACACCTCTAAGTAGTCATATTCTTCGGATTTTTACGTGCCAAATTGTAGAGAAGGAAAAAATAAGACTGTGCTGGCCACAAAGGACCTATACAACAAGGGAGGAGACTGAGAGGAGGGACAACAAGCACAAAAGAAAAAGAAGAAAAAGACGGACAGTCGAATAGAGAAATGGGAATGACTCAGGTTTAAGGGGAAAGTTTTGTGTTGGTAAATCTGAAGTAACTAGCTGAATCTTCCAAACTATTCCAAGCAACAGAACACCATTATTTTTGCTCTTCTGGTCCTGTTTCCTAGCATACTTTGGAGGAATCAAGGCACTCCAATGTACCAAGAAAGAATTACCACCTTAAAGGGTTGCAAATGCCCATATTAAAATTTTGCCCACATTTTTGCAGACAGTACACTCGCAATCCAAAATATGTATCCAGGCTTGCTTCGAATTTTTAGCCTGATCGAGTACCAAAGGCCGTATCACACGGTCGCTCTTTTCCTGCGACATCGTGTTCTGCGACACCATTTTCGACGACATGTCGCAGGAAACAATAGCACACGGCAAATTCTACAGAAAGACAACAACGACGACCGTCAACACCACACGGGCGGCGGGACAACCAAAACACTCGGTCACAAAAGCGAAATCACCAAGGATGGACGCCATTAACCGAGCAATTTTAGCTGTTGGTGCATGTGTAATTGTTTTGGAAGAAGAAGAAAGAGGAAAGAGGTGTGGATCAGGCGGCAGGCGAAAGCAGAAATGTAAACAAATCCCAACATCAAATCAATGTTTCATGCTCATATTTAACAGTTAAATTCGGTGTATATAATATATAAGATCTAGGAATACAATTTCTATATTCAAATAATGATACCTAACACTACTTAAATCATAATATGTCATAATAATATATTCCATACAATATTATTCACTATAGACTTTCAATGACTTTCTCCATGTCGCCGGAAATCCCCGACAGTTTTCGATAGTTTCCGTCAACACCTCGTCGTCCGAAATCTCCCGTTTCCCGCGACATGTCGTCGAAAATGGTGGCGTACGACACGATGTCGCAGGAAAAAGTGTCCGTGTGATACCCGCTTAAAGCGGGTATCACACGGACACTTTATTCGAAACTTCAACAAGACCTGGATACAAATTTGGATTGCGAGTGTACAGCCACAATCAAATAACCACCAACACTTTCCTTCCATCGTGCCAATAAATCAGTATCATATCAAAATATAATCATACAACACTTTTAGTCAACTCAACCCCCTCAATTATTTATATGAAGTGCTGTAAAATCATACACGTGTTGTTCTTTATTACCAAGATATTTATTATTATTATTATTATTATTATTATTATTATTATTATTATTAGGTGCTGCAAAATCCTACACGTGTTGTTCTTTATTACCAAAATATTTACTACGATGGAAGGAAAGTGTCGGCGGATATTTGATTGTGGCTGTACCTCTCTACGGACTGCAAGTGTCAGGGTAATGATCATAGTTCGTGGTTAGATAGGGTTACCGACCAATAAGAAATGCTGTCATATAGGGTTACCGACCAATAAGAAATGCTGTCATGAAACTCCAATAGTTAGTTAGTAACAACATATCGGTGATAAAGAATGTACAGTCTCCTCCACTCCCGCCTTCACCAGTTCAGTGTTGCCAACGTATACACCCGGCATCGAGTGAGTTACCAGTTCCGACTCTCGCATCCGAAACACCTGCCATCAACACTTACTATATCTTAAAGCACAGGCAGAGAATAGGCAATTTCTGAACTAAACACACAGAGAGGCATAGGTTTACCATTACCAAGAAGACGTGTTTTTTTCAGTACAGGAGCCAAACATTTACCACACTCATATATACTAGCTGACCAAACAATGACAAATACCACCTTCTGAATATCAGTGGAATGCGATACGATGAAATAAACATATCAGCCAATTATACCCCACCCATGTTATGGTTATACTTCTTAACAATGTTTGGTGCAGTTTTTTTTTTTTTTTTTTTTTTATTAATTGCGCCGTAGCGTCAATCAACAGGCAGGCAACAATACATACGGGTAGGCGGGACCCATGCGAATCCAATGACTACAACCACACACACACACACATCACGAAAACATAACAGAATGGAGCACAAGCATACAGACAAATATTTACACTATGACCTATTTAAATCCACCAAAACGAGGGTGGCCTACCAGAAGTTCCTCCAGAACCTGGTGGTTCAGCAGGTGTCGACAAACCACATCAAGTGGCAGGCCCTGGGGCAGCAAGTGTCGGACAGTGGTGCAGGTACAGTTGAACACAAGAATTCGTGGTACAACCCCCCAGGTGGAAGATGCTTGTCTCTCTCTTATAACCAGTGACTTTTGTCCGGTATTTTACTTATCGTCGCCATCCCACATCATAGTTTCTGCCCCTGGTAAATCTTTTTGGTCGTTAAGGAATTTCATACTGGGAGGAGCTAAGCATTTACCACCTCAGCTGTACCACGAATTCCTGTGTCCAATTGTACAGTTGCCAAAAGAGGAATTGCGACAAATCTTGATGGAACTTTAACCATAGTAATATCCACAACTATTTGTAGGGACTACAAGCATGTATAACAGAAGGAAATATACATATCCTTCTGCATTTGTATGGACTATAAGCATGTATAACAGAAGGAAATATACATATCCTTCTATATTTGTATGGACTATAAGCATGTATAACAGATGGAAATATACATATTCTTCTGTAATACATACTTATGATCCCTACAAACAACTATGGACATTAATATATTTAGTGATCTATCAATAGTTGTCGCAATTCCTCTTTTGACAACTGTACATCAACCTTGGCATTGGCTGTTTTATCATAACTTTTCACTATACCCAAAGGTTCTACACCTACAAATGAGTTTGCTAAGATCATTGACTTGTTATCATACCATTTTATAATTGTTATGCCTTTTCTTGAATCTGTTTGATAGTCGAAACTTCCTAGGCCCTCACTGGACACCTGCTTGTCGTCTTTCAGCTGAAGATTTCTTTTTCGGTTGGCACGTGGTGTCCCGGTGGAATTTTCGTGAAGTCTGGCGGGCTACGTGCCACCACCACTTACTGCTGGGCCAAAATCTAGGTGGTTGGAAGGAAAATGCGCTTGGGTTATAACGATAAAACCAACCATGGGATAATCTTTGAAATAGTGTTATTCTCTTTCTCAGTTCATTTTACCACAATTGACACTATACTAACGTGACCTAACCTAACATATCCTAACCTAAACTGGACCTAACCTAACCTAACCACATTAAGCTCTGGCACATACCCGTATAAAGTTCACGAATATGCGTCCCGGTGTAGTAAATTTGGTCCTGTTCCTTCATGTACACAAGTAGCTCCAAACTTCTAAAAAAATTGTCAAAGCAAACCTGGCAATTATTAGGCTCTGGAATAGAATTGCATTATTTAGCTACGGTACCACTATCCCACCCTGCCTCAAAGTCTTTTCTTCCTCAGTAAATGCGTCCTCGTCAAATATACACTCGTGATACATAATTTCTGACCAGAGTGTGAGGAGCAGAAAGCTTCGAATCGCCTGGTGTTGCTCATTTCCCCACCCAGTACACTTATAGAGGCTGATGGGTTCGAATGTAGGGTATGTGTGTGTGTGTGTGTGGTGCCTGCCGTTCGTCTCTGGTCAGGGATTACGTATCACGACTGTACTACTTCCAGGATATGGACAGAAATCATAGATGATCTCAGGCACTCCAGTTCTCGCAAACAATTTGAAACCCCACTTATGTGATTTACTCTTTATATATTATCGGAAATTGCAAGCCCTAGTACTTTTATATTGAACCATCATCTCATCAATAGAGAACTGTACTTCATGATCTAATTTCAAGACATTCTTTCTAATTCTTTCCATGCCGCTAGACATCTGGCGGTGCAACAGCTAGGGTCATATACCGCCCAACATAAAATGGTCATCTACATCATTAATAAAATATGTACAAACATTAAATAATCTTCACTACCCCGAGAAAGAGAAGCAACATGAATAAAAAGCCATATCATCTAAAAATCACATATTACTCAAAAAACCTACATAAGTTAAATATATAAAAGAAATAAAATATGAACGAAATAAACATTAAATTTTACCTACCTAAAGCAAAAATAGCCATAAAAATCATTAACTTCACAATTTGTGGGGGAGGCAAAGGAGAGGGTGTTCCCTCCCACACTACAAGCCTCCTCCCCGAGCACCTGGGAGAGACTGTAAGAACCGTCACCCACCCGGTACTGGGAGAGGTGCCTACGACGAAGGTCCCCAAGGCTGGGACACTCGACAAGAAGATGCTGCACTGTCAGAGGGACCAGACAATCATCACAGTAGGGAGGGTGAGCCCTCTCCATTTATAACCCATGAGTCAATAGTGTGTGGCCGATGCGGAGATGTGCAACAGCCGTCTCCCACCGGCGGGACAGGCCACTGTAGCTCCACAAACCAAGGCGCTGGTGGATGCTGCGGAGCTTGTTAGCCACGACGGCGTCCCATCTGTCTTGCCAGCAGGAACGAACGAAAGCATCTATGTAGGGTCGAAGGTCAACTGCAGGTACGGGATGACGCCTGGTAGGAGGCCAAGAACTGGAGGCTACAACCTTAGCCAGGGCGTCAGCCCTAGTGATGGGATTTACGGCTCCCATGAGTGAGCCGGCTCTTTTGGCTCTTTTCAGTTTAGAGAACCGGCTCTTAAATGGCTCTTTCGGCTCCCAAACGGCTCTCTACATAGAAATGCAGTGATTATAAAATATGACGATTATGACAGTGTATACCAATAGGCTATATCACATTTCATGAGTAAAGGCTAATTACCTAATGTACATAGCTCATTATATTCCTGTTCAAAAACTGAAACTCAAACAAGGAACTAAGTTTTTATTTATGAAGAAAAATAGAAAAGAAAATGGACAGTAGCTTCTCATCCCAAGGGGAGACTGAGGTGTTTTTATTTTTAGCAATGAATGCTCTACCCATTAGAATACATAAAATACAATGAATGAGACTTATTCGTTCATGCATTTATTTCAAATTTTCAAAATTCACAGAGAGCCAAAAGAGCCATTTGGCTCTTAAGCGAGAGCCGGCTCTTATCGTTCACTGCAAAGAGCCGGCTCTTTGAACCGGATCGTTCACGAACGACCCATCACTAGTCAGCCCACTCATTCCCATCGACACCCACATGAGCCTAAACCCAACAAAATGTGACTCTGCGGCCACGACGACCCAGGAGGACAAGCCACTCTAGTATGGCCAACACCAGGGAATGGGAAGAGTTAAAATTGCCCAAGCCCTTCAAGGCACTACCGAAATCGCTAAAAATAGTAAAAGAAGGCTGTGGGAGAGTAAAAATAACTTGGAGGGCATATACCATGGCCGAGAGTTCAGCAGTAAAAATAGACATGACAGAAGGGAGCCTGCCGCCACGACAACAGTCAGGAAAGACAACACCAAAACCAACTCCAGCATCAGACTTTGACCCATCAGTGTACACAGGGAGGGACTCACTGTGAGTGAAGGCATGTTCTGACAAGAGGGAACAAGCCACTGGAGGAGGAAGAGATTCCTTCTTGTCTGAAAAGCAGGTGCAGGTGTAAACTTCTGGAAGAAGCCATGGAGCCACCCTGGGGACCCACACAGGACAAATCTGGAAGTCATCAATGCCTATCTCCTCCATAGCCTTCCTGACCCAGAAGCCAAAGGGCCATGGTGTGCGAGGATGTGAAAGGTAGTACTGAGACATGATATCAGATGACACCACCAAGCAGGGAAGGGAGTCAGGAAGTCGATGTAATCGATGTCAACAATGAACCATCAAGGACTGGTGAAGGAGATTAAGAGGTGGCTCATCAGCGTCCACCAGACATTGGGGACGACCTGAAGGCTCCAGTCTCCAGATGTACCCCAGTATGATGAACAGGGTCTAAGACTGAGACGAGCATAAGTGGCAGAGGAGTACACCTCACACCCATAGTCGAGTTTTGACCTAATAAGAGCATGGTATAGGCGGTGAGGGTGGCCCGATGAGCCCCCCAGGATGTATGACCCTATAAAACATTTATGTTATTGGTATAGTGAAACCAGTACAGCTGGTTGCTATAGAATAGGCCCCTTCACAAGCCCAGGCCCCGTGTAGGCATAATCTGGGTTGGAAGGGTCAATTCCGTGACGTTCATCAGAAGTAAATAAAATTCAAATCTGGCGCTGTACTGATAGTGGAGCCATCTGGAGGTGGTGAGGTGAGGTATTAAGCCCCTCCTCCGCTGAATACCGCTCGTCCACTCTGTCGCGGAACACACGCCTGTCAACATCTACGCTCCTCGCTGCTACGCTATGGTATTGTGTCGCGTGTTCCTGCTAATTTTTCTTTTGTGTTCTAGTGGCTGGCCTGCTTTGCAGATGTATATTGTGTGTTTTCTAGGAGGGTTTTTAGGTGTTTATGGGGTTTTTTTCTTCGTTAGGACTTAGTTCTTTCCTTAAGCGAAGGGGGCTTTTCAGCCCCTGTTTTCGGAGTTTTTCTCCGTCTGTCCCCTATTTCACTGTCCCTCCTGCCACTAGTACATTCTTCATGTGTATTTTATCGGGGTTTTCTGGGGTTTTTAGCGAGGTTAGTGGGTGCCACGTGGGACTTCCCCACCCCACGTGGTGACCACATGGGGTCTTTGCAGCCCTTCCTCTTACCTCCCCCGATTATTATGTGTCCCCTCTCGGTAAGGGGGAGGGAGAATTGTGCCCTGGTTCTCTCTTCCTCTCCCGAGCGGGGGTTTTTTATTTTATTTTGGGGTTTTTTCCATTATTTCAGCCTGGAGTGTTTCTTCTCAGGCTATCGGGTCCCCTCCTACCCCTCCTTCTGGTTCATCGGTCCGGGGGGGCCCCCTTTTTTACCCGCTCCATGTGGCGGACGATTATGGTTTTACGGGGTTTTTTTCCCTGGGCGGCTGCGCGAGTGTGGGGGATTGTGTTCTGGTCCCCAGGTTCAGCGGGCGTGTCCCGCGCTTCTTTCCTTCGGGGAGGATGGGTTTGTGTTCCAGTGTTTGCACGTGTTAACCCATGTTTGTGTATTCTTTTCTCCCCCAGCCTACTCGTGCCCTTTGTGCTGCCTCAGGATGTACCGTGCGGGTCTCGCCTGACGGACACCTGCACTGTTCTCCTCACGCACCCTGCTTCACTCCCTTGGGTTACGACCCTTTGGCGTGTGGTGTGTGCCGCCCCTGGGCTGAGTTGTGTCGGGTTACCTCCCCTTCTGCCCGCTCCAAGCTCCCTGCCCTTGCTTCTCTTCGTATGGCGTGGACGAGGGCTAGGAGAATGGCCCACAAACGAGACGGTTCTTCTTTGGCGTGGGTGGACCCGATTTTGGGAGCGGACCTGGGTTTATTCAGGACCCGTTACCCTTCTTCCTGTCTCTCGGAGTCTCAGGGGCTAGAACCTCCTGAGGCCCGAGAGATTGAGCCTGCTTCCCTAGACGGTACTACGACTCCTTCTCGGGGCTTATCCCCCCGGGAAGCGAGCGAGTCTGTCGCGCTGGTTCCCCCGACTGCCTCACCGGTACAAGGGCCCAGCAGGGAACCCCCAGCTTCGCCTCCTGCTAGAGCTGGCTCCTCAGGCCTCTCTAGAGGACGCAAGCGTTCGGCTAAAAGGTCCCGCCACTCCAGGAAGTCCCGTGCTCGTCGCCGTTCTCCTTCCTCCTCGTCTTCGTCGTCCTCTTCCTCTTCTTCGTCGTCGGGGAGCTCTCCTTCGCCCGCCCGCAATTCCCGCAGGGGTAAGCGGGGGGGGGACAGCCCCTCGTCGAGGAAGATAGTTAAGATCTTCCACACCCTTATTCCTCACGCTTTTCCTGGGGCTTCCGTCGCGCAACCTCAGGCTGTCGCTACGGAACCCGCTCCTGTTCCCCCGCCTCCCGCTGCTGCTCCCGTCGAGGGCTCGAGTCCTCCCGGGGATGTGGGAGTCCTTTTCGTGCCTCCCGTTTCCCCAGGGCTCGAGTCTCCGTCGGGGGACGTAGCTGAGGAGTTGGTTACCTCCGCACCCCCGTCCCCGTCACCCCCTCCTTCAGGAGACGGATACCTTCCCTACTCTTGGTCTCTCCTCCCTCCTGCTTGGACCCACTCTTCGGAGGAGGGCAGACTGGTGGCCTGGTCTCCGGACACAGCTCAACCAGACGTGTGGATCCGGAGGGATGACGTCGTGGTGAAGTGGGGGGCGGATGAGAAGGGCGAGGCTATTCCCTTCTACAAGGTCCGTCCTATCTCAGCGCCCTTACCCACTTCAGCTAGGGTGTCCTCTGCGGCTACCCTGGACGCGATGGGTTTCCTGGTGGAGTACAGCCAGCTACACTTGTCCGGGGCTTGGAGGATTGACCGCTCACACGGTAACACGGCTCTCCTCCTTTCCCCGGACGCGTACTTCCCGGGGGATAAGAGTGAAGGGGACCTGGATATTCCAGCCCTTCTCCTTAAGTCCCTGGACCACCAGAGGAACAACGCTCCCAGGAAGCCCCCTCCTCTGTCTTTCCCCGTCATCCTCCCTCATTCCCGGGCTCCCCCGGGCTTGAGGGAGTGCCTGTGGAAGACGGAGAAGGAGCCCCCGGTCCCCTATCAGCTGAAGGAGCCCGATGGTAAGTTGAGGCAGGCGGAGTCTGCTACCCGTCTGGAGCTGGCCCACACCATCTCCACGGGAGCAGCCGCCTCTTTGATTAGGGACTGCCTCAACGCCCTAACAAACTCCTACCACGAGATGTCGGGTGTACAGCTAGCGTGAGTACCTTTCTCGTGTATCATGTTTGTAGGGATGCTGGGTAAAGGGTCTCCCTGTTACTCCCGGGTACTTATCCCCGGGTTCGCTCGGTTCTTTCTTTGTTTACCCCTTACAGTGACACCCTCTCTTCCATGGCCACCGTGATGGAGGGCGTGGCGGCAATGGCTACCCACTTCATGCGGGAGGAGGCGAAGGCGTTCGCCGAGGCGAGACTGGCAACCCGCCAAGCGGCAGCTAAATCTGCGCCAGAAATGGCACAGAGGGGAGTGGTACGAGCTGTCCCCTTGTCCCCCGCCCTCTTTGACCAACCGGCGACAGACACGATCTTCGCCTCCCTCCCAACGGTAATTAATTTACCAAAGCCTTCCACCTCCAAGTAAGTACCTCTCGTGTTCGTCTTACCCGAGTTGTCACGGGGTGAAATGAAAGGATTTTCGGGTCTACTTTGGGTCCTAATCATTCTGTTTGTCCGTAGGCCACGTGCCCCACAGCCAGCCAGACCAGCCTACCAGCCCCGGAGGCCCTCCCAGCCCTCCAGGCTACCGAGGCCCTCCTATCCCACTCCCCCGAGAGCACACAACAGGCCCTCCCAGAGGGGCCAGCAGCCCTTTCGAGGAAGGGGACAGGTCTCCAAGCCCTTCTCAAAGCCCAAGTCATCCTTCAACCACCCCTCCCAGAAGGACCGCGCCACTTGAGGGTCCCACTCTGGGCTGCCTCACAGGGTGGTCAGCAGCCTGGCCCACCCACGGCTGGGCAGCAAGGATAATTCGCCAGGGCCTGTCATGGCCCTGGATTACTGTTCCGGTGAGTAACTGTCATCCTTACTGTCTGACATATGAATTATGCCTAATCCCGTCCTTGGGCTACCGTTAGGTCAAAATCAGATTTTCCCTTGCGGTCAAAATCTCTGCCTCTCCTGTCATTCTCCCCCCAACCACCCCGGGTCCCTCGGGCCCCGGGGGATTAGGATTAACGGTACTCTCACTGACACCTGTCTTCTCCCGTTACAGCCACTACGTCTACCTCCTGCCTCAACCAAAGTGTCACTTTCGGTCGTCCCGCATGTGCGGGAAATGCGGGAAAAAGGGGTAGTGGAGCGGGCGACGGGAAGGGTCTTTCTTTCTCGTTTATTCACGGTCCCCAAAAAGGATCAGGGAAAAACGAGATTGGTGATGGACCTGAGCAGGCTAAACAAATTCGTGAAAACATTACATTTCAGGATGGTTTCGGTTGCTCAGGTCCGCACAGTTCTGAGGAAGGGAGACTGGTTAGCATCCCTGGATCTCAAGGATGCTTACTGGCACGTCCCGATCCACCCTAGGTTTCGCCGCTTTCTGGCCTTCCAGGTGGGGACCGAGACGTTCCAGTTTACCAGGCTCCCTTTCGGTCTTTCTCTAGCTCCGCGAGTCTTCACAAAACTCGTGAGGGTGGTGGCATCCCGTCTGGCAGAGGCGGGTGTCCCCACCCTCATGTACCTGGACGATTGGTTGCTTCACGCCCCTTCCAAGGAGCAGGTAGCAAACAACGTCCGGGTAGCGAGGGGAGTGCTAGAGGAAATGGGGTTTCTGTTGAACATCCCCAAGTCCTCTCTCACCCCCACTCGCAAGCTGTGTTGGCTAGGAATAGAGTGGGACTCTCTTTCGGCCACCCTCTCTCTCGCTCCAGACAACGCCCGCCGGACCCTCCGCCACGTCCGCCGGGCGCATTTTTCCCGTACTTTCTCTCGCCGCCAGTGGGAATCATTGCTCGGGTCCCTAAATTTCGCGGCCCCTGCAATGCCCCTGGGACGACTGAAACACAGGAGGCTGACGCGGGAGGTAAACCTCCACCTGTCCCCCACACACAGGGACCTTCCCAGGCAAGTGTCCCCCTCTCTCCACCGCCTCCTTCGCCCCTGGCTACGTCCCGGTGCCCTGCGTCAGCGGGTCCCCTGGGTGTTCCCTCCCCCGGGGATTACGGTGGCGACAGACGCATCGGACGTAGGCTGGGGATACCAGTCTTGCCTGGGACATCAACGGTGCGGGGGATGGAAGGAAGGGGAAAGGCTACTGCACATCAACGCCCGGGAGTTGATGGTAGCGAAGGAATGGCTCAACAGACACCCTCAGTTTGCCAGGATAGGCGTCCGCTTCGATATGGACAACGTTGCGGCCGTGCAGTGCCTACAGAAACAGGGCACCGTACGGTCGGAAATTCTCCTGTCCCTGTCAGAACAGATTTTCGCAATAGCGGCCAAGAGGGACATTCACCTCTCGGCCCGCTACGTGCCAGGGCGGGAGAACGATTGGGCGGACGCCCTATCCAGGTTCAGGGGGACGTCAGTCGAGTGGCAACTGCGTCCCCTTGTGTTCGAGTCTCTCTGCCTTCGCTACGGGACACCGGAGGTGGACCTATTCGCCTCCCCATCCACGGCCCTACTCCCTCTGTTCCTGACTTTCTCATCCAGAACAGAGGCGGGAGGCCCGGACGCCTTCACGGAGGACTGGAACAGGTGGGGTCATCTCTACCTCTTCCCACCCCCAGCCACTTCAGTCCTCCTGAAGGCGATCCTCAAGCTGCGCACTTTCAGGGGGAGGGTTCTCCTCATAGCCCCCCGCTGGCCAGCACAGCCGTGGTTCGGAGAGTTGTCCCGGTGGTGCCCGCATCCCCTTCAGTTGGGATCGGCGTGCCTCTCCAGCACCCTGTCTGCACCACTCCAAGCGTCACTGAAACTACACGCTTGGAGTTTCTACGGGGAGTCCTCAGCAAAAGGTTCACTAAGGAGACAGTGGACAAGATGTTGAGGGCTCATCGTCAGTCTTCGGTGCGACAATACGAATCGTGCTGGAAAAGATTCCAGGACTTCTTGCGAAGACACCCCTCCAGGGTCATCTCGGAGGACACAGTCCTGGAATTCCTCACGTGGCTCGCCGATTCCACCAACAGGGCCCCGGCGACGGTGCTTGCGCATCACGCAGCCCTGTCTGATCCCCTCCTCCTGGGTTTTAACATTAAGGTTTCGGAGAGGCCTCTCTCTCTCCTGAGGATGGGGATTCGGGCGGGGACCGCACCTCACCGGGCCCAGGCACCCTCCTGGTCCCTTCATCGTGTCCTTTCCTACCTGACCTTCGAGGGGGTCCCTCTGGAGGTTTGTCACCTCCTCCAGAAAGCTCTCTTCCTGCTCGCCTTAGCTACAGGTTACAGGGCTTCTCAGTTGGCAGCCCTGACCCGTCACACAGCCTTTTCTTCAGTAACCCCTAACCTTACTTCCTTAACCATTTCCCCCTCCCCTGCTTTTCTAGCTAAGAACGAGCAGGCTGACGACAGAATTGGCCCTCTCGCAGTACCCTCGTTCCTGAGGGATGGAAATTTCCACCCCCTCTGCCCAGTCCACGCCTTTGTTGCATACGTGGAGGCGACGAGAGGGGCTTCTCCGGACCACCTCTTCTACAACTCTAGGTCCGGTAACCCTCTCTTCCCTAGGTCAATCGCTCGCCTTCTCTGCCGAGTGATAGAGAACGGGGATCCCGGACACGCCCCGAGGGCTCACAGCGTTAGGGGCGTGGCCGCCTCCCTCGCCTTCCTCAGGACTCACTCGGTGGAGAGGGTCAGGGATTTAGGGGGCTGGGCGTCCACTTCTTCCTTCAGGACGAGGTACCTGTTCCACTCGCTCTCCCCTACCCCCTGTGTGGCTATGGGTACTCCACCTCCTATTCCCCAGGGTCCCCGCGGGAGACACATGGGGGGGAGGGGCCGCCCGAAGAGAAAAGGTCGGGTGATTTAAGTCCCGTCACATCATCCCAGACCTCATCCACATCTTGTACAGCTTCATACTCATCCCCATTCTTCACGTGTACATATGGTGAAAGAGAATCTATAATAAATTACATTGTTACGGAATTCTTGTGTATTCATTTTCCAAACAATTATTAACTAAGATGAGTGACAGGAGATATTATTACACAGGATATCTGGATCCTAGTGTCCTCCTTCATCCCCTCGGGATTACATTACCTGAGCGAGGGCCATAGCCCTAACTCAGAAGACTTGAATAAGGGGGGGGGGGGAATGGGGGGGGGAGGAAAAGGGGGGGGGGGAGTATCCATGGGAACCTCCCCCCTCCTCTCCTAGACCCGAACCCTCGAGTCTACCTATAAAGACTTTATGTGTAACAATTCTGGTCTATAACAGAATGGTCTACGGTTATATGGTATACGCTACTTCTCCCCCACCACGGCGTTTCACCTAGCCAGTGTCGGGAGGGGCGTTAGCTGCTGCCTCACCGGGCTCGGTTACCTTTCCTGCCCTCCGCTCTCAACCACTCTTAACTAGCACGTGATTGCCTCCACCTCACCTCCCACCTACCGCATCGCATGCTTAGCAACCAGCTGTGCTGGTTTCACTATACCAATAATAGTGCATTTGTCGCGGCTTCTAGCCGCTTAAATTGTATTTATTGGTTTGTGAAACCAGTACAGCTTCTACTGTCCCACCCACCTCCCGATGCGGCAGACACTCACTTCTTTCTCATTGGAGTGGACGAGCGGTATTCAGCGGAGGAGGGGCTTAATACCTCACCTCACCACCTCCAGATGGCTCCACTATCAGTACAGCGCCAGATTTGAATTTTATTTACTTCTGATGAACGTCACGGAATTGACCCTTCCAACCCAGATTATGCCTACACGGGGCCTGGGCTTGTGAAGGGGCCTATTCTATAGCAACCAGCTGTACTGGTTTCACAAACCAATAAATACAATTTAAGCGGCTAGAAGCCGCGACAAATGCACTAATTTTATCATAAACTTTTAGGGGGACAGGCTTGGGGTGGGTAGAAAGCCTGTCCCCTATTCCCGCACCCCCCTAACCCCCCCCAAAGCCTGTCTCCCTACTCCCGCACCCCCGCAAAACCCCCGCACCCACCTAAACCCCCCAAGCCTGTCCCCCTATTCCCGCACCCCTTTAAATTTATGGACAAGACATACCGACTACCGAGCAGCGCTGCCATCTGCTCTGCATTGTTTACATCTTGGTCTGCTAATGTGGAGTAAAAATGGGTGGAAAGTGGAGTGTGCCGAATTGCCGTCCGCAGTCCACAGGAGTGTGGACTAAAATTCAGCATTTTTTTATGACGTATTTTTCAATAGTTTTAGTATCTATCGGTTTCTTTGAGTTACTATATTAATATTTTAGTCTATTTTATTTGATATATCATAATAAACTTATGCAATTTCAATTATTTACTTACATTATTGTACAAATTTCAAGACTGTATGATTCAAAATCATTCGCTCGTCAGCAAGAAATGGATACACCCATCCAATTTAGTTTTTATCTATCAATCTATCTCTCACTGACCCCATATAAAATATACAAACTGAAAATATAGCATTGTTTTTCTTTCCCGTACTTATTTTCGTCTCCCATGGACCCATACTTTCATTATCCATGATCTATCCCAACAAGAGAATGCGGAGTAAAAGTTGAGGAGCGGATGGCAACACTGCTTCCGAGGCGATTGTAAACAAACACACAGTCACAAACCCAGAGAAGAGACCATGGCGGCAACTACAACAAAGAACACGGAGGGAAAGCGGGCACGAAAGGTTAATTTTTTTTTTTTTTTTTTTTTAAATCTTTCGACACTGGACATATGCTTCATCAAGCCCGTTACCGTGGCCCAGGTCAACTGCTACTCACACACACACACGTCACGACTTCCGAACTGGTACCCAGCCACAGAGGGAGGGAAGTGAGGGTAATTCCCAAATACTGCATCTGTTATGGTACCAGTGAGGGTGTTATGGTACCAGTGAGGGTGTTTTACGATGTTCGGTGGCCTTATAGTTAGTGCCACAAACTCAAATCAGAAGAGTAAATATTCTCAGACCCTCACCTGAGAGGCTCGATCTCTCGACCTCCAGCTTACGAGTCCAGAACACTAACCACTCGGCCACCTCCCCTCCCGATGAGACCAAATTACCTTGTGGAACTATACAAGGAGAATGCAGTATACACTCTCCCAAAAAAGTATCGGCATTAAAAGGAATGAACGAAAACGACAATAAACGTAGCATTATGGTACATTGCTTTGAAACCTTATAGATAGTGGTATTCCTGCCGATCAGTTGCCAATTATGCATTTTCGTATTGCTTCATGAGTCAGAGAAACTATAGTGGATGCAAATCGAAACATATTCGCATTTCTTTACCTATTAGAGAAATTTCAAATATTATCGTAAGATTTGCCCCTTTCTAATGCTGAAAACTCAGCTAATCCACACCGCAGTTGCCAAATGGTATATAACGTTATCTTTCTTTTTATTTATTTAATTTTATTTTTACTCTTTCTTATATACCTCTACCTCGGGACAGGAGGACGTCAGTCGTGGCCTGAGACTGAGGTCCCGAGATTATCGAGTGAAGCTTTGAGGTGTTGGTTGCTTCACATGTTTATTTATACACGTCACTTTCTGGAGAGGGCAATGTCTGTTTGTATTACTTTACAAAACCTTATTTAGAAGTACGAGAAGAAAAAGCATAAGCCTACTTAATTCTACCCTATGCTATAACTGCATTATATTTAAGACAAAATACTACAGTTACAGCGAATCTACACAAAGATTCCTTTTTGGTTAAAGTCCGATTTGGTAACTTTATTCTTTGGGTTATCATTCTCATTATATTCAATAATTAAGTAAATTCCCCCTCCCCCAAAACCATAAATCATTAAAATCACATAACGTATATCTGTAAAAATGAAGTCACAACTCTTACTCCACAACTTGCCTTATGCATGCTAGAGGATTTCACGTTAGTACAGAAATGAGAGTCAACTCCTTGCCAGCAGGAATACCAACCCCACAGTACAGTCATACATGTAGCTTCGATCTTTTCTCAGCAATGCCGATACTTTTTTGGGAGAGTGTACCTGAGAAGTGAGATATTTATTGAAAGAATTACCGTTTTGTAGCAGCGTTGCCAGATCCGGCTAGGTCCCAGTATTTTGTCCCGGTCATTTCCTGTACTTTACCACGGTTATTTCCCGGTAGTTTGCACAGGTTAGGTCCCGGTAGTCTGATGCGGTCTAGGTTAGGTTAGGTAAGGTCGGGCTAATTTTAAAATGCCCCATTTGAATATGTCCTACCTCGGAAATGGGGCATTTGCGGAGGAAATGCCATAGAAGAAAATAGTCTTAGAATGGTCTAAATAAGTGGGTAATGAAGGTAGAAAATAGTCTTAGAATGGTCTAAATAAGTGGGTAATGATGGTAGAAAAACCGTTTGCAATAATGGCAATTCTTTCAATATTTACCAAAAGTGATTTCTCTTCCTCTGGTTGTACTAACAGGGGGAAGTTAGATGCTTGGGACCGCATTGCCACCCAACTCTCAAGAGGCATATCCGGATTGTCACCGTACAGTCAAAGAATGCCAAAAGAGATGGCAGACGGTTCAAAGTGCTGACAAGACAAGAATTGTGAGATATGATAAGTCATTGACTGGTACACTCGTGATACATAATCCCTGACCAGAGGCGAACAGCAGGCTAGGTTAGGTTAGTTTAAGCCAAGATGAGAAATATATACAAAGTAAATTTGTAGAGAAAGTATAATATAATGTAAAGTAGCATTCTGTCAATCTGGTAAAATATATTATAAAAAAATTACTTCTTACTTCTCTTATTCACTGCTATGAGCTTATTGCCTCGCTTAGACAATTTATAAATCATATCTTGTGAAAGTTTAACAAAATTAAATGACATTTCACCTGTGGTTTGACACTTGACATACATGTTATAACAATGTCATGTAAAGAATTGATACTATAACAAAATAGTTTGACAGATGATTTATCATCCTAACATATTTCTCATTTGCAGTGCCCGCTAATGATGATGCAGAGGAGGTCCAGGAACTGCCAGCGGAAGACACTATGTAAAGTGAGAGTGTGACAGTGATGAATGAGAGTGAGGCAGTCAACCTGGACAAGAAAAGAAAATTAGAGGACACTCTCCAAAGTGAGATGGACATACTGTACCATCTAGACTTATACCTCAGTCCAGCAGTACACTTGTGATACATAATCCCTGACCTGAGACGAACGGCAGGCACCACACACACACACACACATACACATATACACACACACACACACACACACAAACACCCACACACACACACACATACACACACACACATACACACACACATCCACACACACACACACACACCCTGCATTCGAACCCATCAGCCTCTATAGGTGTACTGGGTGGAGGAAATGAGCAATACCAGGCGATTCGAAGCTTTCTGCTCCTCACACTCTGGTCAGAAATTATGTATCACGAGTGTACACCTATAGAGGCTGAGTTCGAATGCAGGGTATGTGTGTGTGTGTGTGTGGTGCCTGCCGTTCGTCTCTGGTCAGGGATTACGTATCACGAGTGTACCTCATTCATCATTGCTGGTAAATGAACACAATTGCTGTAGTTAGAAAAAAAGTACCAGTATATATATATATATATATATATATATATATATATATATATATATATATATATATATATATATATATATATATATATATATATATATATAGGTAATGTTACTAAAATTATGGGGAAAATACATGCAGTACACCTACATAAATTGAAAATCATGACACATATATTAAGATTTAATAAAGTGATTATGAATGTTTGGAGAATCGGAAAAACAAAAGCCATGGAAAATATGATTACAAGATAAACATGACACCATTTATCCATGTGAATAATGAAATATTATAACATGACTAATAGCTCATATTTATACCAAAGATTTTCAAACTTAACTTGAAATGAAGGTTAACAAACTCATCCCTGTACTGAAGACCCTCACGTAGTCGTTCAGTAGGGGACAGGTTTGGGAGGGGGGGGGGGGTTGGGGGGTGCGGGAATAGGGAGACAGGCTTTGGGTGGGTAGAAAGCCTGTCCTCCTACTCCCCCCCCCCCCAAGCCTGTCCCCTACTCCTCCCCCCAAGCCTGTCCCCTACTCCCACACACCCTTAAACCCCCCCCTGCCAAGCCTGCCCCCCTATTCCCGCACCCCCTTAACTGGCCAATACCTCGCTCCAAGACACTTCAGCTGACTTTATTATGGGCTCTGATAAAAAATAAATGGACTCTATTGTAATTTGTAAATATGATATAATGAAGCTAAACATATTTCCTTCATGGGATCATTTGAAAACATTTTATTTGGCCCGTACTAAGTTGCGAAGGTGGAGGGTCGATATTTGGTTAGGTTAGGTTAGGCTGGCAGTGTATTATGGTGGAAGAAAAAAGTACAGTAAAAATCTAACAGTACTGTATGCCTTCAATATAATTATGATGATTCTATTTATCATTATTTTTTTAACATAGTGTCAGTAAATCACTTAGTGTGTATTATAATGCATAAGCCTAGGAAAACATTTGGTGCAAAATGAAATGGTCTATTGTACACTCGCAATGCAAAATATGTATCCAGGCTTGCTTCGAATAGCCTGATCGAGTAGTAGGCGAACTCGAAGCAAATATACGAAACAGGATAAGCATTGTAATTGGTTCACTAGTATGTCAAATGATTCGAAACTTCATCAACTCTTGGATACAAATTTTGGATTGCGAGTGTATGGAGAAAGGTAATAATGTACAGTTGGCCACACATGAAGCTGGTATGGCTCGTTACTTGTGAGGTGCTTGGCTACAAAAGAAAGGAAAGTGAAAATATATGTAGTTTTTTGACAGGCAGACAGTAAAATATTATTACTATCTGCTTGTCAACAAACTATAACTTTTGCTCACTTTCCTTCCTCTTGTAACTAACTCACAAGTAGTGAGGCGTACCAGATTCATGTGTGGCCAACTGTACCAATAGTCAGTGCCGTTATTGGAACCAAGGTCTATATAGGTTGTATTGGTCGAAGGGAAGGCAAGGATATACCCGTGTCTTCCGGCTGACCTTCGACATTTTTTTTTCCAAACTTATCCAAAACTACTGTGAGAAAATATATATGATGAACTGAAAACAACATCAGATAATATTTGGAAAAGTTGTAAAGTTGTTAATTTTGTTTCGGGCTGTGAGTTATTTATATGTGTGAGTTATTTATTTGTGTGATTTATTTATATGTGTGAGTTATTTATTTGTGTGAGTTATTTATTTGTGTGAGTTATTTATTTGTGTGAGTTATTTATATGTGTGAGTTATTTATATGTGTGAGTTATTTATATGTGTGATTTATTTATATGTGTGAGTTATTTATATGTGTGAGTTATTTATATGTGTGAGTTATTTATTTGTGTGATTTATTTATATGTGTGAGTTATTTATATGTGTGATTTATTTATAACACTTACGAATTTCTCCATGGATTTGTGGTAATCTCGGGAAGGAAGTTTTGCTTGTCTTTGAATGATCGCCATCTGCCAGTTTTCAGATTCATATTTTCTGTTAATATGTTGGATATACTGCATTTCTCATGATAATACAAATTTTGTAGAGTGAGCACGTCACCCAAGACTATTAAACCTACCTGAAAACAACACAATGTTTATAAATCAGTTCATTTCAACTACAAACATACTTAGCCATACATTGAAATACAAAGATATTAATATAAACTATGTACAGCCACAATCAAATATCCGCCGACACTTTCCTTCCATCGTGGTAAATATCTTGGTAATAAAGAACAACACGTGTATGATTTTGCAGCACCTCATAATAATAATAATAATAATAATAATAATAATAAATATCTTGGTAATAAAGAACAACACGTGTATGATTTTACAGCACCTCATAATAATAATTGAGGGGGTTGAGTTGACGTAAGGTGTTGTTGTATGATTATATTTTGATATGATACTGATTTATTTGTACGATGGAAGGAAAGTGTTGGTGGATATTTGATTGTGGCTGTACTACCCCTTGTCTGGAAGAGAAGGCATTAAATATTGTACCGTAAACACTGAATGACAGCTTCCAGTTTTGCGACACTTGAGCTCAGCGTCTGTCAGCTTCCCTGGCTCTAGACTGGTGAGAACTGAGCACTGTCTGGCAGCCACGGACATGCGCCAATATTTCATCACTTCCTCATATGAGTGGGAATATAAAAGGAACCGAGATTCGTACTGAGCTTTACAGTCAAACAACTACTGCATCTCACTTCTAGATATCTTACATCTTCCACCGTGAGTTAATTATTTAATACATATACACACACGATATATATATATATATATATATATATATATATATATATATATATATATATATATATATATATATATATATAGAGAGAGAGAGAGAGAGAGAGAGAGAGAGAGAGAGAGAGAGAGAGGTACCGTACTTATTTCGGAAAGGATACAAAGGATAATCCTTCTTCAATCACAATGGTTACATGGTATTGTACTGTAATTGCCGCCGACTTTGGTAGAATGCACTGTTAGCATTTTTATAGTCAGTAGTCTAGACGATCTTTACAATATTACTTGCAAGTAGAATAATTGTTATACTTTATGGAGGAGGCAGGAGACAACAGCCTAACAGGGCAGTACTCCCAGGGTGGAGGCTGGACTGGTGATAGGAAGGGTTGGAACTCCAGTTTTACCTGTCTGTGTGTCCACCTTTGATGATCTATTTCGTGTCTCACATACACTGAGAGTAGACCAACATAGGCTACTCCCAAAGACATCCATCACTCTATTCCTATTTTCACATAATATAAACAAACACACTACACACCACACCCTTCGTCCAAAAGAATATCCCCAAAAAATTAAACTTAAAATTATGGATAAGGATAAATATCAAGCCTCGGAGGCCCCTGGGAATGGACCAATACATTTACTCCCTTCAGCCTGGACCATCAGTTGACGACCCCCTGAGATGCCCTGGACCATTGCCTCACTCACTCTTTATTATTAATTTTTGCAACATTCGTGGCCTTTCCTCGTGGACCTTCTCATCTGTCGAACACCAACCACCTCTTCTCTGCTAAACCTCATCGATTTTCTCTTCCTCACCGAAACACAAATCTAAGCATCAACTGACAGCAACCCCTACTCTGGTAAAAGATTAATTATAAATGCCAGGTACTGAAAACAGATTCTTTATAATCTCTATTAATTAAACGATATAAATCTTGCTATGCTTAAGGGGATAGTATATATACTTTTGAAAGATTGGAGTGCCTTGATTCCTCCAAAATATGTCAAGAAACAGACCCAGATGAAGAAAAATAATGGTATCCTGTTGCATGGAATAGTTTGGAGGATTCAGTTGCTCCAAATTTACCAACAGTGTACTTAAACTTCCTGAATTACAAGCAAAAATAATGGTGTTCTGTTGCATGGAGTAGTTTGGAGGATTCAGTTGCTCCAGATTTACCAACACAAAACTTCCCCCTTAATGGTAAAGAATTATAAATGCCAGGTACTGAAAACAGATTCTTTATAATCTCTATTAAGGTGGTAATTCTTTTTTGGTACATTGGGGTGCCTTGATTCCTCCAAAGTATGCGAGGAAACAGGACCAGAAGAGCAAACATAATGGTGTACTGTTGCTTAGAATTGTTTGGAGGATTCAGTTGCTCCAGATTTACTAACACAAAACTTCCCCCTTAAACGATATAAATCTTGCTATGCTTTAACTTCCTGAATTACACTAGCACAGAATTTCCTCTGAGATGAGAACCCTCTGATCACAGGTAATGGTTCGACGTAACGTAACATCCTTGCACGATCGGCTAAGGTTTGTGTCGATGTGGTTGTCGGGTAAAACTTTTCGTGATATAGCCCGAGAAGCTGACGTCCGGCCAACAACAGTATCGAGGTGGGTGAGGCGTTGGGTTTATGAAGGCCACGTTCAGGTTCGACACAGCATCAGGCCAGGACTGCACCAATATCCGCTGTTATTCTATTAATGTAACAATTGCCTGCACTTATAACTTGTACAGGACTAGAGGACTGACAATGCTGAATGTACCTGTTATAAGTGCTGGCAACTGTACACTCGCAATCCAAAGTTTGTATCCATGTCTTGTTGTTGAAGTTTCGAATCATTTGACATACTAGTGAACCAATTTCAACGCTTATCCTGTTTCATATTTGTATCCAGGTCTTGTTGAAGTTTTAAATCATTTGACATACTAGTGAACCAATTACAACGCTTATCATGTTTCATATTTGTATCCAGGTCTTGTTGAAATTTCGAATCATTTGACATACTAGTGAACCAATTACAATGCTTATCCTGTTTCATATTTCTATCCAGGTCTTGTTGTTGAAGTTTCGAATCATTTGACATACTAGTGAACCAATTACAACGCTTATCCTGTTTCATATTTGTATCCAGGTCCTGTTGTTGAAGTTTCGTATCATTTGACATACTAGAGAACCAATTACAACACTTATCCTGTTTCATATTTGCTTGAGCTCGCTTAATACTCGATCAGACTATTCGAAGCAAGCCTGGATACATATTTTGGATTGCGACTGTACACTCACGAGCACTCATAAGTATCCAGGTGTGCTTCGAATACCTAGAGACAGTAAATAAATACACAATAATATCTTCATTGGAATTAGTTCGTTGGTGAATTATTATTGAACTGTTCGAAGCTTCAACCATTAAAGCTGTATACTTATTAGTGCTCGTGACTGTACCATTATATTAGAAGCATTGATAAGTAAATCAGTATCGGGTTAAATGGAATTCTTGTATCATCTAAAACAAGAAAAAGTTGCAATAAGATGAACACTCTAAGGAACAGACGGCAATGCAAAATTTATCGAAAATTTTTACTGTAGAAAACAAAGTGAAATCAGTGACGCAAAACTTGATTGTTATAAATATGTGTCTGAAAATAATTCTACAATTTCTAAAAACTGAAGGCCTAATGTTACAATATTGACAAATAATGGCTAACAGAACACTAATAATAATTGTCAAACTGCAAAATACGATGTTGTTTTATTTAAGGTGGTAATTCTTTTTTGTTACATTGGAGTGCCTTGATTCCTCCAAAGTATGCCAGGAAACAGGACCAGATGAGTAAAAATAATGGTGTTCTGTTGTTGCTTGGAATAGTTTGGAGGATCTAGTTGCTCCAGATTCCTCCAAAGTATGCCAGGAAACAGGACCAGATGAGCAAAAATAATGGTGTTCTGCTGTTGCTTGGAATAGTTTGGAAGATTCAGTTGCTCCAGATTTACCAACACAAAACTTCCCCCTTAATTAAATGGAACATCATGAGGGTGTGGGTGTGTTTATACATATTAACTTTAACAGTAAATAGTCTGTAATGTGAATATATCTTTCTTGTAAATACATCAACCAGAAATGGAACCAAATCATCATGAAGAAAAGAATAACTAAAGAGGCAACGAATAGCATCATTATTGGTGGTACAAATAACAGACAGATGAGAATAGTACAGTCACGAGCATAAGTTTCTTTACCCCCATGGCGAGAGTGAGGTCGAAGTCGTGGTTGGATATGGACTAGACGAACAAAAATGGACCGGTTCATAATGTTGGGATGATGCTTCATGTCACTAGAGGTGCTAACTTGAATACAACAACAAATTTTACGCCGTCATGAGATACTGTAACTCCCAGTGTTCGTTTGCCTGGCCCTTCTCCAACCACAACTTCCACCTCATTCTCGCCATGGGGGTAAAGAAACTTATGCTCGTGACTGCACTTCACCCTCACACAGTTGCTATCTCTGCACAGGGATTTCTTCCGCTCCTGTGTGAATTTAAAACAGTTCCAGCTCATGGCATAGTCAGGAGAAATCAAATGCCACCAGGATTAACACCACCTACATTAAAAAAGCTTGTTTCGTGGCAAAGTCGGGAGGAATCAAAAGCCACCAGGTCTCATAGGGCCGCTCACGATGCTTGCATGATGGGTAGACTTGTTAGTTCAGATCATCTTGTTAGGTTCTATGATTTATACGTACACTCGTGATACGTAATCCCTGACCAGAGACGAACGGCAGGCACCACACACACATACCCTGCATTCGAACTCAGCCTCTATAGGTGTACTGGGTGGGGAAATGAACAATACCAGGCGATTCGAAGCTTTCTGCTCCTCACACTCTGGTCAGAAATTATGTATCACGAGTGTACAGTTACCCAAGGAAAGACTGCAACCAAATTTGGTGGTGTGTGTCAATATCTGGCAGCTGCTCCAAAGTAAACAATGGTATTTTATCAATGGATCACTCAGAACCTATAACTGGTGTAAGGATGAATGTAATTAACTGAAGCCAATACATTCATCCTTACAACAGTTATAGGCTCTGAGTGATTCAATGATAAAATACCAGTGTTTACTTTGGAGCACTTGCCAGATATTTCCACACACCACCAAATTTAGTTGCAGTCATTTCTTGTGCAACTGTACATGTACTATAATTATGTACTGTACTCCCTGGCAGTTGTTTAATTAACGTGAGTATTATATTGAAACTTTATCCTTTGTGTATGTGTATATAATAATAAATTATATGTTAGTTAAAGTGTGTGTCCAGATATGAAATGTTGTTATTGAATCAAGTATATGTTTATTTTTTCTCGTTGTGTGTGTGTATTTTTTTTTTTTTTTTTTTTTGACACAGACGGGTGTAATGGTTTTATCAGTTTCAAAGAGTGTATTGCATTGTAATTGTTATTAGCATCTATTTTCTTATGTAATATTCGACCATATATTTCTTATTCTGTCCCTTTCCCTCAAGATGTTAATATATAAAAATGCTTGAGACTTTTGTTTACTTTTCCTTGAGGCTATTAGCTTATTCTTGGATCACGTACAGCCACAATCAAATAATCATCAACACTTTCCTTCCATCGTGCAAATAAATCAGTATCCTATCAAAATATAATCATACAACAACACCTTACGTCAACTCAACCCCCTCAATTATTATTATTATGAGGTGCTGCAAAATCAGTAACATATCAAAATATAATCATACAACAACACCTTACTCAACTCAACCCCCTCAATTATTATTGTGAGGTGCTGCAAAATCATACACGTGTTTTTCTTTATTACCAAGATATTTACTACGATGGAAGGAAAGTGTTGGTGGATATTTGATTGTAGATGTACACCAACCTGATCAATCTAAAAAATTTCGTTGTATATCAAAATATAAGATCATAGGATTTTAGTAAATTGCAGAAGACCAATTGACACTTGCCTTCATTAATTTATCTAGGTTAATTTTACAACTCTTTCGTGTTTTTTTTACATTTATACTTAATTATGAAAGTTTGTTGCACTTTGGTACTTGCTTTGGTACTGATAAAGTGGGAAGATTCTTTGCATGATTGATTGATGGCGGTGCAAGAACCAGGGTCACATACCGACGAACACAATATTTATAAAATATATGCATATCTATACCAGGCTTTATTCCCCCAAAGTGTGCAGCAATATAATTAAAAGGATACATCATCAAAACTTATATTTTATTCAAATCGTCTGATGTCTGTAATATTGCCAGAGTTCCCCCAATCCCTGAACATGCATGGTTCTTCTCCGAGTACCGCTGCCATCTGAAATCAACCACCATCTACCTCCTTGTGTATTATCAGAGACAAAAGTCGTGTCGCTGTATTGTCCCATGATTTTATTTAACTCGTGAAACTTAATGCTGATGGTGTAATGGTTAGCACACTCGCCTCGCAAGTGAGAGGTCCCTGGTTCGATTCCTGAGTCAGTGGAATTGTTGGACAATTTTCCCAGCCCCCTATGTTGTCCCTGTTCACCCCAGCAGTAAGTAGGTACCCGGCTGTAAGAACAAGGATAACAACCTTGTAGGCTGGGGGAAGATGTGTTGATGTAACAACACTGACTGCCTTAATGACCAACACCAGGAGTCCATAGGCATAAAACCAGAATTTGTTTTCGACTAATAAGACACTGTGGGGAACTGGTAGCGTGTGGTAGTGCCTGGTGCAGAGAGAAAGAGAGAGAAGAGGCTCGTGATTGCGTCCGTTGTACACTCGTGATACGTAGTCCCTGACCAGAGTTGAACGGCAGGCACCACACACACATACCCTACATTCGAACCCATCAGCCTCTATAGGTGTACTGGGTGGGGAAATGAGCAATACCAGGCGTTTCGAAGCTTTCTGCACCTCACACTCTGGTCAGAAATTATGTATCACGAGTGTACAGTCGGCCTCAGGAATTCATATACACCCCTGTGACATCAAAGGTTTGTAGCAGATAGAAAATTATTCACTTTAGTATCTTCCTAAAAACAAACTTTTATAGAAAATTTTATATGGCTGATATTTGAATCAGTCAAAAGAACAACAATGCCTACAGTATGTGAAGACTTAATTACCCCTTTTAATTAACCAATGCTTTGTGTACGAATTCCTGAGGTCGAGTGTACAGTTGGACACATGAATGGTTTGTGGTACAGCCCAAGTGAAAGATGGTCCATTTCTGCCAATATCAAGTTCCTTATTAGTGCCAAATAGGAGACATCAGGGGCAGAAGTCAGTATTGAGGATGGTAATAAAAAGCAAGTAGCTGATAATAGACACTGGTTAGGTTAGGTTAGGTGGGTTGGGTTAGGTTAGGTTGGTAATTAGGAGGGGCAGAAGTCAGTATTGAGGATGGTAATAAAAAGCAACTACCTGATAATAGACACTGGTTAGGTTAGGTTAGGTTAGGTTAGGTGTGTTGTGTTAGGTTAGGTTAGGTTGGTAATTAGGAGGGGCAGAAGTCAGTATTGAGGATGGTAATAAAAAGCAACTACCTCATAATAGACACTGGTTAGGTTAGGTTAGGTTAGGTTGGTAATTAGGAGGGGCAGAAGTCAGTATTGAGGATGGTAATAAAAAGCAAGTACCTGATAATAGACACTGGTTAGGTTAGGTTGGTTAGGCTAGGTTAGGTTAGGTGGGTTGGGTGGGTAGGTTTGGTTAGGTTAGGTTGGTTAGGCTAGGTTAGGTTAGGTTAGGTGGGTTAGGTTGGTAATTAGTAGGGGCAGAAGTCAGTATTGAGGATTATAATAAGAAGCAAGTACCTGATAATAGACACTGGTTACTCAAATGAGACAAATATCTTTCACCTGGGCTGTACCACCCATTCATGTGTCCAACTGTACATATCCTGTCTAGTTAAGTACTATGGTTTAATTTATCCTTGCATATATTTCTATTTGTGAACTCATCCAAGTTAATATAATTTTATTTAAGTGTTAATTAAGTGAGTAATTAAAGTAACTAAGAAATTTCTACTAGTGTTAAAGTAACTCTGAACTAAAACTTTTTTGACAAAGTAAGTGAAGTCTCATTATTATAATTATCGTGTTATTTATTGAATTATTATTATCAGTATGTATTTGATTATTAATATTGCATTATTATTATTATTATTATTATTTTTTTTTTTATTGTTATTATTATTATTATTATTATTGTTATTATTATTATTATTATTATTATTATTATTTGTTATTGTTATTATTGTTGTTATTATTATTATTATTATTATCATTGTGTATTTGATGATTATTATTATTATTATTATTATTATTTACTGGGCTCTTTAAATGTCCCTTTAAGCGGGTTAATTAAAGAACAAATAATAAGAATGATAAATGTTGGTGCTGGGTTATGAATCAAAGTGGCAAATTCATGAACACCAGAAAAATACTGACATATTATTATTTCCTGTTTGTAACCTTGGCGTATCCTTGCAGAGGTTGTGTGTGATGGTGTGTGTAGCAAAAACCATCCTTCTGGTTATACCCTTCACTTCAGTGGCTGTTTGTTTTAATCCAAGACGATATTATGGTGAGTATTAAAGGGGGGGGGGGGTGCAGGAGTAGGGGGGGGGGGTTAGGGGGGTGCGGGAGTAGGGGGAGGAGTTTAGGGGTGTGTGGGAATAGGGGGGACAGGC
Organism: Petrolisthes cinctipes; assembly: GCA_033782935.1. Taxonomy (NCBI): domain Eukaryota; kingdom Metazoa; phylum Arthropoda; class Malacostraca; order Decapoda; family Porcellanidae; genus Petrolisthes; species Petrolisthes cinctipes. Next base: position 159,027 of record JAWQEG010000495.1, on the reverse strand, counting down.
TTGGGGGAGGGGTTTGGGGGGTGCGGGAATAGGGGGACAGGCTTGGGGGGGTTTTGGGGGGGTGCGGGAGTAGGGGAACAGGCTTGGGGGGGGGGATTGGATGGTGCGGGAGTAGGGGGACATGCTTGGGGGAGTTTAGAGGGGGTGCGGGAGTAGGGGGACAGGCTTGGGGTGGGTAGAAAGCCTGTAACCTATTTCCGTACCCCCCTAAACCCCCCCCCCCCCCCAAGCCTGTCCCACTAGTTTTATCATCATTTGAAAGTCAACAATGAATTTCTACTTTCTGTTGTAGGTGAGAAAAACATGGTTGGGTTTGTTGGAGATGCAGTGGTTGCCGTGTTATCTACTAATTCCCAGCCACGATGTTCAGTTGTCATAATCTCAGATGGGAATTACACCACAGCTGCTCTTTATAAGGTGGTTTGTTAGTTAGTTAGTTGCTGTATACAATGATATCCCTCTGTAAAAATAAATATATATATATAATCCATAACGTGATAATGAATGGAAGTAATAAAACCCACACTGATAAACGAAATATTTTTATTCCAAACGTTTGGAATAAAAATATTTCGTTTACCAGTGTGGGTTTTATTACCTATAATCCATTATTTTATCAACAATGGTTTAAGGGGATAGTATACTTTTGATAGACTGGAGTGCCATGATTCCTCCAAAGTATGCCAGGAAACAGGACCAGATGAACAAAAATAATGGTGTTTTGTTGCCTGGAATAGTTTGGATGAATCAGTTGCTCCAGATTTCCCAACATTGTACTTCCTCCTTAAAAGGGGTTCTTGGTACTGATAAAGTATACTACATTATTTATTTTTTATTATTATTGTGTAGCAATACTAATAGATCCTCCTTAACCTCATCTCTCCAGGCATTATTCCCGCTGGAGGGTTGGCATGGTGTCAGCATATTCGATGTTGTGTCCAGTGGAGACGTGAAGCCTACCAGAGAACTAGTGTCATATGTGGTCACTCAGGCTAGAAGAGTAGGTGTTCTTCTTCAGTACTGTACACTCGCAATCCAAAATATGTATCCAGGCTTGTTGCTTCGAATAGCCTGATGGAGTATTAATTAAGCGAGTCCAAGCAAATATGAAACAGAATAAGCGTTGTAATTGCTTCACTACTATGTCAAATGATTCGAAACTTCAACAAGACCTGGATACAAATTTTGGATTGCGAGTGTACAGCCACAATCAAATAACCACCGACACTTTCCTTCCATGCATCGTGCAAATAAATCAGTATCATATCAAAATATAATCATACAACAACACCTTACGTCAACTCAACCCCCTCAATTATTATAATGAGGTGCTGCAAAATCATACACGTGTTGTTCATATCAAAATATAATCATACAACAACACCTTACGTCAACTCAACCCCCTCAATTATTATTATGAGGTGCTGCAATATCATACACGTGTTGTTCTTTATTACCAAGATTATTATTATTATTATTATTATTATTATTATTATTATTATTATGAGGTGCTGCAAAATCATACACGTGTTGTTCTTTAATACCAAGATAATTACTACGATGGAAGGAAAGTGTCGGTGGATATTTGATTGTGGCTGTACAGTACTTACTTCTCACATTAGCCTCTTTCTCAGTGCTGTAAATGTAGATAAAAATATATCTATATATTTCTATGTCTGTCAAAAACTATACAGAAATTATTATAAAGAAAATATCGTTTGCAATTCATCACATAGAAGATGCCCGACCATGTACCATGAAGTTGTGAGTGACGGTATAAGTGTTGTTATTTAGTGAAACAGAAAAGAAGCAACCAATACCTTGAAGTACAGTTGGACACATGAATGGGTGGTACATCCCAGGTGAAAGATTCTTGTCCCATTTGAGTAACCAGTGTCTATTATCAGGTAGTTGCTTTTTATTACCATCCTCAATACTGACTTCTGCCCCTCCTAATTACCAACTTAACCCAACCCAACCCAACCCACCTAACCTAACACCACCCACCTAACCTAACCTAACCAGTGTCTATTATCAGGTGGTTGCTTTTTATTACCATCCTCAATACTGACTTCTGCCCCTGATGTCTCCTATTTGGCACTAAGGAACTTGATATTGGCAGAAATTGACCATGTTTATGGGGTTTCGGAAAATTTGTGGAGTTCGAGGTGTTTGCTGGTTGGGTGAGACGTTTTCGGGACTCGTGGTATGGGATGGGTCGGGATCAGACAGGAGTATAGTGCCAGGAAGAGTCAAGAGTGGACGTGTTGTTGTGTGGTGATATTCCTTGGACAGCTGGCTGTTGGTGTTCATTTGTGATCAGACGTCTTTGGTGAGTGTTAATCATTGTACTCAATTGTGTATTTAGTGTAAGGTTAGTACTTGTTTAGCGATTCAGTGATTAGGGAGTAGACAGTAAATGAGTGGGCCGGTGTAGTCGTTTCAAATTACTCCCTGTTTCAGAAGACTCCCCCAGTCACTTGAAACTGGTTTAAGAAGACTCCCCACCCGTTTGAAATGACTCCGCAGTCGAATGAACCTAGTTTGAAGTAACTCCACAGTAGAATGAACCAAGGTGCAGTCGACTCCCCATCACTTAAAACTATTTCTTTTATACTCTGATGTGTTTTGATTTAGAAACACCGATTGTGGTGCTTTGTTGAGGTGTAAAACACCAAAAGTGGTGTTTCGTGGGTGTTTTGAAGCTGCATTCTGAGCGTTTCCTTACGAACTGAAACACCTTTTTAGGTGTTTCTGAATCTAACTAGAGAGTTGACGTTTTGCTTGTATCAGTCAGTTACTTGCAGCTCGTCAACGCGTTCACACCATGGAGTTCTCTATTGATATGGTCGAGGAGAAAGAGTTTCTGAGGTCAAAATAATATCCTGTGCATGTTGGAAACGAAAAGGGAAAAATAGCAAAGTTCAGAAGGAAGTGTCTTATCCAAGTTCGTTATCCAAGACCACTGTCTAAAACTTGTCCATAATCCGAACAGGAGAGATTTAACAGGTGAGTATACAGTATATTTGTATGGAAACGAAAAGCGAAATGGTGTAATGGCCTATAGAGTAAGGGGGTGTGGGAGTAGGGGACAGGCTGGGGGGGTGCGGGAATAGGGGGACAGGCTTGGGGTGGGTAGAAAGCCTGTCACCTATTCCCGCACCCCCCTAACCCCCCCCCACCCCCCTAACCCCCCCACCCCCCTAACCCCCCCCACCCCCTAACCCCCCCCACCCCAATCCTGTCCCCCTACTCCCGCACCCCCCTAACCCCTCCCCCCCACCCAAGCCTGTCCCCCTACTCCCTAACCCTCCCCCCCTACTCCCTAACCCTCCCCCCCTACTCCCTAACCCTCCCCCCCAACTCAAGCCTGTCCCCCTACTCCCGTACCCCCCAAAACCCCCCCAAGCCTGTCCCCTACTCCCGCCCCTCCTAAACCCCCCCCCAAGCCTGTCCCCTACTCCCACACCCCCCTAAACCGCACCCCCCAAGCCTGTCCCCCTATTGCTGCACCCCTTCAACACTATCGTTTACGCTTGGACCAGTATGCATATATTTTGTTTCAGATAAGATGGCAGTCGGGGTGTGTGGTTGTGGTAACATCCAGTAGTGACACAAATTTCCTGTCCACGCTGGCTGAGGAAAGTCGTTCTGGCCACTTACTAGTGTGGCCATCTCGTATGGTGGTGGCGACACATCTGGCACAACCTGTCGTTCGAAACCTCATGCAACAACATTGGACCTTATCCATGACGAATGCTGTCCTGCTGAATCGGGAGGACCACTTTCAACACTCTATGTACACTCGCAATCCAAAATATGTATCCAGGTCTTGTTGAAGTTTCGAATCATTTGACATACTAGTGAACCTATTTCAACGCTTATCCTGTTTCATATTTGTATCCAGGTCTTGTTGAAGTTTCGAATAATTTGACATACTAGTAAACCAATTTCAACGCTTATCCTGTTTCATATTTGTATCCAGGTCTTATTGCAGTTTCGAATCATTTGACATACTAGTGAACCAATTACAATGCTTTTATCCTGTTTCATATTTGCTTGAGCTCGCTGAATACTCGATCAGGCTATTCGAAGCAACAAGCCTGGATACATATTTTGGATTGCGAGTGTACAGTCACGAGCACTAATAAGTACACAGGTTTGGTTGAAGCTTTAAACAGTCCAATATCATCACCAAAGACGTAATTCCAATGGAGATGTTATTGTGCATTTATTTACTGTCTCCAGGTATTTGAAACACACCTGTATACTTATTAGTGCTTGTGACTGTACTGTCATGTTGTTCTTTGATTGTTGTACTTGATTCTATTCTATGTGTTCAAGTTTTGTTAGTTATCGTACATACTTATAGCTCACAGTACACTCGTGATCCAAAAATATGTATCCAGGCTTGCTTCGAATTGCCTGATCGAGTATTTAAGCGAACTCGAGCAAATATGTAACAGGATAAGCGTTGTAATTGGTTCGCTAGTATGTCAAATGATTCGAAACTTCAACAAGACCTGGATACAAATTTTGGATTGCGAGTGTACAGTTGCCAAAAGAGGAATTGCGACAAATCTTGATGAAACTTTAACCATAGTAATATCCACAACTGTTTGTATGAACTATAAGCATGTATAACAGAAGGAAATATACATATCCTTCTGTATTTGTATGGACTATAAGCATGTATAACAGAAGGATATATACATATCCTTCTGTAATACATACTTATGATCCCTACAAACAACTATGGACATTAATATATTTAATGTTCTATCAATAGTTGTCGCAATTCCTCTTTTGGCAACTGTACATTAGTTGCCATCACTCTAAGCCAGTGGTTCTTAACCAGGGGTGCTCGCACCCCTAGGTGGTGCGAGGCCGGTTCCTAGGGGGTGCAAGGATAGGCATAATTAAAGTAAATTATATTTTTATATATGCATGTTATTTTTTTCTGCAAAAAAAAAAAAAAATCTTTTTGCTACAGCAGTGTTTTGAGCTAGAGAAAAACCTACACCTTATTTCCTAATGAAGTGCCAACGTTGCAACAGACTCGAGTAAATATGTATGTGATTCGGAGGGACGAGGGAGGGAGGACACGTATAGGTGACACAGAAGGAGGGAGGACACGTAGGTGACACACAGGGAGGGAGGTTATCGTCACCACCCTCCCGCACCATTAACACGCAGACCTCTGTTTGAGTGATTTATGGTTTCCCTGTTTTAATAACTTTTTCTTATTGATACATATACAGTAGGGTGGAGGATTGGTTGTGAATCATTTCTGATTTTGCTTTCTTCACATGTATTTAAATGGTCGGTTTATATAACATAAATCATTACTGTAGCGGTGTAGCCATTACAATACTTTCATGGAATGTATTGTGATGGCTACAAATGTACTTATTAAAACCACCTATTTCAGTTTTAGCATTTTTTTTTTTTTTTCAGCAATAGAGGGGTGCGAGAACTGACTGCTGATTTGAAAGGGGTGCATGTACTGAAAAAGGTTAAGAACCACTGCAGTCTAAGCAATCCAATCATGGTAATTAATGCATTGTTGATAATTTAAAGGAAGAGTACAATGTTGGCAAATCTGAAGAAACTGATTCCTCCAAACTATTCCAAGCAACAGAAGACCATTATTTTTGTCATCTGGTCCTGTTTCCTGGTATACTTTGGAGGAATCAAGGCACTCGAATGTACACTCGCAATCCAAAATTTGTATCCAGGTCTTGTTGAAGTTTCGAATCATTTGACCTACTAGTGAACCAATTACAACGCTTATCCTGTTTCATATTTGTATCCAGGTCTTGTTGAAGTTTCGAATCATTTGACCTACTAGTGAACCAATTACAACGCTTATCCTGTTTCATATTTGCTTGAGCTCGCTTAATTAATACTCGATCAGGCTATTCGAAGCAATCCTGGATACATATTTTTGGATCGCGAGTGTACCCAAAGTAGACGCTCCCCTTAACATAGTATTCGTGACATTCATCCAACATTGTTTTCTTATCGTTCAGATGGGTAGTGTATCAGTATCGACCCCACCAAACCCTTCCCGAACATCAGGTGGTAAGGGCTGCATTTTGGACACCTGAGGAAGGAATCGTCACAACCTCCTACCAACTGAACAAAGAGTTCGTCAAGTAAGTGTTACTGATACAGAACATATAAAATAACAAAGCACACGCGGTCCCTATAGTCAGTAAAAGGGGAAGACATTGTACATTCGCAATCCAAAATTTGTATTCCAGGTCTTGTTGAAGTCTCGATTCATTTGACATACTAGTGAACCAATTACAACGCTTATCCTGTTTCATATTTGCTTGAGCTCGCTTAATACTCGATCAGGCTATTCGAAGCAAGCCTGGATACATATTTTGGATTGCTAGTTTACGTATACTAACTATATTTGTCTGGCACAGGTTTCGGGATGATGTCTCGCTGATAGTAACGGCAACACACTGGCCACCTCACGTCTACTTGTTTGGGAATACAGAGGAGGTCGAAGATGAGCGACGGGAAGCAGATTCATTAAACTTTCAAGGCCCCATGGCCAACATACTCACCATCATCGCGCAAAAACTCAACTTCACGTATGAAACTTTGGCTTCGAATTTCAGTTAGCAGGTAGCATTTGGGAAGCCTTGTATATACAGCTTCAATGTACACTCGTGATACATAATTTCTGACCAGAGTCGAACGGCACACACACACACACACACACATACCCTGCATTCGAACTCAGCCTCTATAGGTGTACTGGGTGGGGAAATGAGCAATACCAGGCGATTCGAAGCTTTCTGCTCCTCACACTCTGGTCAGAAATTATGTATCACCAGTGTACACATCATTTCTGACCAGAGTGTGAGGAGCAGAAAGCTTCGAATCGCCTGGTATTGCTCATTTCCCAACCCAGTACACCCATAGAGGCTGATGGGTTCGAATGCAGGGTATGTGTGGCCAGAGATTACGTATCACGAGTGTACGGATATCCCACTGAATGATTTTCTTGGCCCAGGTCGCTCTGAGTGTGCTGTGTGCAATACAGAGCTAATCCTCTCGGGCATGGAGGCACATATTTCATATTTTTTCTCTCTGTCACTCACCCTTTCTTTAACATTTCAAGCGCAGGGATATTCGAGCGTGTCTGCTGTCCAGCGTGTGTATATTTCACAAAACGTAAACAAATTTTGGCTGTTAGCTTATAAACCTTAGTACTAAACTCTAGATTATGGGTGTATAGAAATATTCTTATAAATATGCATGTTTCTGCCAATAGATATCACATTGTGAGGCGTGTGCATGTGAGGGTGGATGATAGGGGGGAAAAGAAGAAGGGTTAGAGCCATCTGTTGGCAGAAGTATACACGTTTCCAACAACAAACTTTATTGAGTCTAAGAATATCGCGGTGGTCCATGTAAGGAGGGTGAGACGCTAGGACATTTACCTCAGAGTGAATAGGATCGTTTTCATGTCGGGTAGAGCAGCTTCAAATGTAGTTAGTTATGTGTTGAATTGTTGCCTATCATGAGGCTCGAGTTGGGTGAAAGAAAAGGTACTCGCATAACATTTTGCCTAATGGTGTAGTACAGTGTTGGTAAATCCGTAACAAATTATTCCTCCAAACTATTCCAAGTAACAGAACCACATTATTTTTGTTCACCCGGTCCTGTTTCCCGGCATACTTTGGAGGAATCAAGGTGCTCCAATGTCCCAAAAGTGTAGTATCCCCTTAATCCTATATACGAAGAGATAATCAAACTAGGACATAATCCTAAACGTAATCCTAATCTCCTTGGCATGGATCGAAAAGAAATGATAATAATGTCTACCTCAGGTACAAGTTGATCAAGCCACCTGATTCCGGCTGGGGAAACAGACGACCAAATGGAACGTGGACAGGAATGTTGGGCCAGGTTATGAGACAGGTAAGGTGAAAATGTTTTAATTATTGTATTTAATAATTGTACACGATCACAGGGTTCCTCCCTGACTATGTCACGAAACAAGCTTCTTCGATATAGGTGGTGTTTTGTGTCAATGTTTGAAGGATTCGCTAACCTTCATTTTTTTACTACATCAATGGGTTCTTAATGAAGACCTAAGAGGGCAGTGCAGTGTTGATAAATCTAAAGCAACTGACTCTTCTAAACACAGCTTCGAACGTTTCCAAACTCAAGGTACAGCCACAATCAAATAACCACCGACACTTTCCTTCCATCGTGCAAATAAATCAGTATCATATCAAAATAAAATCATACAACAACACCTTACGTCAACTCGACCCCCTCATTTATTATTATGAGGTGCTGCAAAATCATACACGTGTTGTTCTTTATTACCATGATATTTACCACGATGGAAGGAAAGTGTTGGTGGATATTTGATTGTGGCTGTACAACACGCACGTCATACCTTTACCTAAACAAGACGGTCGCCTTAGAATCCCAGTTCGTTTCGTCCTATTGCACTGACTGACTGTCTATGTATGGTCATGGAACGTCTGGTACAGTTGGACACAGGAATGGGTGGTACAGCCCAGGTGAAAGATAGTTGTCCCATTTGAGTAACCAGTGTCTATTATCAGGTACTTGCTTTTTATTACCATCCTTAATACTGACTTCTGCCCCTCCTAATTACCTACCCAACCCAACCCAACCCACCTAACCTAACCAGTGTCTATCATCAGGTAGTTGCTTTTTATTACCATCCTCAATACTGACTTCTGCCCCTGATGTCTCCTATTTGGCACTAAGGAACTTGATATTGGCAGAAATTGACCATCTTTCACTTGGGCTGTACCACCCATTCATGTGTCCAACTGTACATAAAAGACTGCTTTTAATTTTAGAGTCGAAGAATGTGTTAAATGTTCAACAGAGGGTATATGGAAAGAGAGGTCATTATTCTGGAAATACTGCAATGAGAGAGAGGGTTGTTCCTGGCGAACACCTTCTTTCAGCACAAGATGATCCACAGGTATACATGGAAGAGAAGGGATGAGAGAGGAGAGCAAAAGAGTTTGATTGATTATGTGGCAGTGGATGAAAGGTTGAGGAAGGATGTGTATGACGCAAAAGTAGTGAGAGGAATGGTCCATTACTCCGACCATTTTGCGGTGTTGGTGAGGATGAAGGTTAGGGTTAAGGGGAGAGTATACGTTTGGTACATTAGAGCACCTTGATTCCTCCAAAGTATGCCAGGAAACAGGACCAGATGAACAAAAATAATGGTGGCCTGTTGCTGGGAATAGTTTGGAGGAATCATTATCTCCAAAAATTCCAAAACTGTACCCTTCCCTTAAGTGGGAGTATAGTAGGAGGGATGAAGGGGTGAGGAATAAGAGGGAGGTGGCTAATGGGAAATTAGATGTAGAAGAGTATAGGGAGGAATATAAGAGGAGGGTGGGTGAGGTGCTGGGGGATGTAAGGATGGGGATAGGGGAGGGAGTGGGAGTGAATGCGGTGTATGAAATGTTTAAGATGATAGCAGAGGTAGTAGGATATAAGACACAGAAGAGGGGCAAGAAAGGGAGTGCTTGGTGGACAGAAGAAGTGAAAGATGCTGTAGAGGATAAGAGGAAGGCATATCGGAGAACACTACAGAGGAATGTGCCGGAAGAAGTGAGAGAGAGATGGAAAAGGGAATATAATGTGTGTAAGAGACAAGTGAAAATGATGGTGAGTGAGAGTAAAAGGAGAGTGGATGAGGAGTTTGGTATGAAGCTCAGTGAAAAGTTTAAAGAGAACAAGAAATTATTCTGGAAGGAGGTTAAAAGAGAAAGAGGAGAAGGAAAGTCTGGTAGTGTGAGAATGAAGAGAGAGGATGGAGTTACTGTGAGTAGAAGTAAGGAAGTGAAAGAAGTGTGGAAGAGGCATTTTGATCGGTTGATGAATGGGGGGACGGGAGGGGAGGCGGTGGTGACATGCATGGGGATGGAGGCAGGTGGTAGACGACAGGATGTACAGGGAGAATTAGGAAGGGAAGAGGTTAGGAAAGCAATAGGAAAATTGAAGATGGGAAAGGCACCAGGGGTGGATGGGATAACTGCTGAAATGTTAAAGTGTGGGGGGGAGGTAGTGGTGGAGTGGATGTTGCTTCTATGTACATTGCCCTGGAGGCAGGGAGAGGTGCCAGAGGATTGGAGGAGAGCCATAATTGTACCTTTGTATAAGGGGAAGGGAAGTAAGGATGAGTGTGGTAGCTATAGGGGAATAAGCCTTCTTAGTGTACCGGGGAAGGTTTACGGGAAGGTTCTGACTGAAAGACTGATGGAAGTAACAGGGAATAAAGTTAGTGAGGAGCAGGGAGGATTCAGAAAGGGTAGAGGATGTGTGGACCAAATATTTGCATTAAAATCAATAGTGGAGAAGTATATTGGGAAGGGTAAGAAGTTGTATGCTGCCTTCATGGACTTGGAGAAGGCATACGATAGAGTTGATAGGAAAGCTATGACAAAGGTGTTGAGAATTTATGGAGTTGGGGGGGCCTTTGCTGAAAGGCATTGAGGCTTTTTATGCAGATGCAAAAGCATGTGTACGGGTAGAGGGTGATCTAAGTGAGAGTTTTAATATTAGTATAGGGCTGAGACAGGGGTGTGTTATGTCACCATGGTTGTTCAATATATATATGGATGGTTGTATGAGAGAGGTGAAAGCCAAAGTGAACGGTCTGGGGGTGAAGTTGAGGCTGAATGAAGCAAACTGGTCCCTGGTGGCAAGTTTGTTTGCGGATGACACTGTGCTGATGGCTGAGAGTGAAAGGAATTTACAGAGAGTGGTGGACGAATTTCAGTCTGTGTGTAAACGAAGGAAACTGAAGGTGAATGTGAGTAAAAGTAAAGTGATGGTATTTGAGAGAGCAGAAACTGAAGTGATTGACTTTGCTACACCTTACAGAGTGGCTGTACCAACTGGGACGAAGTGTGAGATAACTCTGAGGGGCGAGAGGATGGAGGAAGTGAAGGAGTTTAAGTACCTGGGTACAGTTATGTGTAAACATGGAAGTATGGAAGGAGAAATTAGGGAGAGAGCAGTGAAGGGTAGACAGGTCATAGGATCACTGGGGAGGATTATGAAGGGTAGAAGTGTGAGTATGGAAGTAAAAAGGGGACTACGAAATAGTATAATCCTGCCAACACTGACATATGCGTCGGAGACATGGACATGGAGTAGGGCGCATCAGTCTAGAATAAGTGCTGTGGAAATGAGTTACTTGAGAGGAGCATCTGGACTTACTAGATGGGATGGAGAAAGTAATGAGAGTGTATATGAGAGATGTGGTATGAGTGAGAAGGCAATTGGTATTGAGTGTGGAGTGGTTGAGAGAGTGAAACGTAATACATTGAGATGGTATGGACATGTAGAGAGAATGCAAGGCGAGGAATTTGTAAAGAAGGTGTATGGAAGTGAAGTTGTAGGACCTGGTGTGAGAGGCAGACCACCGGTTAGATGGCAGAACAGAGTGGAAGAGTATGTAAAGGAGAGAAACATGAGGGGTAGAGGAGGGCTTGAACAAGTAAGGAGGGAGTGTTGGAACAGGGAGAACTGGAGACACTTCTGCCGTGGCCACCCCCTTGGGGGGAGTTCCCGGAGAGAACGAGGCGTCGGAGCTATAGATAGATAGATAGATAGACTGCAATGAATGGTCGATTAAGTGACTCTGTGATTGCAAAAAAAAAAAAACTAATAATAATGTTGTATTTCGGTTGCGTAGTCTTACATTCTCTATATGCCGAAAACTCTAGAAAACAACAGTGTGTACGAGTTCTTGTGGCCAATAGTACCTCCAGTTCCTCGAGATTTTAACACAAAGTAAATTCCTGTACAGCAGCAGTGAGACATGCTCGAATTTATTATGAACTTTATTTATCCCTTGATTCATGACAATAATACAGAGGGAACACGGCCACTAGATAAGGTACACTTGAAATGTATTAAAAAGTGCACAGGATTAAGAAATATTAGGAAATATGAATATATTATGTCATCAGTGTTCAATAAGTTTGCCTGTTATTGTGATTACTTTAAGGAATTGTAGTAATAATTATGCCTATGCTTTCCCCAGGAAGCTGATATTGGTCTGGGACCCTTCGCTAGGTCACCCGAAAGGATGGAAATAGTGGACTTTACCTCCTTAGTATTAGTTGACGATTGGTGTATGGTTGCCAAAAAAGGAGCTCCGGAGGTTGACCCATGGAGTTTTCTGTTGGTCTTTAAACCTGCCGTGTGGGCATATCTGCTGGGATCGTTTCTCCTGGTGTGGATGACCGGGATTCTGCTTATCCTAGCCTGGAAGCACTCACGAAGCCATCACCTTTGGATGAAAATATTTAGTCGTCAGTTGCGTATTCTCCTCCGCCAAGGTGGGTATTATTATGCATTCATACTCTCGCTTCTCTTTTGTCACACATATACAGTCGCGGTCATATATAATCATCCATATAGGGGTAACTCACATAAGAGTTTGACAGCTTCCCTCTGTTTCTTAGATGATAATCTTTCCTATAATTAGGTTAACTACCATCTTTTAATTAAATACAAGCAGCTACACACTACTTAAAACAATAACATCATATGTGAACTTGAAAACAGTAGACAGTAAATTGTTTGAGATACCCATATGTGGATTATTATTATTGACCGCGACTGTATATATATATATTCCGGTTGAGTGGGCGAGGCAGCATTAACCGGCGACGAGGGTGGCCCGGAGGCAGGGATGTTGGCGCATCTACTCTGCTCCTCCCTCGTCGTGCGCTCTTCCTGCCTCGTTTCGTGGTGGTGCTGGTGGTAGTAGTAGTGGGTGTTTGTAGATCAGGAGAAATGGCGAACGGTGGCAAGCCTTCGGAAAGGAATCGCCCTTCGTTCAACCTCGCAACATCAGGAAAGAGACATCCTTCATTCACTCCCACAACTTCAGGAGCTAGATGCCCTTCGTTCGCCCCCGCACGTTAAAGAGGGTGATGTCCTCCTTCATTCTGTAACTTCAGGAGGGAAAGGCCGTTCCGTCAACCCGGACCATTAGGAGGGAGACGGCCTACACTTATTACGCCTGTGTCTCTCCATATTGCTTCATAACATTTATTTAATTAGCTGTTTATCATTAGCTACTCCCATTTTGCCAATAACGTTTATAATATTAATTAATATCGATACAAATAAGCTTTGTACACTCGTAATACGTAATCTTTGACTAGATACGAACGGCTGGCACCACACACACACATACCCTGCATTCGAACCCAGCCTCTGTAGGTGTACTGGGTGGGGAAATGAGCAATACCAGGCGATTCGAAGCTTTATACCCCCTCACACTCTGGTCAGAAGTTATGTATCACGAGCGTACCAAAATTCACTTTCATTTAACTCAAGTTCTCTCTCTCTCTCTACTTACTCGTGCATTGACCATAGACGTGAAATGGTGGATGGTTGGTGGACAGGAGAGAATGGTGCTGAGTGGTTGGATTATAGTTGGACTGGTGATGATGCTGAGTTACAGCTGCCAACTTATCTCTCTCATGACTGTCCGTAACATCCCCCATCCAGTCCAGACTCTCAGAGATCTCATTGACAACCCAGCTCTCACCGTCATCTACGTGCCCAACACCATAATTAGCAGCGTCATGGCTGTAAGTTCTGAATGTTTGTCCTTGACAGTTTTCAATAATCAAAACAATTATATTTTATTAATGGCAATTCCGAGAAAATATTTTTCAGAAACAATGGAAACATGTGAAGGATACTTGTATAGTGTTACGTTCGTTGCCCAGCATGTCCCGGATGACACACAGTACCGTACATACATAAAAAGTCAATCAATGTAATTGCACTTTTATTCTCTGACAGAGGAGGGTATGGAAAGGAGTGGCGTGAAAAATGGGAACATATCAAATTGACAAAAACAAAAACACACCTTAAAACAACACTATGAAATTTCGTGACAATCATATATTATGTTTTCTTCGTTTACCGACAGGAGTCCCAAGGAGAGCTTCACGAGGTACATAAGTTACAGAATGTGGGCCGCACTAACTTTATAGGAACTAAATTACTCGCCACGGCACTTGAGATGTTGGTAAGGAGCGGGGACCATGTCATAATAGGCACAACGAACCCCATGAAGAGACTCATTGCTCGTTCCTTCTCGCTCACAGGTCAGTGAAATAACATGTTCAATAATCATACAATCATACAACATAATAATACAACACGACTAATGTCATATAACTGATTGGCAAGGTAGTCATCTCATAGGGGAGGTGGCCGAGTGGTTAGTCTTCTGTTGGACTCATAACCTGGAGGTCGGGAAATCGATCCTCTCAGGTGAGGGCCTGAGAATATTTGCTCCTCCGATTTGAGTTTCAGGCACTAACTATAAGGCCACCGAACGTCGTAAAACACCCTCACTGGTACCATAACAGCTGCAGTATTTGGGAATAACCCTCACCTTTCTCCTTCTGTGGCTGGGTACCAATTCGGAAGTAGTGACGTGTGTGTGTGAGCAGCAGTTGACTTGGGCCACGGTAATGGGCTTGATTAAGCCTATGTCCAGTGTTGGTATATATATTTTTTAAATGCCCAGAATACCTAAAATTTATCAAATCTATGTAATCATACAAATTTTACAATGTCACTTGAGAAAATGAATTTACAAATCAGATCTTAAAATTAGGTCACTCGTTGAAAGATCCATTCACATCCATCTGCGATAAGACAGGGAAAGGTAATGCAAGCGACACCGGCGTTCCCGTAATCACACACACACACACACACCACACCTCACCTCATCTTTGCTTGTAAATAATATTATGATTCATATGTTGGTACTCCTACAGGGAAATGTGACTTCTACATCTCCCAGCAAATCATCTATTCCAACATCATGTCCATGGTAGGCCAGAAGAGCAGTAGTATCGTCCAGGCAATCGGCAAATGGTGAGTTCTTTTTGTGATTAAGATAATTATTACAGTTGAAGTTTTTCGGAGGAGTCCCATCAGGACCGTACACTCGTGATACATAATTTCTGACCAGAGTGTGAGGAGCAGAAAGCTTCGAATGGCCTGGTATTGCTCATTTCCCCACCCAGTACACCTATAGAGGCTGAGTTCGAATGCAGGGTATGTGTGTGTGTGTGTGTGTGTGTGTGTGTGTGGTGCCTGCCGTTCGTCTCTGGTCAGAAATTACGTATCACGAGTGTACGTTTTGCAAGTATCATACTAGAGAGGGCAGAAAATACTTCATTTGAAGAAATTCTGTCCAGATTGGAGTTAGAGGCAAAGACTTGAAAGATGAGTTCAGCTAATCAAGTGACGAGACGGTGGTAACATTTTTATAAGACTGAAATAATGTATACAGGTATCATTTTAAATTGTACAGGTTGTCCCTGGTAACGGAGGCAGGCCTTTATTCTAAATGGTTGGACTCAGCACTTAACAACTACACCATATGTCGCCACTCCCCATCAAAGATAACTATAAAATCATCAATTACTATGAACAACATATGGGTAAGGATATCATTTATTTTTAGGAGTTAGCTTGATTTTTTTTTTTTTTTTTTGTAGTAGGGAACTGCTGGGCCGGTATTCTTAAGTTTTATCTTGATTGCAATATTTATGTGATGTTCTATAACGTACATTAAATCATATTTTCAATGCAGAGGGATAATACCAGGCCCGTATAAATAATATTCGACGAAATATGATTAATATCTTTTGGAGGTTAGGTAAACTCATCCGACATAATGCAACCTGCAAGCTTGAGCATTTCCCTACATTTCACGGATTTTCTTCTTATACAGGCCTGGTATTATCCCTCTGCATTGAAAATATGATTCTATGTACGTTATAGAACATCACATACATATTGCAATCATGATAAAACTTATTAAGATGAAATAAATAAGGCCTCTTTGGTCCGAAAATGATATTAGGCTACCACTCCCTCCGAAGCTCACCGCCATTTGACAACACAAGTTACAATAGTTTTTATCAGTATTCATTGTACTTTACTGAGATCACACACAGCATACTTTATAGAACAAAAATATACTCAAAATTATATTTTATATCTCTGGTGTAATTTAATGATATACGTCGCGATACACCCTGTATATATATATATATATATGAAAGAGAAAGAATTACTACTAGACAAAGTAAACATTAAGTAAATATTTGTTAATCATATAATACAGTAAAGACAGAAATTTTTATCTTTCCTTCCAGGGCGTCATGGCAGTGCCTTTCTTGGGTCTCCTGTTGGCCACCGTTTCCTTCTGTTACGAAATGGCATCCTACTAGATTGACATCAACATCAACTAATGAAATAATATCTTATGTTCAGAATGGTGTATAAAAACAACTTCTCATTGTACAGCCACAATCAAATAACCACTGACACTTTCCTTCCATCGTGCAAATGAATCAGTATCAAATCAAAATATAATCATACAACAACACCTTACGTCAACTCAACCCCCTCAATTATTATTATGAGGTGCTGCAAAATTATACATGTGTTGTTCTTTATTACCAAGATATTTATTATTATTATTATCATTATTATTGTGAGGTGCTGCAAAATCATACACGTGTTGTTCTTTATTACCAAGATATTTACTACGATGGAAGGAAAGTGTTGGTGGATATTTGATTGTGGCTGTACTTCTCAGTACACAACATCAAGAAGGAATAAACAATACATTTCATTATCCAATTGGAATAACTTTCACTCACCCATTCCAACAAAGGAAATAGACATAGTTGTTGTTCTAGAAAAATTAGATTCATGCTAACATATTAAATCAACCATATTTATATACAAGGTGATTCAAAATTATTACCAATATAATCAGAGTGAAGTCCTGACATGATAATGATATTTTTTCCAAAAATAAAATATTAATTACTGAAGTGAAAGCCAAGTCCTGTACTATGGCCGAACTATGGAACATTTAAATCAACTCCGTACCCTACCCACGGTGTGCTGTGTGGAGTACTCTCATTCTATATAAATTATACAAACAAACTACACAACCCACACCTTCTCAATGTTTTGTTTTTTAACTCTATTTTGTCCACAAATCAAAACCAAGCCTCGGAGGACCATGACGATGCGTCCTTAAGGGGGAAATTTTGTGTTGGTAAATCTGGAGCAACTGAATCCTCCAAACTATTCCAAGCAACAGAACACCATTATTTTTGTTCATCTGGTCTTGTGTCCTGGCATACTTTGGAGGAATCAAGGCACTCCAATGTACCAAAAAAGAATTACCACCTTAAGGACCCTGTGATGTAGTCAGAAAATTGGAGATAAATGAGTCCTTCACATTTAGCCACGAAACACCACCTATAGGGAAGGAGCGTGTTTCGTGGCATAGTCAGGAGGAATCAGAAGCCTCCAATTCTCATACACGATCACAGGGTCCTTAAGTTTGGAACAATATAGCGTTTCCTAAAATAGAGTATTTTAGTTAATTTCAACACTCATTTGACATCAGACTTGGGAGTAGGGGGACAGGCTGGAGGGGGGAGTTAGGGAGGTGCAGGAATAGGGGACAGGCTTTCTACTCACCCCAAGCCTGTCCCCCTACTCCCAAACTCCCCCGAAGCCTGTCCCCTACTCCTGCACCCCCCAAACCCACCCTCCAAGCCTGTCCCCCTACTCCCGCACCCCCCAACCCTGTCCCCCTACTCCGGCACCCCCCCACCCCAAGCCTCTCCCCTACTCCCACACCATCTTAAGTAAATGTCAATGCGCAAATCTCCTCTAGAAAATGTACCTGTGTCGAGTACAAGACGTATAAAATACAAGAGAAACACTGTAGCTGGTCAGTTCTTCGTTGATTTCCCACTGGAGAGAATTCGTCGTCTGTTAATTAAGTACTGTATTTCCTTCTCCACTTCTTCCTTCACCGTGGGCTAATTGTTGTGCAGCTGTCTGTGTTTTCTGCACATGTAGGTTAGTTAAATATTTTGTTATCTTTCAGTATAGTACAGCCACAATCAAATAACCACCAACACTTTCCTTCTATCGTAGTAAATATCTTGATAATGAAGAACAACACGTGTATGATTTTACAGCACCTCATAATAATAATAATAATAATAATAATAATAAATATCTTGGTAATAATGAACAACACGTGTATGATATTTCAGCACCTCATAATAATAATTGAGGGGGTTGAGTTGACGTAAGGTGTTGTTGTATGATTATATTTTGATATGATACTGATTTATTTGCACAATGGAAGGAAAGTGTTGGTGGTTATTTGATTGTGGCTGTACATTGGAGTGCCTTGATTCCTCCAAAGTATGCCAGGAAACACGACCAGATGAGCAAAAATAATAGTGTTCTCTCTGTTGCTTGGTATAGTTTGAAGGATTCAGTTGCCCCAGATTTACCAACACAAAACTTCCCTCTTAACATTTTACACTCTTTCAGTAAACTACCAAATCTACATAATTTTGCCAGAAAGACTTTACAACACAACAGAGAATGAGACAAGAATTGAGAAACAGCAAACATGATTTTTTTCTTGAAAGGAAAGAGGCAACAGAAAAAAAAAATGAAAAGAATTGGCCTGGGTTCGAAGGGGCACTAAAACCCTTAATGTACAGCCACAATCAAATAACCACCGACACCTTCCTTCCATCGTACAAATGAATCAGTATCATATCAAAATATAATCATACAACAACACCTTACGTCAACTCAACCCCCTCAATTATTATTATGAGGTGCTGCAAAATCATACACGTGTTGTTCTTTATTACCAAGATATTTATTATTATTATTATTATTATTATTATTATTATTATTATTATGAGGTGCTTCAAAATCATACACGTGTTGTTCTTTATTACCAAGATATTTACTACGATGGAAGGAAAGTGTCGGTGGATATTTGATTGTGACTGTACCATATCTACATAATCAGAAATCTACAGAAAGACCTTATAACACAACAGAGAAAGAGACAAAGTTGAGAAACAGCAAACATGATTTTTTCTTAAGGGGAAGAAGAATACACTGCTGGTAAATCTGGAGCAAATGAATCCTCCAAACTATTCCAAGCAACAGGACACCATTCTATTTGTCCATCTAGTCCTGTTTCCTGTCATACTTTGGAGGAATCAAGGCACTCCAATTTACCAAAAGAAGGAAAGAGGCAACAACAAAAAATGAAGAAATTGACGCACTTAGTTGATCGATCAGACAATAGTTGGTGATTAAAGTCTATTACCTCAGATTGGAAAAGGAGATTCATGGCTATTAATATAGATTGTCAAACATGTCAAAATGTATAATGGCTTCGTAGGGATGTCGGTAAATATCATCATTGTTTATTTTCTATTATTTATATATAATTATACAGTATATATATATTTTTTAAGATTAATATCAAAGGCCTTGCATAGAGATGGGCAGTAACTGAGATATTGAGGGGTACGGGAATAGGGGGACAGGCTTGGGGGGGTTTGGGGTGTGGGAGTAGGGGGACAGGCTTGGAGGGGAGGTTAGGGAGGTGTGGGAATAGGGAACAGGCTTTCTACCCACCCCAAGCCTGTCCTCCTATTCCCACACACCCCCCAACCCCCCAAGCCTGTCCCCCTATTCCCGTACCTCCCAAATTCCACCCCCCCAAGCCTGTCCCCTACTCCCGCACCCCCCAAACCTACCCCCCAAGCCTGTCACCCTAGTCCCACACCTCCTACAGTTGAGTGGGTCCTTCAATATAAGATGTTTTTAATTTAGCTCTATCCTCTCAACAATATCCAATTAATTCATACAGGCTCAGTAATTTTCTTATTCTATATGGTAATGAATAAGAGATGGCTGGGAAAACAGTAGGTGGTCTGCTATGAAGGAAAGACTGAGTGGGAAAATGAAGATAAAATGAAGTGGTAGATATAATTATTTATTTATCTAGTGTATATTGGGAGTCTATAGTATACGTTATACAACATACATACATACATACATACATATATATATATCTATAGTCGCGGTCAATAATAATCATCCACATATGGGTATCTCAAACAATTTACTGTCTAATGTTTTCACGTTCACATATGATGTTATTGTTTTAAGAAGTGTGTAGCTGCTTGTATTAAATTAAAAGATGGTAGTTAACGTGTGTGTGTGTGTGTGTGTGTTATTGTTTTAAGTAGTGTGTAGCTGCTTGTAATAAATTAAAAGATGGTAGTTAACCTATTTATTGGAAAGTTTATCATCTAAGGAACAGAGGAAAGCTATCAAACAATTACGTGAGTTACCCCTATATGGATGATTAATTATATTTAACCAAGACTGTATATAATTTAGGATACAATTTTTTTTATATATATTTCAGATTATGAGTCGACGAGAGAAAACCACAATTAACGACCGCTTACGTTTCGTGGTAATGTGGTTGGGGGGCAAATCACTTCGCTCCATAGCCCGAGAAAATGGCCTTGGAACGAGCACCGTGTCCAGATGGGTTCGACGTTGGTATTACGAGGGGCATGTTCGAGTCCGTCATAATATTAGACCTCAACTTCATGTCTCCCTGGCCTCGTTTTATATGGTCAATTATTATTCTCGTCTATGATTGATTGATTGATTGATTTTTTGGATTGATTGATTGATATTAGGTGCGGCAACAGTGAGGTCATATAGTGCCTTGCGAGAGAGAGAGAGAGAGAGAGAGAGAGAGAGAGAGAGAG
The DNA here is from genome assembly GCA_033782935.1 of Petrolisthes cinctipes. NCBI lineage: Eukaryota > Metazoa > Arthropoda > Malacostraca > Decapoda > Porcellanidae > Petrolisthes > Petrolisthes cinctipes. The sequence goes on along the minus strand of JAWQEG010000495.1, from coordinate 138,292 downwards.
AGAGAGAGAGAGAGAGAGAGAGAATATGTGTGTGTGTGGATATAGTTTTAGAAGAGAGAGAGAGAGAGAGAGAGAGAGAGAGAGAGAGAGAGAGAGAGAGTGTGTGTGTGTGTGTCTATGAGTGGAAATAGTTTTAGAAGAGAGAGAGAGAGAATATGTGTGTGTGTGTGAGTGGATATAGTTTTAAAAGAGAGAGAGAGAGAGAATGTGTGTGTGTGAGTGGATATAGTTTTATTAGAGAGAGAGAGGGAAAGAAAGAGAGTGTGTGTGAGAGAGAGAGAGAGAGAGAGAGAGAGAGAGAGAGAGAGAGAGAGAGAGTGTGTGTGTGTGTGTGTGTGTGAGTGGATATAGTTTTAGAAGAGAGAGAGAGAGAGAGAGAGAGAGAGAGAGAGAGAGAGAGAGAGAGAGAGAGAGAGAGAGAGAAAGTGTGTGTGTGAGAGAAAGTGTGTGTGTGTGTGAGTGAGTGAGTGAGTGGATATAGTTTTAAAAGAGAGAGAGAGGGAAAGAGAGAGAGTGTGTGTGAGAGAGAAAGTGTGTGTGTGAGTGAGAGAGTGTGTGTATCTTCACATCTATAAACTCATTAAATAAACTTTTATGTAATAGAATAAGTCATAAATATCCAAAATATCAACAAATTTAATTCAATACTTCAATATTTCAAACATCCCCAACACATAATTATCACGACAAATTAATGCAACCTCAACTTTTATCGAATTGTGAAGTAAATGAGTGGTGAACATTATTTATAAATTCTGTTATTAGTTCTTTTATCCTAATGAATTTTCACTAAAAAAAAAAAAAAAAAAAAAAAAAAAAAAAAAAAATAATAATAATAATAATAATAAAAAGAATATATATTTGGCCAATGCAATTTTCGTGGCAGTCACCTCCCTGGGAAGCTTATTATTATTTTTTTTTTCTATACCTCAACCTCGGGACTGTAGGGTGTCAGTAGCCTGTGACTCTTGTGAGGCCCCGAGATTATTGGGTGTCGCACTAGATGAGACAGTGGAGCTTCGTCGTGGTGATGTTGGTACCGTAGCTTCTCTTCTGTCCCACTAGATGACCCACACCTTATTTATACACGTCACTATACAGGAGACAAATGTGTTATACACACACACACACACATACACACTAGATGAGACAGTGGAGCTTCGTGGTGATGATGTTGGTACCGTAGCTTCTCTTCTGTCCCACTAGATGACCCACACCTTATTTATACACGTCGCTATCAGGAGATCACTTTCCTTTTATCTTAGTAAATATCTTGGTAATAAAGAACAACACGTGTATGATATTGCAGCACCTCATAATAATAATAATTGAGGGGGTTGAGTTGACATAAGGTGTTGTTGTATGATTATATTTTGATATGATACTGATTTATTTTGCAGCACCTCATAATAATAATTGAGGGGGTTGAGTTGACGTAAGGTGTTGTTGTATGATTATATTTTGATATGATACTGATTTATTTTGCAGCACCTCATAATAATAATTGAGGGGGTTGAGTTGACGTAAGGTGTTGTTGTATGATTATATTTTGATATGATACTGATTTATTTTGCAGCACCTCATAATAATAATTGAGGGGGTTGAGTTGACGTAAGGTGTTGTTGTATGATTATATTTTGATATGATACTGATTTACTTACACGATGGAAGGAAAGTGTTGGTGGTTATTTGATTGTGGCTGTACATAAGGCAGCCGTCTAGTTAGATATCTGACAGGGTGATACTAAATGGTGTGATCAACCCATTGTTCTCCTATTTATCATACAATTCATAGATGGAATTCGAGCCTCTCTGGTCAGGGTCTTGCTTGGTAATTTCTGACCAGAGACGAACGGCAGGCACCACACACACACACACACACACATACCCTGCATTCGAACCCATCAGCCTCTATAGGTGTACTGGGTGGGGAAATGAACAATACCAGGCGATTCGAAGCTTTCTGCTCCTCACACTCTGGTCAGAAATTATGTATCACGAGTGTACAGAATCTTGGCCTCCCCACACAACAAACATCTGAAAATTTGAAGGAAAATATTGCTTTACAATTATCTACTAAAAACAGTAGTCCACCTCATTTGCTTTTAATCTGAAGTAACGGTGAAGACGTATATATTTTTGTTTTTAATTCATTGTGCCGTAGCGTCAGTCAACAGGCAGAGAACAATACACAAGGGTAGGCGGGACACATATTATCCAAGTCTGGCGGGCTACGTGGCATCACCGCTTACTGCTGGGCCAAAATGGTGGTGGTTGGAAGGAGAATAACGTTTGGGTTATAACGATAAAACCAACCATGGGATAATCTTTGAAATAGTTTCATTCTCTTTCCCAGCTTATTTTACCAATCATGAACCTAACTTAACCTAACCTTAACCTAACCAAATCAAGCACTGATATATAGGCCTACCCTTCCAGACTTGGATAATATGCAGGCGGGACTCATGAGAATCCAATGACTACAACCACACACACACACACACACACACAAGACGTATTGGTTGTCACGCCCCCATCCCATCCCACAGTCATCTGATTCTCGAGGACCCATTCACCAATACAATACGTAGTGGTGTAGATGTTGACTACTATTTGCAGCGGTAGGCTTCCTTAACATAGAGGGGGTTGGCGTCAGGAAAAAAATCCAGCCATAAAACCATATGACGAAACCGTGTTAGCCAAATCAACTCAACATAAATGAGAGAAAAGATGTACAGCCACAATCAAATATCCACCGACACTTTCCTTCCATTGTAGTAAATATCTTGGTGGTAAAGAACAACACGTGTATGATTTTGCAGCACCTAATAATAATAATAATAGTAATAATAAATATCTTGGTAATAAAGAACAACACGTGTATGATGTTGCAGCACCTCATAATAATAATAATTGAGGGGGTTGAGTTGACGTAAAATGTTGTTGTATGATTATATTTTGATTTGAGACTGAATTATTTGCACGATGGAAGGAAAGTGTCAGTGGATATTTGATTGTGGCTGTACAGTACATGTATTAAGCTATCCAAAATAAAATATTAAATTTTCTAATATACCCTTAAGTAGTATTTATTCCTCAGCCACCAATACCAGTGAGAGATAATTGTTTCAAGGTTTAGGGAAGTAACTTAGTAACCTGCTGTATAAGAACTTAAGGAGGTAATTCGTTTGTGGTACATTGGAGTGCCTTGATTCCTCCAAAATATACCACGAAACAGGACCAGAAGAGCAAAAATAATGGTGTTCTGTTGTTGCTTGGAAAAATAGTTTGGAGGATTCAGTTGCTCCAGATTTACCAACACAAAATTTCCCCTTTAAAATGCTTCTGATTCCTCCATACTATGCAACGAAATAGATTCCCTCTTAGTTACATTGAGGTCGTCTGTTTCCTAGCATAGTTTGGAGTAAGTAGAATCCATCTAAATCGTCTACAAGAGATGGCCAATTTAGTTTCTTTATGTCACTTGACCACTAGGACTACTTGACCAATATGTTTCTATAGTTAATCACTGAGGCTGTAGCAATTTTGTCTGACGTTGACTACCCTATTGGCATCTTTACCTCCCATCAGATTCACGACTTTAAGGGTTTTGGCGTCCCTTCGGCCCCAGCCACTAGCTTTTAGTTCTTCATCTGTCCCTTTTTTCTTTCTGTTTCCTTCCTGCTTGCTGTCTCACCTCTCTATCACCTCTTTCTGGAGCTATATGACTTCGCTGTTGCGGCGCCTAATATCAATCAATCAATCAACCATCAGATTCACATATTCACGTCCCATTTCCTGTCATGTGGCTGATAGATCAAAGTTAGCCGGAAAATGTGACTAAGAATTCCATCTACTCTGATAGTTGACATTAACAATTTTGATATTAAAATTTAGCAGAATTTCAATCGACTAAAGTGCATATCCCAGAACCGTCGTATAAATACTACATATGTTATCTACCTATGATTGGGTGCAAAAGAAGTATCCATTCTTAACCTTGATTTTCTCTCTGAAACTATTCAATCTTAATTATTCACTTGTAAGAACCATATTAGTCAATCATCGTACACTCGCAATCAATTCAAATATGAATAACATAGATACAGTTGGACACATGAATGGGTGGTACAGCCCACGTGAAAAATACTTGTCCCATTTGAGTAACCAGTGTCTATTATCAGGTACTTGCTTTTTATTACCATCCTCAATACTGACTTCTGCCCCTCCTAATTACCAACCTAACCTAACCTATCCCAACCCACCTAACCTAACCCAACCCACCTAACCTAACCAGTGTCTATTATCAGGTACTTGCTTTTTATTACCATCCTCAATACTGACTTCTGCCCCTCCTAATTACCAACCTAACCTAACCTAACCCAACCCACCTAACCTAACCCAACCCACCTAACCTAACCAGTGTCTATTATCAGGTACTTGCTTTTTATTACCATCCTCAATACTGACTTCTGCCCCTGATGTCTCCTATTTGGTATTAAGGAACTTGATATTGGCAGAAATCGACCATCTTTCACTTGGGCTGTACCACCCATTCATGTGTCCAACTGTACATAATTACCACAAGTCATTAAAAACAAAACCGATTTATTGTATATGGATGATTTTGCATATACTACTCCTCACATAATCTTCGCAATCACCAATTAATTTTCAATACAGCAATCCAAATAATAAACTTTTGATCCAAATCAGTGAGTTTTGAATTATCAGCTGAAAAAACTCAGACAATAATGTTATATATATAAAAAAATTAGATGGAAACGATATCAGGGAATGAATCTACAAATTCAAGGATTCTGCGAAACTCCTGGGGCTGAATATGGACACAGATCTCAGTTGGAAAATAACATACAACTCACATTAAGGGGAGAGTATACTTTTGATACATTGAAGTGTCAAGATTCCTCTAAAGTATGCCATGAAACAGGGACCATATCAAATGAACAAAAATAATGGTGTCCTGTTGCTTGGAATAGTTTGGAGGAATCGTGTATAAATAAGGTGTCGTCATCTAGTGGGGCAGAAGAGAAGCTACGGTACCAACATCACCACGAAGCTCCACTGTCTCATCTGGTGCGACACCCAATAATCTCGGGGCCTCGCAAGAGTCACGGGCTACTGACACCCTACAGCCCCGAGGTTGAGGTATAGAAAAAAAAGAAAAGAAAAAAAAGATGCTCCAGATATACCAACACTGTACTCTGCCCTTAAATCTAAATGAAACAGTGCACTTCATTTGACAACGAAAATATCCCACACCACTTGGGGTGAAAAGAGGTCAACTCTACTGATGCTTTGTTAAAGATTTAGTATTATCAAGAATTGATTTTATAAGTCCAGTCTATAGATCAACACCAGAAGCAATACTGAAGTTCCTAAATTCCATTCACACTCGTGGCATCAGACCAAAAACAACACCATTTAAATCCTCTCCAAACTCCTCCATATTATGTGACTGTGTAGAAGCACCTCTCTCATTGCACAGTGATTTTATGACTATACGTAGTCATAAAGATGCCATCTACTGACTCCCCAGTTAGGTTAGGTTAGGTTGGTCATTAGGAGGGGCAGAAGTCAGTATTGAGGATGGTAATAAAAAGCAACTACCTGATAATAGACACTGGTTAGGTTAGGTTAGGTTAGGTTAGGTTAGGTTGGTCATTAGGAGGGGCAGAAGTCAGTATTGAGGATGGTAATAAAAAGCAAGTACCTGATAATAGACACTGGTTAGGTTAGGTTAGGTTAGGTTAGGTTAGGTTGGTCATTAGGAGGGGCAGAAGTCGGTATTGAGGATGGTAATAAAAAGCAACTACCTGATAATAGACACTGGTTAGGTTAGGTTAGGTTAGGTTAGGTTAGGTTGGTCATTAGGAGGGGCAGAAGTCGGTATTGAGGATGGTAATAAAAAGCAACTACCTGATAATAGACACTGGTTAGGTTAGGTTAGGTTAGGTTGGTTAGGTTGGTCATTAGAAGGGGCAGAAGTCAGTATTGAGGATGGTAATAAAAACATCCTTTGTATTCCTTTGTAAAACACAATTACCTTAACCTTCCTTCAACTCTCTCAAATCTTCCAAATGACTATTCTCTCTCCGTCAATAGCATACAAGTTATTCGTTCCTCCTCTTCCCATATTCCTAGTATATAATAATAATAATAATACTGCTTCACATATTTAATTGTTACAGAATATTTACACTATGGGTCGTGAAGTAGTTCTGCTGATCCTTGCCCTGGTTACCTTGGCTGAGAGCGTGGTACAACTTCAACATGGTAAGCAATTTAAAAAAAAAAAAAAAAAAAAAAAGTTAAGCAATTAAAAAAAAAAAAAAAAAAAATGGTAAGCTTAATTAAGTCTATATCATATACTAAACCATTTTATGACAACAGTAGCTTTTGATCTTATTGAATGTTAGTTGAGATTGGAGACACAACAATCAGTAAAGAAAATGAAATAAAACCCTAGGTCACATTCTCATAGGGAAGGACAGTTATATGTGAATTACTTTTAAATCATTCAGTGAGGCATAATGAGAGCCATGATATTTGACAAGCCTGTCCCCCTATTCCCGCACCCCTTCCCCCAGTCCCCCCCTCAAGCCTGTCCCCTACTCCCGCACCCCCCCCCCCCCAGTCCTGTCCCCTACTTCCGCATCCCCCCCCAGTCCCCCTCCTCAAGCCTGTCCCCTACTCCCGCACCCCCTTAATTGATCGTATTCGTTGCTGATTCTAACAATTAGATGGGAACGAGGTGTTTGGTGTGGCAGGAGAGGCTGTGACTTCAGTGCTCTCAGTATTAACTCAACGTTACTGTTCAGTCATCATCATCTCCGACAGCAATCATAATGCCTCTACTCTTTATCAGGTAATGTCAATTGGATTCTCATGGGTCCCGCCTACCCGTATATATTGTTGCCTGCCTGTTGATTGACACTACGGCGCAATTAATATGAAACAGGATAATCGTTGTGCCTTTTAATCATGCTGCCTATCTCTTTCGGGGTGGTGAAGCCTGTTTGGTGTGTGTACAGCCACAATCAAATATCCACCGACACTTTCCTTCCATCGTAGTAAATATCTTGGTAATAAAGAACAACACGTGTATGATTTTGCAGCACCTCATAATAATAATAATAATAAATATCTTGGTAATAAAGAACAACACGTGTATGATTTTGCAGCACCTCATAATAATAATTGAGGGGGTTGAGTTGACGTAAGGTGTTGTTGTATGATTATATTTTGATATGATACTGATTTATTTGCGCGATGGATGGAAAGTGTTGGTGGATATTTGATTGTGGCTGTACATATTGTATTAATGATGTAGATGACCATTAAATTTATGTTGGGCGGCATATGACCCTAGCTGTTGTGCCGTCAGATGTCTAAATGGCATCTATAAATCAATCAATCAATTATTGCTAACAAATAATAATAATATTTTCCCTTTCAACCTTCACACAGAAGCTCATTCGTCTGCAGAACAGGAATGGCTACGGTGTGACGATGTTCCAAGTGGTTACCAAAGGGCGAAACAGAAATCAAACTCATGAACAGTTGTCTTATGCCGTGGCTCAAGCTCGATTGGTATGTATGTTTTTTTTTTCTATACCTCAACCTCGGGACTGTAGGGTGGCTGTCAGTAGCCCGTGACTCTTGTGAGGCCCCGAGATTTTTGGGTGTCGCACTAGATGAGACAGTGGAGCTTCGTGGTGGTGATGTTGGTACCGTAGCTTCTCTTCTGCCCCACTATATGACGACACCTTATTTATGCACATCACTATACAGGAGACAAGAGGAGTTACACACACACACACACACACACACACTAGATGAGACAGTGGAGCTTCGTGGTGGTGATGTTGGTACCGTAGCTTCTCTTCTGTCCCACTAGATGACCCACACCTTATTTATACACGTCACTATACAGGAGACAAGAGGAGTTACACACACACACACACACACACACACACTAGATGAGACAGTGTAGCTTCGTGGTGATGTTGTTGGTACCGTAGCTTCTCTTCTGTCCCACTAGATGACCCACACCTTATTTATACACGTCACTATACAGGAGACAAGAGGAGTTACACACACACACACACACACACTAGATGAGACAGTGTAGCTTCGTGGTGATGTTGTTGGTACCGTAGCTTCTCTTCTGTCCCACTAGATGACCACACCTTATTTATACACGTCACTATCATCATCATCATATTCAACAACATTAGCCGTCAGTAGGGTATTTATTGAAAGAATTACCGTTTTGTAGCAGTGTTGCCAGATCCGGCTAGGTCCCAGTATTTCGTCAATCACACACACCCCTGTACAGTGATGCATGATAATGTGTGGTGACTGCTCAGTATTCTTGCTAGTGTGTGGCAAATTTAAATGATTGCACAGTTACCTAGTTTGCGCAGGCATGAATGATAGTCTATGGAGGCCTTTACAATCTTAATTAATCCATGGTAAATTGAAAATAAGTAAATAAAAGTCTAACGCTAAAGAAAAAAACTTACTGAATTACTGTGAGAATTGTATCCCCAAATTAATATTAGGATGTTTTTTAAGTTTGGACGCACTATAGGTAAGTTTTTTTTAAATGTAAAGATGTGATACCTAGTGAGCTTGCTTCATCAGTGGTTTATAAAAATACACGTGTTCTAGCTGTACACTCACAATCCAAAATATGTATCCAGGCTTGTTTCGAATAGCCTGATCGAGTATTAAGTGAGCTCAAGTAAATATAAAACAGGATAAGCGTTGTAATTGGTTCACTAGTATGTCAAATGATTCGAAACTTTAACAAGACCTGGATACAAATTTTGGATTGCGAGTGTACGGCTGCATATATAGGTAAAACCAAGAGGCAACTGATATCTAGGATTCACGAGCATTTAGGCAAGTCAGTTAGAACGGGTCGACTCTTATCTCGACCCGCTCATTCAGCAGTTCGAGACCAACCATGCCTTAGGTACAGATCACCTCACAAACATAGAAAATTTCTCAGTCTTGACTAATGGTGGCAGTGAGTGACAGTGACTCGGACCTACTTAAACTGGAGAGTATACATTACAGTATCGGCTGCTGTAAGAGCAAGGATAGCAACCTTGTAGACTGGGGGAAGATGTGTTGATGTAACTAGACTTGACTGCCTTAATGACCAACACCATGAGTCCATAGGCATAAACCCATAAGACCCGTAGTTAAAAAAAAAAATTAAGGGCCCTTACTGGAACTCTATGAATCCTCCAAAATAATCCAGGCCACAGAACCCTTAAGTATTTATTTCTAATAGGGAATCTGTTGCCCGGAGTAGTTTGGAGAATTCATAGACCTCCAGTAAGGACCCTCAAATTTTTTTAAACTACGGGCGTAAATCTTCTAGTACAGTATACCAGTCGTTGGAGCGTTCTAGTATTGGCAACACTGAGTCCACTGTTTTTATTAGTAAGTCACACTTGTGTATTGTTCTTTTAGCTTGGTAGGTTAGAATTAGGAGGTAGTAGTTTGTTGTTGTTTAGCATTAAGGGGGTGCGGGAATAGGGGGACAGGCTTAGAGGGGTGCGAGAATAGGGGACAAGCTTGGGGGGGTTTAGGGGGGTGCGGGAATAGGGGACAGACTTAGGGGGGTGCGGGAGTAGGGGACAAGCTTCGGGGGGTTTAGGGGGTTGCGGGAATAGGGGGACAGGCTTAGGGGGGTGCGGGAGTAGGGGACAAGCTTGGGGGGGGGGGGTTAGGGGGGTGCGGGAATACGGGACAGGCTTTCTACCCCCCCCCCAAGCCTGTCCCCCTATTCCCGCACCCCCCCCCCCCCCCCAAGCCTGTCCCCTACTCCCGCACCCCCTTAAATTTTAGTTCCCCGACCACAAGGGAAAGGTAACCTGTTTATATATTTTAGTTTCAACACATTCCTATGTTAATATTCAGATATTTTCATTATTCCCCTTCGGATTGATATTTTAGAATTATTATTATTATTATTATTATTACTATTATTATTATTTATTATTTATGATTTATTATTTATTATTTATTACTATTATTATTATTATTATTATTATTATTATTATTATTATTATTATTATCGTTATTATTATTATTATTATTATTATTATTAATATTATCGTTATTATTATTATTATTATTATTATTATTATTATTATTATTATTATTATTATTATTATTATTATTATTATATTATTATTATTATTATTATTATTATTATTATTATTATACGTTGTGCCTCTTGGCTTTTTAATTATATATATATAGGGTGTGTGATTTTCGTAACTTATGTCTGCATGTTTCACCAATGGCTAGGCTTTATTTACTTATCAATTTACCATGGATTAAGTTTGTAAGAAGTGCATGTTCCTTCTTCATAGGCCTGAAAATTGATCCTGTATGGCTCCGACGAAACGTTGCCAAAAAAAGATGTCTTGTTATTCTCGGTTTAGATGAGCAATAAAAATTCTCCCTGTTACTTGTCTGTCATCCAACCTAGGAGCACTGTCCTGTATTCGGTGTTCAGAGCCTGTCCCCTATTCCTGCACCCCCTCTAATCCCCCCCCCCCCCCAAGCCTGTCCCCTACTCTCGCACCCTGTAAGCCTGTCCTCTAAACCCCCCCCAAGCCTGTCCCCTAGTCCGCACCCCCCAACCCTCCCCCCAAACCTGTCCCCTACTCCCGCACCCCCTAACCCAACCCACCCAAGCCTGTCCCCCTACTCCCGCACCCCCCTAATCCCCCCCCCAAGCCTGTCCCCTACTCTCGCACCCTGTAAGCCTGTCCTCTAAACCCCCCCAAGCCTGTTCCCTAGTCCGCAGCCCCCAACCCTCCCCCCAAACCTGTCCCCTACTCCCGCACCCCCCTAACCCCCCCCCCCAGCCTGTCCCCCTATGAAAAACACCCATATATTCTAAGAAACGCCTAACACCGTTAATTAGAATATATGGGTGTTTTTCATACCTTTCCAGTTTTTCATACCCACTTTTGTTATACCAATCTGTTACCTTATCCTTGAACGTTGTCTAAAGGCCTCCAAAGACTATCATTCATGCCTGAGCAAACTGGGTGGTTGTGCAGGCATAACCGTGGTGTGTGTGTGTGGGTGTGTGTGTGTGTATAAGAGAGAGACTGTGTGTGTGTGTGTGTGTAAGAGAGAGACTGTGTGTGTGTGTGTGTGTGTGTGTAAGAGAGAGACTGTGTGTGTGTGTATGTGTAAGAGAGAGACTGTGTGTGTGTGTGTGTGTAAGAGAGAGACTGTGTGTGTGCGTGTGTGTAAGAGAGAGACTGTGTGTGTGTGTGTGTAAGAGAGAGACTGTGTGTGTGTGTGTGTAAGAGAGAGACTGTATGTGTGTGTGTGTGTGTGTGTGTGTAAGAGAAAGACTGTGTGTGTGTGTGTGTGTGTGTGTAAGAGAAAGACTGTGTGTGTGTGTGTGTGTGTAAGAGAGAGACTGTGTGTGTGTGTGTGTATAAGAGAGAGACTGTGTGTGTGTGTGTGTGTAAGAGAGAGACTGTGTGTGTGTGTGTGTGTAAGAGAGAGACTGTGTGTGTGTGTGTGTGTGTGTATAAGAGAGAGACTGTGTGTGTGTAAGAGAGAGACTGTGTGTGTGTGTGTATAAGAGAGAGATTGTGTGTGTGTGTGTGTAAGAGAGAGACTGTATGTGTGTGTGTGTGTGTAAGAGAGAGACTGTGTGTGTGTGTGTGTGTAAGAGAGAGACTGTGTGTGTGTGTGTATGTGTAAGAAAGAGACTGTGTGTGTTTGTGGGTGTGTAAGAGAGAGACTGTGTGTGTGTGTGTGTGTAAGAGAGAGACTGTGTGTGTGTGTGTGTGTGTAAGAGAGAGACTGTATGTGTGTGTGTGTGTAAGAGAGAGACTGTGTGTGTGTGTGTGTGTGTAAGAGAGAGACTGTGTGTGTGAGTGTGTGTGTAAGAGAGAGACTGTGTGTGTGTGTGTGTGTAAGAAAGAGACTGTGTGTGTGTGTGTGTGTGTAAGAGAGAGACTGTGTGTGTGTGTGTGTGTGTAAGAGAGAGACTGTGTGTGTGTGTGTGTGTGTATAAGAGAGAGACTGTGTGTGTGTGTGTGTGTGTATAAGAGAGAGACTGTGTGTGTGCGTGTGTGTAAGAGAGACTGTGTGTGTGTGTGTGTAAGAGAGAGACTGTGTGTGTGTGTGTGTAAGAGAGAGACTGTGTGTGTGTGTGTGTGTAAGAGAGAGACTGTGTGTGTGTGTGTGTGTGTGTGTAAGAGAGAGACTGTGTGTGTGTGTATGTGTAAGAAAGAGACTGTGTGTGTGTGTGGGTGTGTATAAGAGAGAGACTGTATGTGTGTGTGTGTGTGTAAGAGAGAGACTGTGTGTGTGTGTATAAGAGAGAGACTGTATGTGTGTGTGTGTGTGTAAGAGAGAGACTGTGTGTGTGCGTGTGTGTAAGAGAGAAACTGTGTGTGTGTAAGAGAGAGACTGTGTGTGTGTGTGAGTGTGTGTATAAGAGAGAGACTGTATGTGTGTGTGTGTTTGTGTAAGAGAGAGACTGTGTGTGTGCGTGTGTGTAAGAGAGAAACTGTGTGTGTGTAAGAGAGAGACTGTGTGTGTGTGTGTGTGTGTAAGAGAGACTGTATGTGTGTGTGTGTGTGTGTGTGTGTGTGTAAGAGAGAGACTGTGTGTGTGTGTGTATAAGAGAGAGACTGTGTGTGTGTGTGTGTGTGTGGGTATGATTGATGGTTTGCACAAATGACTGAACCATATCCAACAAGCTTTTGGTCAATCACAAACACACACACAGGGTCTTCCATATACACACACACACACACACACACACACCTGTACAGTGATGTATGATAATGTGTGGTGACTGCTCAGTATTCTTGCTGGTGTGTGTGTGGCAAATTTAAATGATTGCACAGTCATCTAAGTTTGCACAGGCATGAATGATAGTATATGGAGGTTTTTAGAATTAGCTATGTGTTTTTTTTTCAATCTCGCCTCAGACTAACTCTCCTCTGTGACATTTTTTCAATCTCATCCTCTAACTAATTTCCTGGAATATTAAGGGGGTGCGGGAGTAGGGGACAGGCTTGGGGGGTGCGGGAATAGGGGGACAGGCTTGGGATGGGTAGAAAGCCTGTCCCCTATTCCCGCACCCCCCTAATCCCTCCCCCAAGCCTGTCCCCTACTCTCGCACCCCCCAACCCCCCTCCCCCAACTCCCCCAGCCTGTCCCCTACTCCCGCACCCCCGAACCCCCCCCCCAAGCCTGTCCCCTACTCCCGCACCCCCCCCCCCCAGCCTGTCCCCCTATTCCCGCACCCCCTTAAGCAAAACTGTTCTATCCACGAAACTATGATTGTAAAATTTCCATATTTTCCGTTAATTTCTATTTCTATTTTTTTATTTTTTTATTATTAGTTATCGAAAAATATCTGGAAATAATTGATATTAATTTTTGGTTGAATTATGTCACCTTTTCTATCATCTTTTAATATGAGAATATATTTTAGCTTTTCTTGTGTAGCTTTTTGGTTTTTATATTTTTTATCAATTATTATGAATATTTTTACATATGTGTTTCATCTATTAATTGCTTGCATTAATGCCGAGGTTTCTACTTAACCTAAGGCTTTCTTGTAAATTATAAAAACCATGCTAAGTACATTTGTATCCAGGTCTTGTTGAAGTTTCGAATCATTTGACCTACTAGTGAACCAATTACAACGCTTATCCTGTTTCATATTTGTATCCAGGTCTTGTTGAAGTTTCGAATCATTTGACCTACTGGTGAACCAATTACAACGCTTATCCTGTTTCATATTTGCTTGTGCTCGTTTAATATTCGATCAGGCTATTCGAAGCAAGCCTGGATACATATTTTGGATTGCGAGTGTACGTCTGTGCTTGCTGGTTAACATATTGTGTTTTTCTCATAGATGCATACTTATTTCTATATTTTTTCCAATCTTCATTCTGAACTTCATCAATACCTGTATTATCATGAGTAATTTCAATGAGTGAAATCCCTTCCAAAAGCAACTACATTAATTAATACATAGGATTTTTGAAAGTGTAAATCTTTATTTAGTGCAATACAGAGAAACAGACTTTCAATTGTTTTCTTCACTGGAGGAAAACCTGCTTACGAATCACCTATTAAATTATCAGAGGTGGACTGGATACCTGAAAAGGCATTCCCATACACGAATATCCACATCGGTTTCAACATTCCCATCCCCAAATGCGGATATGCTAACTAACGAGACACTGTACAGCGACTCCAAATGTTTCCGAACTTAGATGTAGATTGTCATAACCAAGGCCGCTTGAAGAGGAGGTCGTCCTGCCGCACAGGCAAGGAGAGCGTGATGACGTCACCGTGAAGAGTCTCTAGCTCCCTCACTCATAGATACCCTTTACAAACCCTGCCCAAAACACGACCTTTTGCACTTGTTACATGATATTTTATATTGTTCGGGGCAGATAGGGTATGATGCAGCTTGTGACCATCATTCCTTATAGCATTTGTTTATTCAAGCACCAAAAGAGTAGCCTACCTTTTGATATGATAAATCTCTCTCTCTCTCTCTCTCTCTCTCTCTCTCTCTCTCTCTCTCTCTCTCTCTCTCTTGTGAGCAGCTGTCAACTTTAAATTATTTCCAAGCCTAGTTGAAGAAAAATGGGGTACATACACTTAAGGTAGGCATTAATATTTTAATAAGGAAACAAATATAATACATAAATTACAGTACTAAGAGTAAGTTTGAACTTCATAATTTATCAAGTATACCATGTAGGATATATACAATACTTATTCATAAGTAGTATCATGCTTTGCTCTTTCACTGAATTCTTATCTTAGTTTTGACATTTTGTTAGATATTTTCCTCTCTTAATTTCGCTTTCTGTTGAATATCCGTATCCTGAAAAATATGTGACAACGAACAAAAAACCTAATCACATCATCTGGTAAATCTACAAAATTTCTTATTTCACTTGCTAATGTTGTTACACATTTTGGTCCCTCTCTGAGTTCCTTATCTCTGTGATAACAAATAAACAGTCTTTCCATTTGTTTCAGTTGATCAAAAACAATATTGCTAGATCTCTTTAACTTCCCCACTGTTCTAGAAATTGTGCCAATCTAGTCTTCTGTGCTTGCATCTGTGCCTAGGAAATTGTAATGTGGAAACTTTTTGACAAAATAACCCCCAATGTACCTCAGTCCTTCTGTTTCCATTGCTTTTTCTAATGTTTCTTCTTCCTCTTCTTCTGTACTTATTGGAAGACAGTTCTCAATGTCTTCCATTTCACACAAGGAAATATCAAAATCAACTGAACAGCCTTCCTGACGTTCATCCTTTGAACTCCTGTTACATCAACATAATTATGTGACACACATTCACTATTGACTTTCGTAGTATAATGTACAATAAACCCATAGTTAAGAAAATTTGTACGAATCAACTTCATCAAGTGAGGAGCATCTGCAAACACGTTTACATCCTGTCTGCAGCAGCTGGATTAGTGAAAGAGGTATGATCTACATTTACACTCAGATTGTTCCATAATCTTACATTTGTGGGACTGAGATCATTCACTATGGCTACTACTGGGTATGCAACTGCTTCTACCCTGCTAATTAAATCAAATGAAATATCCTTGTACATGTCCGTATCAAAAATATAGTATATTACCTGTTTCCATGGGCTAGTAAGGCCTCTTATCATTATTTTTTTTTTGGGGGGGGGCGTGTCGCGGGCTACTACTGAGTGTGAGTGAGAATACGTGGGTCTGATTGGGTGAAGGTGATGTGAGGTGAGGGGAGTCACCAATCCTGTCTATCTTCAGTCTGACGTCATGCGCGTGGTAGGACGAGTTTAGAGACAGACGCGGGAAGACCTACTCTTCAAGCGGCTTTGGTCATAACATCATAAGTTATGGAACACTCATTCTGCTTCGGTTAGGTTGATAAGGATATAGAGATATTCAACATTGTTAATATAGCTATGTTGTTGTTGTTGTAGTTCCCCAGACTGTCTGGCCGAGCAGTCCCGAGTCTGGTTGACCGAAGCTGTGCAGATGCTCGGACCCCCAAATGGGAGTCAGGGTGATAAATAGATAGCTATGTAGCAGCACTTAACGTGCGTAATAGATTATTGTAGTGTGATGTAAAGATCACATCATAATCATGAATAATCATTTTTGGTATAGGCAGGTGAAAATCAGATAACCTATCAACTACTGTATAGTATTAATTAAACAATAGGATAAAAGTTGTCATACAGTAATAGTATGAACTGAAAGAGAATGTGATGCACAAGCCAATATCAAATTGGGATTTTAAATGACCAGTCTTATGCAAAAATTAGTTTATTTTTCACATCTTTCACTGTAATCCATCCGAGTACTTCGAGTGACGCTTGCTATGGTGTGATTTTTATTCCAACAACATACTAATGGCATAAAAATTACAGAAGTTTATTGTACCGTAATAAACATATTCCGTAGTGATAGAACAATATTTGGAGGTGTTTCTATATTGATATAACTTATATAAGATTATTGTATCTGGATCTTGCATTTGGCAAGACTTAATTGCCAGTCTTTATAAAATCTATTAGTTTCCAGTAAAATTTACATTTTGTTGTCTGCCAACATGTCTAAAAATAACTTTGTAATATTATTGGTCCTCTGAAGCAAAAGGTAAATGATAAATACTGAAGTTCTTATAATCACCATGAGGTTTTTCTTACTTACTTTCTACTTTCTCACTACATACAGTCGGTGTCAAATATAATCATCCATATAGGGGTAACTCACGTAAGAGTTTGACAGCTTCCCTCTATTCCTTAGATGATAAACTTTCCAATAAATAGGTTAACTACCATCATTTAATTTAATACAAGCAGCTACGCACTACTTAAAACAATAACATCATATTTGAACGTGAAAACATTAGACAGTAAATTGTTTGAGATACCCATATGTGGATGATTATTATTGACCGCGACTGTACATGTGTCTTAGGTACGTCGCAGATTGTGGTGTGTAACAGTGATAGCAGCCAGCAATGACATTAATTTCTTGGCGTTACTTGCCGAGGAGAGCCGCCTGGGACGCCTTTTGGTGTGGCCAATAAGGCTGGTGATGGTGACCATGTTTGATAGATCTCTCATCTACGATTTTATGGAAAAACATTGGACCCTGTCAATGATGAATGCTGTGGTGCTGAATGTTGAACAACTCTCCAGGTACTACACATACAGTCGCGAACCAAAGTTTCGTCACCCCCTTTGGCTGTCAGGAAAGTGAAGACAGTATTAAATATATTCTGAACGATCGGACAAACTGGTGTATGGGATTGGTAACGAGACAGGCTGAGCTTCATTTTCCATGACTTCCGGTTTGTGAATATGAACCTCACACTGTTTCGTTACCAACTCGATACACCAGTTTGTCCGATCGTTCAGCATATCTTTAACACTGTCTTCGCCTTCCTGTCAGCCAAAGGGGGCGGCGAAACTTTGGTTCGCGGCTGTACTTATATTTTTGCTCATACATTCACCGAGTCTATACTATATATAGCTTGCCAGGTTCTCCTTTTGTGATACTATTGGAGAGCCCAACTATCTATATATAAATGTCTAAAAGTACGACCAGAGGACATAGAGAGTTGCAGGTTGGTGCCATCGGAAAGAGTAAGAGTGCATAAAAAGTACAAAACCAATTATAATTTCCATTGTGTTGTTGTTTAGGAGAAACGATAAAGTGAAACTGGCTGATTTTTAGAAAACCACCTGCTGGATTGGCGGGAGGAATTCAAAGAGTTGCTGGACTATCAGGCACCAGTTTAAAAACTACCTCATGGTTAGTTTAGTATTCCTGTTCAAAACCTAATCTCCTTGGCAATAATGTAATGTATCTAAACTTCTTTGGTCAATATAATACAATCCAAGACATAATAATAAAGTTAAAATTTACACAGGGGTCATTTTATTTGCTCTTCTCTGTACGCTTTCCAACCTTTTATCATCATTAGCATAACAGAGGGACCATAGTTGAACTGAGTATTCTAAATGGGGTCTAATAAGAGATGTATATAAGCGCATTATTATTTCTGGTGATTTATATTTATAGTTCCGAGCAATAAAGCCTAAAACTACATTAGCTTTTTTACTTGTTGCCAAACACTGTGCACTCGTCTTTAGATCGCTACTAATTATGACACCCAAATCCTTTTCCTCTTTTACTTTTGTCAGATTTCTACCTTGTAATCTATAATTGTGTCTCAGGTTGTTATTACCTACATGGATCACCTTACTTTTATCCGCATTAAACTTCAACAACCATTTATCACTCCATTCTGACAGTGTGTTTAGTTCGCTCTGAATGGCTTCACAGTCTTCGTCGTTTTTTGCAGTACCACCAATTTTTGTATCATCTGCAAATTTGGATATTTTCAAAATAAGTCCGCATTCTAAGTTTATTTATTTATTTTTTTTTTTTTTTTTTTTTTATATGTTCTGACACTGGACATAGGCTTAATCAAGCCCGTTACCGTGACCAAGGTCAACTGCTGCTCATACACACACGTCACGACTTGTAGTTTATATATATAAAAAATAGTGTTGGTTCTAACACTGATCCCTGTGGCACCCCACTTACAACATCCAGCCAGTCTGATGCTTCCCCATTAATTATGACTCGTTGCCGGCGGTTTGACAGCCAATTTCCAATCCATGTGCACAACTGTTCCCCCATGCCATGTACTTTTAACTTCAATAGTAATCGCTTATGTTTGGTTGAAGCTTTGAACAGTCCAATTCACCAACAAAGTCATTTCCATGGAGATCTTATGTGCATTTATTTACTGTCTCTATAGGTATTCGAAGCACACCTTGATACTTATTAGTGCTCATGACTAAATCCATGTACAGCAACAATCAAATAACCGCCGACACCTTCCTTCCATTGTGCAAATAAATCAGTATCATATCAAACTATAATTTTACACAACACCTTATGTCAATTCAACCCCCTCAATTATTATTATGAGGTGCTGCAAAGTCATACACGTGTTGTTCTTTATTTCCAAGATATTTACTACGATGGAAGGAAAGTGTCGGTGGACATTTGATTGTGGCTGTACACTCGCGGTCAGAAATTGTGTCCTGATCCCTTGGTACGATGAATCACAACTACCCGAGCTTTGATGATTCAAACTACTGTGTGTTGTAGGGAGACGCATCGTTGTTCGAACCTTCAAAGCTAGGCTGTTTGCGATTCATCTTGCCATGGGATCGGGACACGATTTCTGACCGTGAATGTACAGCCACAATCAAATATCCACCGACACTTTCCTTCCATCGTAGTAAATATCTTGGTAATAAAGAACAACACGTGTATGACTTTGCAGCACCTCATAATAATAATTGAGGGGGTTGAATAGACGTAAGGTGTTGTTGTATGATTATATTTTGATATGATACTGATTTATTTGCACAATGGAAGGAAAGTGTCGGCGGTTATTTGATTGTGGCTGTACATAGATTTAGTACATTGACAGTCAGAATGGTAATTAATTACTTTATCTCTGGCAGGTGTGTTGTGTACCAGTACCTTCCATACACTCCGATAGGACCACAAATGGTGGAGGCAGCCGTCTGGACACCAGAGAGAGGAATCGTAACTACATCTAATCTGTTCTTCTTGAAATTTAACAAGTACGTATCTAATATTTTTATGTAAAGGTCACTTTCTGTTTATTTGTTTATGTACTACTCTCTCGTTTTTTTTCATTTACCTGAGTGTAACTGGTATTTATTAGTTGTTGTTGTAGTTCCCCAGACTGTCTGGCCGAGCAGTCCCGAGTCTGGTTGACCGAAGCCGCGCAGATGCTCGGACCCCCAAATGGGAGTCAGGGTTATAGTGAGATCTGTTTCTTCGAAGTCAACAGACGAGGTGACTGCTGGCTCATGGGCACGGCATATTAGTAATCCTTATGACTCGGTATAGGTTTTGATCGAGGTCATGTGAAGTTACTGGAGATCATGTGAGGTCACTGAAGGTCATTTCTATCCAAACAGTGCTAGATAGACTTCATACTGAAATACAAAATTTTTTATTGACCCGGAATATGGGGGATTGGGGTAGGTCACTTATGACTTCATCGGTCAATTTAGGCGAGGAGTGTATGATCGCTACATATAACTTTGGACATTAATATACTTAGCATTCCATCAAAAGTTGTCGCAATTCATCATATTTTTGCAACTGTAGATGAGTTGAATCATTCCCTCTCACCAGTAGCCCAAGGAAAGCCAATTGGTCATAGGAAGTTATTACAGTTTGACTTGGGTGACCGGACTTAAGAATCTGTATCATTATCCTTTTGATGTGTTTCCAAGATATGAGCAAATTACCCTCTTGATTGATTGAGTGATTGAGTGATTGATATTAGGTGCCGCAACAGCGAGGTCATATAGTGCCTGAAAAAGGTGATAGAGATGTGAGACAGCATTGATTGATTGATTGATATTATGAGCCGCAACAGCGAGGTCATATAGCGTCAGAAAAAGGTGATAGAGATGTGAGACAGCATTGATTGATTGATTGATATTATGAGCCGCAACAGCGAGGTCATATAGCGCCAGAAAAAGATGATAGAGAGGTGAGACAGCAAGCAGGAAGAAAATAGAAAGAAAAGAGGGACAGTGGAAGAACTAAAAGCTAGTGGCTGGGGTCGAAGGGGCGCCAAAACCCTTAAGGGGGTGCGGGAATAGGGGGACAGGCTTGAGGGGGGTTAGGGGGGTGCGGGATTAGGGGACAGGCTTGAGGGGGGCGGGTGTAGGGGGACAGGCTGGAGGGGGGGTTAGGGGGGTGCGAGAATAGGGGACAGGCTTTCTACCCACCCCAAGCCTGTTCCCCTATTCCCGCACCCCCCAAACCCCCCCCCCCCTTATAATGAGCCAAACCATGGGATGAGACCATACTAAAAAACAGGATATTTCGTTTTTTTTTTCAAAGCAGACATTACAGAATCTTGAACAGGAAATCGTAATTTGAACTGTGTCTTTCTGAAATTGTCCTGTATTTTACTGTAATGGCTTTAATTTTACTGTATTGTTTTGCACATTGTACGGGTTTTGGGGGACATAGACATTTGCTAGTAATACCTGAGCCTAGAAAAAAAACAACAGTTAAGGTGGTAATTCTTTTTTGGTACATTGGAGTGCCTTGATTCCTCCAAAGTATGCCAGGAAGTAGAACCAGAAGAGCAAAAATAATGGTGTTCTGTTGCTTGGAATTGTTTGGAGGATTCAGTTGTTCCAGATTTACCATCACAAAATTTCCCCCTTAAGTCAAATACAAATAATAATATTTTTCAGGATGAGAGTTGATAGTAATCTTTTCCTCGCCTCACTGAATATAATAATGAATCTGTTATGAAAAATGGTCTAATAATAGTCTGTAACATTTTGAAATATAATATAAGTATTGTTACAGAACGATGTAACACCACTGTGAAAGGCGGGTAGTCAAGGTGTTACTCAAGATGTTATCCTCACTTTGGGTTACAGGCAAGTCAAGTTGGTGTCTCTCTGTTTATTGTTCAGGGGTTACATCGTGAACAAATTATAAATCATTAACTTTCTTCAGGTTATACATTGCCAGACTGTCTGGCCGAGCAGTCCCGAGTCTGGTTGACCGAAGCTGTGCAGATGCTCGGACCCCCAAATGGGAGTCAGGGTGATTAACTTTATTCAGGTTATACATTGCATATAAACCTGGAAAGCTAACTGGAATATAATCATGTAACAGTATGTATTTATTTTTTTAGTTTCCACGGAGCTGACTTTCCTGTCACGAACGCCATTCCTGGGATGCCTCTTATTGATCTAAAACAAAGACGGACACCAGATGGGAAGATTATTACTGAGGGAGTTGGTCGTGAATACATAATGTTAATGGAAATTGCCAAGAGTCTGAATTTTACTCCATCCTTTAAGACAACTCATATTCTCTCTGAGGTAAATATTGATATGTATTGATATGTATTGATATTATATTATATTAATTGTATATTCATTCTGCACTTAATTAATTAAGGGGAGAGTATAGTTCTGGCTTATTTGTAGATAATGATTCCTCCAAACTAAACCAAGTAACAGGACATCATTATATTTGTCCATTTGGTTCTGTTTTCTGGCATACTTTGGAGGATTCAAGGCACTCCAATGTACCAAAAGTATACTCTCCCCTTATGATGGACAGATGTTGCGTTATCTCTTTAATTTTTCAGTAAATTACATCGTCAAAAATGTTAAAAAAAGACTTACTCTTCCTGGAAGTTTCTTACCCACATCTTCTTAAGTGATAAAAATCATTAATCGTATTCCACGCTTATAAAGTAAGGAAATAAAGTTCAAATTTGTACACATGATATTCCAACTTTTAAGTGTGGTGTTTTCAGGCCTCTGAAGTACAATTGGTCATGGTTTTGGATTTGTCAGTCTGTTCCTTTAGTAATGATAATTTTGTCAGGGTCCAGTTGGCTTTAAGGGACCCTGTGATGTAGTCTAAAAATTGAAAAAAAATTAGTCCTTTAAATATTGCCACGAAGCACCACCTATAGGGAAGGAGCTTGTTTCGTGGCATGGTCAGGAGGAATTAGAAGCCTTCAATTTTATACACGATCACAGGGTCCTTCATATAGCAATTATTTCAGTGTACACTCGCAATCCAAAATATGTATCCAGGCTTGCTTCGAATAGCCTGATCGAGTATTAAGCGAGCTCAACAAAATATGGAACAGGATAAGCGTTGTAATTGGTTCACTAGTATATTAAATGATTCGAAACTTCAACAACCCTGGATACAAATTTTGGATTGCGAGTGTACCAGCTCATGGAACACAATAATTTATGTATAGTCGAGGTAAAAAATAATCATCCATGTAGGGGTAACTCACGTAAAATTTTGACAGCTTCCCTCTGTTCCTTACCTGATAAACTTTCCAATAAATAGGTTAAATACCATCTATTAATTTACAACAAGCAGCTACACACTACTTAAAACAATAACATTATATGTAAACATGAAAACATTAGACAGCAAATTGTTAAAGTTACTCATATGTGGATGATTATTATTGACCACGGCTGTATGTTTACATGTTGGCTCAGTCTGTGATGAATGTGGCACAAGGGATAGCGATGCTGATGCCTCAAAGACTCGAGATGCTTCCCCAGTTCCTTAAAGTTGTCGATCACACTGTGGCCATCGACCCTGCCCCTCTTTCCTTCGTACTACCCAAACCTAAGTCTAAGCCGCAGTGGCAGAGTCTCTATCATCCCTTCCAACCCATGATGTGGGTTTTGGTCATCTCTCTCAACCTGATTATTCCAACTGCTTTCATATTGGTAAGTTGTGAGCATATACTGGTCTTTGTACATGGTTGGTTTATGTCTATCTATTTATTGCCAGACGCCTCAATCCCCGAAGGGATGGCCACAAATGAATAGCCTCCATGAACCCCTGTTTCCCGTTAACTGGTGTCCCTACTCCCACCCCATACCACTTTTCGGACCAAAGAGGCCTTATTTATTTTATCTTAATAAGTTTTATCATGATTGCAATATTTATGTGATGTTCTATAACATACATTGAATCATATTTTCAATGTAGAGGGATAATAGCATGCCCCTATAAATAATATTCGACGAAATATGATTAATATCTTTTGGAGGTTAGGTAAACTCATCCGACATAATGCAACCTGCAAGTCTTAGCATTTTCCTACATTTCACGGATTTTCTTCTTATACAGGCCTGGTATTATCCCTCTGCATTGAAAATATGATTCAATGTACGTTATAGAACATCACATAAATATTGCAATCATGGTAAAACTTATTAAGATGAAATAAATAAGGCCTCTTTGGTCCGAAAACGATATTAGGCTTCCACTCCCTCCGAAGCTCACCGCCATTTGACAACACAAGACAGACACACATTTAATTGTTTTAATTACTTTTAAACTAGACTAGAAAACAAATATATCAATAGAGTATTTATTTCTTAGAATTACATATGGATGCATTTGCCAAGTTTTCGGTCAAAACTCGTGAGACACCCTATATATCAGTTACTCTAATGGTTTGTGTACAATTGTTTAGACTTTTCTACCGGTGTTGTTGTTCCTTCGAATAGATTGCATACGCTGGAGGACATATGGAAAGTGAGACAGGTGTAAGAACAGTGAGAGTACTGTTATGGCAGGACCAAGGCCGCTTACCAACCTTGGCACCATCTCGCCTTCTATTGCTTGGATGGATGATCTTTGCTTTGCTCATTGGTGTATCATACCGATGCAAGCTGACAGCATTCCTCACGGTCCGCAAGTTCCCAGAACGACCAGAAACAGTGCAGGAGTTAGCGAAGACTGGGATCCCGTAAGTAAAATATAGGAATTCAAAGTCGACATTATGTTTTCATCACCTTCAAAGATTCATTATTCATCTGCTTGTATTAAGTTGTCTATCTTTGTCATTCATAAAAGGGATACCATATTTGTGTTGTGTCTGTGATGTTCAATGAGAGAGAGAGAGAGAGATTAGGCGCCGCAACAGCGAGGTCATATAGCGCCAGAAAAAGGTGATAGAGAGGTGAGATAGCAAGCAGGAAGGAAGTAGAGAGAGAGAGAGGGGGGGGGGAGAGGGGGAGGGGGAGAGGGAGGGAGAGAGAGAGGGGGGGGAGGGGAGAGAGGGAGATATTAGGCGCCGACACAGTGAGGTCATATAGCGCCAGAAAAAGGAGAGAGAGAGAGATGTATTCAATGATATATAAACAAAATTACATATGCAGGATGGATTTGAGGTACTACTTTTCTGTCAACAGGTCCATCTTTCCCACCTCTATTCCGTGGATCCGTGACTTTTTTCTCACATCCCAAGTAGCCGCCACTCGTGAAATAGGAAAGAACAGTTTTTTTGTGGAAAGCGCTGCGGGAGGAATGGCGGCAATGGCAGCAAATAAGTAAGTCCCAGAGAATTATACATAGGTACAGCCACAATCAAATAACCACCGACACTTTCCTTCCATCGTGCCAATAAATCAGTATCATATCAAATCATATAATCATACAACAACACCTTATGTCAACTCGACCCTCTCAATTATATATTATTATGAGGGTTTTGCAAAATCATACACGTGTTGTTCTTTATTACCAAGATATTTATTATTATTATTATTATTATTATGAGGTGCTGCAAAATCATACACGTGTTGTTCTCTATTACCAAGATATTTACTACGATGGAAGGAAAGTGTCGGTGGTTATATGATTGTGGCAGTACACTCGCAATCCAAAATTTGTATCCAGGTTTTGTTGTTGAAGTTTCGAATCATTTAACATACTAGTGAACCAATTACAACGCTTATCCTGTTTCATATTTGTATCCAGGTCTTGTTGTTGAAGTTTCGAATTATTTGACGTACTAGTGAAGCACTGACAACGCTTATCCTGTTACATATTTGCTTGAGCTCGCTAAATTAATACTCGATCAGGCCATTCGAAGCAAGCCTGGATACATATTTTGGATTGCGTGTGTACAGTCTCCTCCACTCCTGCGTTCACCACATCAGCGTTCGTTGCCATGGTGTCTCCTCCTCCTCCCCATATCGTGTGAACCATCCAAGCCACCTCTGTCCCTGTTCACCAAGCAGTAAGTAGGTACAGTTGGCCACACATGAAGCTGGTATGGGTCGTAACTTGTGAGGTGCTTTGGCTACAACGAAAGGAAAGTGAAAAAATATGTAGTTTGTTAACAGGCAGACAGTAAAATATTATTACTATCTGCTTGTCAACAAACTATAACTTTTGCTTACTTTCCTTCCTGTTGTAGGTATCTAGCAAGTAGCGAGGCGTACCAGATTCATGTGTGGCCAACTGTACCCGGCTGTAAGAGCAAGGATACCAACCATGGAGGCTGTGGGAAGATGTGTTGATGTAACAACAATTGACAGCCTATATATCCAATCACAGCCCGTTTTACTTGTGTGCATGGTGTGCGACGATAAATCTAA
Organism: Petrolisthes cinctipes; assembly: GCA_033782935.1. Lineage (NCBI taxonomy): Eukaryota > Metazoa > Arthropoda > Malacostraca > Decapoda > Porcellanidae > Petrolisthes > Petrolisthes cinctipes. The sequence continues at coordinate 112,182 of JAWQEG010000495.1, read as the reverse complement.
TATTTATACCCACCATACTCGAATAACATTCTTCTGGTAAATAAATATTCAATGTTGCACTCAACAGGGGTGCCAACTTCTATGAACGCAACATGATACGGTTAAGCCTCGCTGAGAATTACACAAACCCTGATGGCACTACAGATTATTATATAGCAAGAGGAACTGCCATCCCAACCTACGGAGCCTGGTTCATCCCACACGATGCCCCATACAAACACAACATTGATATAATTCTCTTCAGGATGATTGAGGTAACCTTTTATATTTGTCTAGATGAACCCACTCGTTGTCCTCATCTGTGTAGTGTTTAGTTAATATATATATATATATATATATATATATATATATATATATATATATATATATATATATATATATATATATATATATATATATATATATATATATATATATATATACCATTTTAATTACTATAGTCACCATATTATTATTATTGTATTGTACTACTCAGTTTATTCTTGTATACTGAGGTCGTATCAAAATACTCCTTTCATCCAGTGTTTAGTTAATATATATATATACCATTTTAATTACTATAGTCACCATATTAATACTGTATTGTACAACTCGGTTTATTCTTGCATATTGAGGTCGTATCAAAATACTCCTTCTATCCAGGGAGGCCTCAAGGACTTTTGGATGGAGAGGACGATACAGAATGCTGAGTTAGAGTTTCGAATGAAGTGGAAGGCACAACAACATAACCCAGGAGGCCAAACTGGTGGCAATAACAATAGCAGTGAGAATGTGTCTCCAGGGCAACGTCAACCTTTCACTCTTTATCAGCTACAGGGACCTTTATGGCTACTGACCTTTGCATTGATGGTTTCTATTGTCTGTTTCTTAACTGAGGTTATAGTGGACCACGTCAAGGACAAGTAGTTCTTCTAGTCTTCATAATCTATAGGTGGAAATTCTTTTTTGGTACTTTGGAGTGCCTTGATTCCTCCAAAGTATGCCAGGAAACAGGACCAGATGAGCAATAATAATGGTGTTCTGTTGCTTGGAATAGTTTGGAGGATTCAGATGCTCCAAATTTACCAACACAAAACTTCTCCCTTAAAAGAAGGATTAGAGTTCATCTTTTTGGTACAGACTGACAGCTTGACCAAGTTGACCAAAAATAAATTATTATTGTTATGATTATATCCATATTATTCTAGTCTTCATAATATTAATAGAAGGATTAAAGTTGAAGAGGGTAATCCGCTTTTGTTGTATTGGAGTGTCTTAATTCCTCCAAAGTATACCAGGAAACAGGACCAGAAGAGCAAAAATAATGGTGTTCTGTTGCTTGGAATAGTTTGGAGGATTCAGATGCTCCAAATTTACCAACACAAAACTTCCCACTTAATTTATAGAAGAATTAGAGTTAATCTTTTTGGTACAGATTTTCAGCTTGACCAAGTTGACCAAAATCAATTAATATTGTTGTTATGATTATATCCATATTAATATTATCTTTCCTGAATCTAAACATCTCAAAAATAATAACCCATTTTTTGACATACATTTCAGTTAATAAAATCTTGTATAATTCCTAGTTTTTTTTTTCTTGGAACACCTTTTGACACAAACTGGGTTTTTTTTATCTTTACCTAGTTCTTCGACCTAAAAATTAATTCTCGAGAAATATAATGGTAGTAAAAGCACCAACATTTAGAATCATAAACCAGGAGAGTCCAAAGTTGAATCCTGGTTAATTAAGAATGTTTGTAAAATTGTGTATGTGTGTGTTTATTTCTGTGTGTGTGTGAGAGAGAGAGAGAGAGGGAGAGAGAGAGAGAGAGAGAGAAATGCATGTGTGTGTTTATTTCTGTATGTGTGTGTGAGAGAGAGAGAGTATGTGTAAGAGAGAGAGAGAGAAAATGTATGTGTGTTTTATTGCTGTGTGTGGAAGAGAGAGAGAGAGAGAGAGAGAGAGAGAGAGAGAGTAAAATGTATGTGTGTGTTTATTGCTGTGTGAAAAAGAGAGAGAGAGAGAAAAAAAATGTATGTGTGTGTTTATTGCTGTGTGTGAAAAAGAGAGAGAGAAAGAGAAACTGTGTGTGTGTGTATATGTGTGTAAGAGAAAGAATGTGTGTATTATTCTTGCTATGGCCCAGATTTGAACAAAACTCATTACAGGCATGGGAGTAATCTCATACCTTTTAGTTATAAGCAAATCTTTTTGTGAGAATGTACAGCCACAATCAAATATCCACCGACACTTTCCTTCCATCGTAGTAAATATCTTGGTAATAAAGAGCAACACGTGTATGGTTTAGCAGCACCTCATAATAATAATAATAATAATAATAATATCTTGGTAATAAAGAGCAACACATGTATGGTTTAACAGCATCTCATAATAATAATAATAATAATAATAAAGAACAACACGTGTATGGTTTTGCAGCACCTCATCATAATAATAATTGAGGGGGTTGAGTTGACGTAAGGTGTTGTTGTAAGATTATAGTTTGATATAATACTGATTTATTTGCACGATGGATGGAAGTGTCGGTGGATATTTGATTGTGGCTGTAACTGAATGACAGGTTTTAATTTCTTATATATGTTGTGAACTTTTAATAAGTGGAATTATTATTTAGCATAAAATAGTATTGATGCAACCCAATAGAGGAGAGAGAAAAAAAAATCCCAAAACATAGTTTCTTTCCATGTTATGTTAATTTTTAAAAAGTTGAAGTTTCGAATCATTTGACATACCTGTGAACCAATTACACGCTTATCCTGTTTCATATTTGTATCCAGGTCTTGTTGTTGAAGTTTCGAATCCCCTGATAGTGACGTGTATAAATAAGGTGTCGTCATCTAGTGGGGCAGAAGAGAAGCGACTGTACCAACATCACCACCACGAAGTTCCACTGTCTCATCTAGTGCGACACCCAATAATCTCGGGGCCTCGCAAGAGTCACGGGCTACTGACAGCCTACAGTCCCGAGGTTGAGGTATAGAAAAAAAAAAAAAAAATTGACATACTTGTGAACCAATTACAACGCTTATCCTGTTTCATATTTGTATCCAGGTCTTGTTGTTGAAGTTTCGAATCATTTGACATACTAGTGAACCAATTACAACACTTATCCTGTTTCATATTTGCTTGAGCTCGCTTAATACTCGATCAGGCTATTCGAAGCAACAAGCCTGGATACATATTTTGGATTGTGAGTGTACAGCAAATAATCCCTTTATTATTTTACCATCAGACTCTGCAACGTTGTCATAATCAGTTTGGGAAAGCACATACAATTCAACCATAGTCTAAGCTTCTTTTTTTGCTGGTCCTAATGTGATAAGCAGGATACAACAATGGGGGGAAAATCACACTGACGTGATCATAAATGTAAGAAATAAAACCTACACTGGTAGACGATTTTTTTTTTTTTTTTTTTTTTTTTTTTTTAAGTCTACCAGTGAAGGATACAACAAGTTAAGATAATATCTGGAATTTTATTTTTTATAAGTAAAGATCTTTTTACCTTTTAATTTTACCTTTGAACAAATCAAATACATGTTAAATTATATACACAGCTGTTTGTGATAGCATTCTGTTGTACAGTCGTGGTCAATAATAATCATCCACATATGGGTATTTCAAACAATTTACTGTCTAATGTTTTCACGTTCACATATGATGTTATTGTTTTAAGTAGTGTGTAGCTGCTTGTATTAAATTAAAAGATGGTAGTTAACGTGTGTGTGTGTGTGTTATTGTTTTAAGTAGTGTGTAGCTGCTTGTATTAAATTAAAAGATGGTAGTTAACCTATTTATTGGAAAGTTTATCATCTAAGAAACAGAGGGAAGCTATCAAACTCTTACGTGAGTTACCCCTATATGGATGATTATATTTGACCACAACTGTACCTGCACATCATTGCCTGCAGGTTTCCATAATCCTTAAATGAAAATAATATGAATGATGTCATCTAGAAGCCAGTGTCTTAATGAGATGGTAGTTAGTATCTTGAGGGAAATAATGAATCTGGATTAGTCAACTCCTCACATTTTGGGCATAGAATCTCTATTGTCATGGGTTGATCCAGCAATCCCAGCTTTACTAAATGCAAACCTCTTTTCATTATCACACACAGCCATCAAATTAGCACTGGGTGTTGTTGATGTTCTGTCAATGAAGTTTGCGTGAGTATATCTTCATGACAGCCATCTACTGCCCCAACCACACCAGGAAAGCCTGACATATACTTAAATTTATTTCCATCACGAGATATTTTTTTCAGTGGATGGCAATCTGATGAACGGTGGTGCCACACTACACAGCTCCTTAATGACACTTTGAGTACTTTTATTAACCCTGGAGATGTTAACAGCTTCATCTCACACACCAAATACCATAGCAAGTTCTCTACAGCTTTGATAATTACCTAGATACCACAAATTATACAGTAATACAGCTTATCTTAAAGATAATCCAATATAAAATTAAATATATATTTCGAAATCTTTAGACGGCGAAAGAAATCATAATTCGATTTTGCGGAGGAAATGCCATAAAAGAAAATAGTCTTAGAATGGTCTAACTAAGTGGGTATTAAAGGTAAAAAAAACGTACGCAATAACGGTAATTCTTTTAATATTTACCTAAATGACACTACCCAATATCACCCAAGACAATCAATACCCTCCTCCTGCGTGAGTGTGTTGATGGTGTGTAGTCAGTGTTGTCGATGGTAGACGAGGACCTCCACCAACAGGGTAAAGACGGTGGCCAGGAAACCCATGAATAAAATGTAGAAGGCCCCCTGTAGGTGATTCAGACCCAGGGCAAGATTCTCACTCTCCTGCATTGATTAAAGGGGAAATTTTGTGTAGGTAAACCTGCAGCAACTGAATCCTCCTCCTAAAACTATTCCAAGCAACAGAACCCTATTTTGTGTGTAGGTAAATCTGGAGCAACTGAATCCTCCTCCTAAAACTATTCCAAGCAACAGAACCCTATTTATTATTTTTGCTCTTTCTTCTGGTCCTGTTTCCTAGCATACTTTTTTGGAGGATTCATGGCACTCCAATGTACAGTCATGGTTAAAAGTTCTGCAACCTGGTGAATAAAAGCGAGCCATTTGATTGAAACTTATGAACCAATATTGCAGAGACCCACAACTATAGTTTCGGATCATTTTTCGAAGCCATTTCATTGAAAGGTGTTGCAGGACTATTGACCATGACTGTACGAAAAAAGAATTACCACCTTAAGATAACATATGAAATTGTAAAATCTCAATTAAGTGGGTCCGGGAGTAGGGGGACAGGCTTGGGGGGGTTTAGGGGGGTGCAGGGTGGTAGGTATCTAGCAAGTAACGAGGCGAACCAGATTCATGTGTACATTTTGCAGCACCTAATAATAATAATAATATCCACCGACACTTTCCTTCCATCGTAGTAAATATCTTGGTAATAAAGAACAACACGTGTATGATTTTGCAGCACCTCATAATAATAATAATAATAATAATAATAATAATAATAATAATAAATATCTTGGTAATAAAGAACAACACGTGTATGATTTTGCAGCACCTCATAATAATAATAATAATAATAATAATAATAAATATATTGGTAATAAATAACAACACGTGTATGATTTTGCAGCACCTCATAATAATAATAACTGCACATGTCTTCTTTCTTCCACTTTATAATCGTATATTTACTTACCTTCGAAACCACAATATTGGGTTTCAGTTCAGCTGCTTCTCTGTTGGTCTTGACTCGACTGGCCATCAGCTCATCAAACCACTGATTCACTATTCCTGACTCGCCAAATTGCAAGAAGGTGTGTTGGAAGCTTCTGTAAAACGGGGCACCTTTCCTGGAATACCAAATCCAAAAATTAGTACCATAACAGCTGCAGTATTTGGGAATTAGGGGAGGTGGCCGAGTGGTTAGTGTTCTGGACTCGTAACCTAGAGGTCGGGAGATCGATCCTCTCAGGTGAGGGCCTGAGAATATTTACTCTCCCGATTTGAGTTTGAGGCACTAACTATAAGGCCACCGAACGTCGTAAAACACCCTCGCTGGTACCATAACACCCTCACTAGTACCATAACACCCTCACTGGTACCATAACACCCTCACTGGTACCATAACACCCTCACTGGTACCATAACACCCTCACTGGTACCATAACAGCTGCAGTATTTGGGAATTACCCTCACTTCCCTCCCTCTGTGGCTGGGTACCAGTTCGGAAGTCGTGACGTGTGTGTATGAGCAGCAGTTGACCTGGGCCACCGTAACGGGCTTGATTAAGCCTATGTCCAGTGTCGGAACATAAAAAAAAAAAAAAAATCACAGGTAAGATTGTCGAAATACAAGAAAAAAAAAAATAGCTTGGAGGGGGAACAAGCAATAAAATCATAAATGTGGTACACTCGCAATCCAAAATATGTATCCAGGCTTGTTTCGAATAACTAAATTGAGAATAATAAATTAAACAACCTCAAGCAAATATGGAACAGTATAAGCGTTGTAATTGGTTCACCATAAGTATGTCAAATGATTCGAAACTTCAACAAGACCTGGATACAAATATGATACAGGATAAGCGTTGTAATTGGCTCACTATAAGTATGTCAAATGATTCGAAACTTCAACAAGACCTGGATACAAATATGATACAGGATAAGCGTTGTAATTGGCTCACTATCAGTATGTCAAATGATTCGAAACTTCAACAACAAAACCTGGATACAAATTTTGGATTGTGAAGGGACGGCAAACATGAAGGACACAAAAAGAAACGAGGGAAACTGAAGAAATGAAAAGGACTAATGGGGAACCGAATTGGTGCCATAAATATGTTGGGAATACGAACCTGAAGCCCCAGCCGTAGTCAGGGAGAGTGAAGACACCACCGACACTGATATAGAGAGGAGTTTGACCTTGACTGTCTGTGTAGAAAGAGGCAATCTTAATGGAGATCTGGTTCTTGAAGGTAATGAAGCTGTAACTGCCTTGTAGAATCTTCTCCACAGCCTCATCCAGACTCAGTGACTGAAAGAATGGTTGAACCCTTCAATCAAAAGACATGCAAGCAACAAAACTTATATTAGGGTAGACAGTGTTTTAGTTGTGACGATGGTCATAGATTTTGAAGCTTATGAAGTATTAACTGTCTTTGGAAACTTTGCCTCGGTTTTCTATTGGAGAGAATGGCAGAAGTTCTAAATACTGGAGGCTTTAGCGCTGTAGTTTCCCTGCAGCATACTTTTTTGGCCAATTGTGCGTCCTTATTTATCTAAACTCTTCTTGCAAACCGGTTATTTACACTATCGTCAATAGAAAAGCAGATATAATTACTAGAGTGCCACAACAAAGAAGACTACAAACGTGGGGTTTGTTGGCTCGGGGGTACTACATGCCCGTGAGCCAGCAGTCCCCTCGTCTGCTGCCTTCGAAGAAATAGATCACACTATCACCTTGACTCCCATCTGGGGGTCCGAGCATCTGCTCGGCTTCGGTCAACCAGACTCAGGACTGCTCGGCCGGACAGTCTGGGGAACTACAACAACAACAACAACTATAACTAGAGTGCCAAAAATAATTCCACAAACCTCCATTTCCCTGAAGATATGTTGGACGACGGGGCTGGGATGTTTGGAAAAGTAGTCGTATATGATACCCTTCAGAGTCCACGATTCCAGTGCCCACTCCCAGCCAGGCCGAGTGATCATATCTTCGAAAGTTTCTATGGGAGCTTCTCTGCCTTGCACGGTGAGGTGGGCTATAAGGGAGGAGCGAAATGCTGCGATAATGACCAAGCAGAACACCAACCACCACCCTGCCAACATCTGTAGAAGAATAAAAAAAAATATATATATATATATTAAAAAAAAAAAAAAAAAAAAAAAAAATAAATAATAATAATAATAATAATAATAATAACAATAATAATAATAATAATAATAATAATAATAATAATAATAATAATAATAATGATAAAAATAATAATAATAAAAATTATAATAAAAATAATAATAATAAAAATAATAAAAATAATAATAATAATAATAATAATAATACAAATCATAATAATAAAAATTCAAGTAACACAAGAACTGATTAAATACATGCCTAAGGTTGAAAACAAAAATGTCAATATAGCAAATTAACCAAAATACGGAAACACATGAGGAGGAACCATAATTTGCAAACCGTGAAGAATGATACCATAATAGAGTGGGAATGAAATCATAATGCGCAAGTACAGTACAGCCACAATCAAATATCCACCGACACTTTCCTTCCATCGTAGTAAATATCTTGGTAATAAAGAACAACACGGTATGACTTTGCAGCACCTAATAATAATAATAATAATAATAATAATAAATATCTTGGTAATAAAGAACAACACGTGTATGATCTTGCAGCACTTCATATTAATAATTGAGGGGGTTGAGTTGACGTAAAGTGTTGTAAGATTATATTTTGATATGACACTGATTTATTTGCACACGATTGAAGGAAACTGTCGGTGGTTATTTGATTGTGGCTGTACATTCACATATCTCACACTCAAACGAGCTGAGTTAATTAACAGAAAAGGTTCAATCACACAATAATGAAAACATATCACTTACCCTTCCCGTGGGGTTTTCAGACACCTCTGTGGACGACTGGCTTACAAGAGAACCCCATATGAACAGTAGGGTAGTGGTGGTGCTGGCGGTGTCCTTCTCCTCACCACCACCACCACCACCTCCAACCTCGTTTATCACCCACATCAATACCCACTGTATGACCAGAAGAGAGAGGCCGAATACCACTGCCCCAATTACCAGGCTACTCCATACTATACCTGTAGAGAAATCGATTAGTTGAGGATGAAAGAAGGTCCTAAGCCTGGATGACCCAGTAAGGTATTGGAGAAGATGAGTGATGGAACATAAAAAAAAAAAAAAAAAAAAAAATAATAATAATAATAATAATAATAATAATAAAATAAAACGAAAGAACTACTATCGGTTTCAAAGTCCATGTCACCTCGTTTCTCGGGAATAAGTCGGTAACTAACATTTGCATCAGTATGATATTTTGCCACAGCTTGTTTAACACCCGGGGCTAATTTTTGGCAATATACTGGATTACTGCATTTGAATAATTATGGCACTTGTTCCCGAGAAGTGGAGCTTATTTGTGAAAAGAAGGACACACTGAAAATATTAATATGAACTTAAACAATGGTATGTACAGCCACAATCAAATATCCACCGACACTTTCCTTCCATCTTAGTAATTATCTTGGTAATAAAGAACAACATGTGTATAATTTTGCAGCACCTCACAATAATAATTGAGGAGGTTGAGTTGAGTAAGGTGTTGTTGTATGATTATATTTTGATATGATACTGATTTATTTGCACGATGGAAGGAAAGTGTCGGTGGTTATTTGATTGTGGCTGTACAAGTTGGATAGTTTCATCATAGACAAGATTGTTAAGAAGATAAAATTAATCCAACCGCTGTTCCAACCCAGTCCAATATGGCCTGTATAAATAAAATATCCTGAGCGATGTGTAACAATGTTGAGCTATAAGTAAAAGAATAGGAATACTTAGTTGGAAGGGGAAAGTTTACAGAGAGACACAAGGGGGCCATGGCGGTGACATTGCTACCAGCCAAAAGATAGCAGTGTGTAAATAGGATATAAAAACATATGAGAAATTATATCACATTAAAATTGAATGGCCTAAGAACCTCAGAATGGGGGAAAAAAATTACAGAAAGAACAAATCTGATTAACAATAAATAAATAATACTACTCACTGGAGAATGGCCTGACGAAGGAGAGGTACAAATCTGATTAACACTAAATAATTCTACTACTCACTGGAGAATGGCCTGACGATGGAGAGGTACTTGGGTAGGAGGGCTGGCTTGAGTGAGACGACCGTGAACTTATCAGAAGGGTAGGCCCTAGCGTGGGACATAATCCTGAGACGCTCCGGTGAGATGGTGATCAAGGTACACAAGTCGACCTCCTCCCGTTGCAGCTGTCCCACTATGCCACTGTACTGTCCATTGGCATCCTTTAGACCCCAAGACCTCTCTGGCTCCTCACGTATCTCGTACCTTGAGGGGGAAGTTTTGTGTTGGTAAATCTGGAGCAACTGAATCCTCTAAACTATTTTTCCAAGCAACAGAACAGAACACTATTATTTTTGTTCTTCTGGTCCTGTTTCCTAGCATACTTTGGAAGTTTTGTGTTGGTAAATCTGGAGCAACTGAATCCTCCAAACTATTTTTCCAAGCAACAGAACACCATTATTTTTGCTCTTCTGGTCCTGTTTCCTAGCATACTTTGGAGGAATCATGGCACTCCAATGTACCAAAAAAGAATTACCACCACCTTAACACGCTAGCCAAACACACACACACACACATCTCTCACGTGAAGTTGAGAACAGGTGACAAGGCATTGAAGAGTCGTGTGTCAATGGAATCTACAAGAGTGACTGAGGCTCCGGGCTGGTCCTCGTTCTTCAAGTAATCGATGTAAGGGAAGTGGGATACGGTCGTCACAGTGAACCTATGCCCGTGGAAGGTGGATAAATGTTCTGTTGGTGAGAATATACAAAGAGTTAGTCCAGGTTTTTTTTTTTTTTTTTTTTTTTTTTTTTATTAATTGCGCCGTAGCGTCAATCAACAGGCAGGCAACAATACATTTTTAGGGTAGGCGGGACCCATGAGAATCCAATGACTACACACACACACACTCTCTCTCTCTCTCTCTCTCTCTCTCTCTCTCTCTCTCTCTCTCTCTCTCTCTCTCTCTCTCTCTCTCTCTCTCTCTCTCTCTCTCTCTCTCTCTCACACACACACACACACACACACACACATCACGAAAACATAACAGAATGGAGCACAAGCATACAGACAAATATTTACATTATGACCTATTTAAATCCACCAAAACGAGGGTGGCGTACCAGAAGTTCCTCTAGAACCTGGTGGTTCAGTCCAGGGGAGTAGGGGACAAGCTTGGGGGGGGGGGGTGCGGGAGTAGGGGACAGGCTTGAGGGGGGGGGGGTTGGGGAGTGCGGGAGTAGGGGACAGGTTGGGGGGGGGTTTGGGGGGTGCGGGAATAGGGGGACAGGCTTGGCATGGGTAGAAAGTCTGTCCCCTATTCCCGCACCCCCCCTAACCACCCCCCACAAGCCTGTCCCCCTACTCCCGCACCCCCCAAAACCCCCCCAAGCCTGTCCCCCTACTCCCGCACCCCCCAAAACCCCCACAAGCCTGTCCCCCTACTCCCGCACCCCCCAAAACCCCCACAAGCCTGTCCCCCTACTCCCGCACCCCCCAAAACCCCCACAAGCCTGTCCCCCTACTCCCGCACCCCCCCAAGCCTGTCCCCTGTGTTCGTGCCTCTTCTCTTGCTGAATTTACCGGTATATATATATATAGTTTTACCACATTTCCAAAGAGCTTAATAATTAATAGGGTAGTGCAACAGGATTACTGGTGAGGTATTCAACACACAAAGAGACTAACAAAGAAGCAACCTTGCAATTCATCAATGTACAGTCGTGGTCAAATATAATCATCCATATAGGGGTAACTCACGTAAGAGTTTGACAGCTTCCCTCTGTTCCTTAGATGATAAACTTTCCAATAAATAGATTAACCACCATCTTTTAATTTAATACAAGCAGCTACACACGACTTAAAACAATAACACACACACACACACATACGTTAACTACCATCTTTTAATTTAATACAAGCAGCTACACACTACTTAAAACAATAACACACACACACACACACGTTAACTACCATCTTTTAATTTAATACAAGCAGCTACACACTACTTAAAACAATAACACACACACACACACACGTTAACTACCATCTTTTAATTTAATACAAGCAGCTACACATTACTTTAAAAAAAATAACATCATATGTGAACGTGAAAAGATTGGACAGTAAGTTGTTTGAGATACCCATATGTGGATGATTATTATTGACCGCGACTGTACACCCGCACACAAAGAAGTCGCCACAGTAGACTAACAAAAAATCAACCTTGCAATTCACAGACCTAACTAAAACCAGAAGAATTTTTTTTTTTTACTCAGATTTGCATTAATTATTTTGGTGTTGTTGACAAATTGTAATAATTATGGAGTTTGTGTGAGGATCCAACTAAATCTCTGAAATAGTAACTGATTATTTATTAACTGTAACTCTGTACATTGTAGTAACATTAACATCTTCACGAGAGTTGTAACTTAATTAAGATGGTAATTATTTTTTGGTACAGTGGAGTGCCTTGATTCCTCCAAAGTATGCTAGCTAGGAAACAGGACCAGAAGAGCAAAAATAATGGTGTTCTGTTGTTGCTTGGAAAAATAGTTTGGAGGATTCAGTTGCTCCCTCTACTCCCGCACCCCCCCCCCCCCAAGCCTGTCCCCCTACTCCCGCACCCCCCAAAACCCCCCCCCCCCCTATTCCCGCACCCCCCCAGGCCTGTCCCCCTACTCCCGCACCCCCCCAACCCAAGTCTGTCCCCCTATTTTCGCACCCCCTTGATTACCAGAAAATAAGTTGGTGTTGTCGAGTTCTCGTCTGAGGTGAGGGGAAGTTAGACTGAAGGAGTAAACGACTTGGACTTCTGCTTTCCCACCTTGACAGTACAGACATCGACTCCACACCTTCACCTTAACCTCGTCCAGACCATGTGCTGCTGTGAAAGAGAAAAATAAACACATTGAATAATTATTAAACATTCATATCCGAAATAATAATGAGAGTGATAAGTGGTGGGGACTTGAGATTTTGTTTTGATTAAGGTGGTAATTCTTTTTTTTTTTTTTTGGTACAGTTGAATACATGAATGGGTGGTACAGCCCAAGTGAAAGATGGTCAATTTCTGCCAATATCAAGTTCCTTATTAGTGCCAAATAGGAGACATCAGGGGCAGAAGTCAGTATTGAGGATGGTAATAAAAAGCAACTACCTGATAATAGACACTGGTTAGGTTAGGTTAGGTTAGATGGGTTGGGTTAGGTTAGGTGGGTTGTGTTGGTTAGGTTAGGTTAGGTTAGGTTAGGTGGGTTGGGCTGGGTTGGGTTAGGTTAGGTTAGTAATTAGGAGGGACAGAAGTCAGTATTGAGGATGGTAATAAAAAGCAACTACCTCATAATAGACACTGGTTACTCAAATGGGACAAGTATCTTTCACCTGGGCTGTACCACCCATTCCTGTGTCCAACTGTACATACATTGGAGTGACTTGATTCCTTCCAAAGTATGCCAGGAAACAACAGGACCAGAAGAGCAAATAAAATAATGGTGTTCTGTTGTTGCTTGGAAAAATAGATTGGAGGATTCAGTTGCTCCAGATTTACCAACACAAAATTTCCCCTTTAATTAAATCACATAGACAGCATTATCGTTTGGGTTGGTAAGAGTGAATGTGAGTTGCCACCATTCTCTCATCCATCATCACACATTAAAATTAATATTGTTATTGTTAAAATGTGGTGGAAGTCAGAGGGTAACTATACTCAGTTCAGAATTAATTTGTGTTGCACTGGCCTCTTATACTTAGTTAATTAAATATTATGCTTCGTAACTCCAAGCTGTGTGGGTGGCCAGGTTGAAGTGGAGTCGTCGGCTTTGCTGCTGTGGTGGTGTAGGTGATGGGTGAACAGCAAAGTAGAGGGCGTGTATGGTGTTGCGGAAGGTAGAGTGGAGAAGGACCCGTTGCAGATCGGTGCCTGTATCATCCCCAATCACCACCACTCGTGTCTCGGGCAGATTCCACAGTCCAGCTTCTTCCACCATCCTGACAAAAAAAACAAAAAAAGTTGATTGATTGATTGATTGATTGATATTAGGTGCCACAACAGCGAGGTCATATACCGCCAGAAGAAGGTGATAGAGAGGTGAGACAAAAAAGGTTGATTGATTGATATTAGACTCCGTAACAGCGAGGTCATATAGCGCCAGAAAAAGGTGATAGAGAGGTGAGACAGTAAGCAGGAAGGAAATAGAAAGAAAAGAGGGACAGTTGAAGAAATATAAGCGAGTGGCTGGGGCCGAAGGGGCGCCAAAACCCTTAAATTACTGCCCACACTACTAATGCCACCATCCTGACGAGCAGCATAATGGAAACTTTTGGGACAAAGCCTGACAACTTTACATATCACAGGGCAAAAGAATAATATTTCTTGTTGGAGACAGGTACAGTTGGACACATGAATGGGTGGTACAGCCCAAGTGAAAGATGGTCAATTTCTGCCAATATCAAGTTCCTTAGTGCCAAATAGGAGACGTCAGGGGCAGAAGTCAGTATTGAGGATGGTAATAAAAAGCAAGTACCTGATAATAGACACTGGTTAGGTTAGGTTAGGTTAGGTTAGGTTAGGTTGGTAATTAGGAGGGGCAGAAGTCAGTATTGAGGATGGTAATAAAAAGCAAGTACCTGATAATAGACACTGGTTAGGTTAGGTTATGTGGGTTAAGTTAGGTTAGGTTAGGTTAGGTTGGTAATTAGGAGGGGCAGAAGTCAGTATTGAGGATGGTAATAAAAAGCAAGTACCTGATAATAGACACTGGTTACTCAAATGGGACAAGTATCTTTCACCTGGGCTGTACCACCCATTCATGTGTCCAACTGTACAGCTACAATCAAATAACCACCAACACTTTCCTTCCATCGTGCAAATAAATCAGTATCATATCAAAATATAATCATACAACAACACCTTACGTCAACTCAACCCCCTCAATTATTATTATGAGGTGCTGCAAAATCATACACGTGTTGTACTTTATTACCAAGATATTTATTATTATTATTATTATTATTATTATTATTATTATTATTATGAGGTGCTGCAAAATCATACACGTGTTGTTCTTTATTACCAAGATATTTATTATTATTATTATTATTATTATTATTATTATTATTATTATGAGGTGCTGCAAAATCATACACGTGTTGTACTTTATCACCAAGATATTTACTACGATGGAAGGAAAGTGTCGGTGGATATTTGATTGTGGCTGTACATTACCTGAGTGTATTGGTTGTATTGGTGTCAGGTGTAAGGTGAAGTACAAGGGTTCTACAAGTCGTCTTCATATTCCCCCACACTGTCTCAGGGAGGAGCTGGGGCTGAAGCTGCTGTTGTTGTCCCTTCATATCTGTTTTCTTCTCCTTCTTCACTTCGATCAGCATTACTCCAGACCCCACTTGCCTGAACCATGCATGCACTCTTTTATTTCATTCACGTTTTGTTAATTAAGAAGTGAAAAAAACACTGATATATATAATTGACCAAGTTTATTAGACATTCATAAACATATCCAGTGATGCACCACATGTCATAACTTTCATAATTTGATAACTTCCTTAGGGTAATGTAACCATGATTATTTGGCAATTAACTAATTATGATAGAATATAATAAAATGTAATATATTTTTATATGTTATGGTTAACATGCTCGCCTAGCAAGGAAAAAATCCCAGGTTCGTGTGTGTGTAAAATGTAATATTTGTATAATAATGTGAAGGTTATGTATGTATGTATGTGCTTCTGGTGTGTTGAAGGCATCCTCATTCATCACCTATTTTATGGTTTACAAACACTGGCATGCATGAGTCTCAGTAATATGCTTTGGAGAATAAATACACATATATATTACATTTACCCTTGCATATTCTAATTTTTATAATCACATGGACTTATATTACTTTTACCTTTGCATATTCTAATATAAACGCTTTTTCTAAATGTTATAAGAAAAACAGTTATCACTAAAATTATAATAGGTGGTTATGAGAACTTACAATAGTATTTCAAATAAGTTACTTCCCAACAAATTGTTATTATTATTATTATTATTAATATTATTATTATTATCATTATTATTATTATTATTATTATTATTTTTTTTTTTTTTTTTTTTTTTTTTTTTTTTTTTATTATTATTATTATTATTATTATTATTCAGCAAGGTTTTGTGAGTCACCTGAGAAAGGCAGAAACGAAAGGTGAGTGTGGAGTGGAGGTGAGCAGAAGCAGGTGACAATCAGTGGTGTGTTGTTGTTGTTGTTGATCCACTAACTCACCTACCACATCCCCCAACGACAACATCGACAACAACATTGCCTCGTCGTCTTCTGGCCCACTCACCACCAGCAGTTCTTGTTCTGCAATAACTGTCTGCTGGTCATTCACTCTGCGTCCCTCACAGTGAACGAGTATAGGCCATAGCAGCACGGCACTGTATATTATCATAATCACCTTCATCATCTGAAAGGCAAGGTACCCAAGCATGGCAAATAAATCCGGTCTAGTAGAAAGATTATCATTTATTCTATCTTTTATTAAGGGGGTGCGGAAATAGGGGGACAGGCTTGGGGGGAGGGGAGTGCGTGAGTAGGGGGACAGGCTTGGGGGGTTATCTGGGGGTGCGGGAGTAAGGGGACAGGCTGGAGGGGTGCTGGAATAAGGGAAAGGCTTGGGGTGGAGGGGGGGTGCAGGGGTTTTTGGGGGGTGCGGGAGTAAGGGGACAGGCTAAGGGGGGTGCGGGAATAGGGGACAGGCTTTCTACCCCCCCCCCACAAGCTTGTCCCCCTACTCCCGCACCCCCTTAAGAGGCTGCTCGGTCAGACAGCTTGAGGAACTTCAACAACAACAACAACAACAAGAACTAAGCTTTATATACCATTCTCTCTCTATGGTTTTCAAGGGACCTTTTATAGATGTCCCCCTAGACTTCGACCATGCAGCCAACGTCTCACAGTAATAAGGGTATCCAGGCAATCGTTAAAAGTTGGGCTGAGTTTCTCCTCTCATCATTAGGGAACAATGAGTTAATCGTGAGTTAATAATCATTGCAGAGTCTAGCACCTAAAATTACCGACACATGGAAGGTAGGTAAACCCGTTGGTACAGTTGGACAAATGAATGGGTGATACAGCCCAAGTGAAAGATGGTCCATTTCTCCCAATATCAAGCAAGTTCCTTATTAGTGCCAAATAGGAGACATCAGAAGTCAGTATTGAGGATGGTAATAAAAAGCAAGTACCTGATAATAGACACTGGTTAGGTAAGGTGGGTTGGTAATTAGGAAGGGCAGAAGTCAGTATTGAGGATGGTATTAAAAAGCAAGTACCTGATAATAGACACTGGTTAGGTTAGGTTAGGTTAGGTAAGTTGGGTTAGGTTGGTAAATAGGAGGGGCAGAAGTCAGTATTGAGGATGGTAATAAAAAGCAAGTACCCGATAATAGACACTGGTTAGGTTAGGTGGGTTAGGTTGGGTTGGGTAAGTTGGGTTAGGTTAGGTTAGGTTGGTAATTGAGGATGGTAATAAAAAGCAAGTACCTGATAATAGACACTGGTTAGGTTAGGTTAGGTTAGGTAAGTTGGGTTAGGTTGGTAATTAGGAGGGGCAGAAGTCAGTATTGAGGATGGTAATAAAAAGCAAGTACCTGATAATAGACACTGGTTAGGTTACGTGGGTTAGGTTAGGTTAGGTTGGTAATTAGGAGGGGCAGAAGTCAGTATTGAGGATGGTAATAAAAAGCAAGTACCTGATAATAGACACTGGTTAGGTTACGTGGGTTAGGTTAGGTTAGGTTGGTAATTAGGAGGGGCAGAAGTCAGTATTGAGGATGGTAATAAAAAGCAACTACCTGATAATAGACACTGGTTACTCAAATGGGACAAGTATTTTTTTTCACCTGGGCTGTACACACCACCAATTCCTGTGTCCAACTGTACCAATTTCACCCCAAAACCGCCGAGTTCAGCTGGATTTATTTATTTCGGGCCATAGTCAACCCTGTCACACTCCTACAGCATACATACTGTTAAAACACACATCTCTCAGTTATTAAACTACCACTCTGGTGACTAGGTCTAGGGCCCGTAGTTTAAAAAAAAGGAAGGGTACTTACTGGAACTCTGTGAATTCTCCAAACTACTCCGGGCAACAGATTCCCTATTAGAAATAAATACTGAAGGGTTCTGTGGCCTGGATTGTTTTGGAGGATTCATAGAGATCCAGTAAAGACCCTTACTTTTTTTTAAACTACGGGCCCTAGTAGGTCTTGAGACAATTTTCCGTCGTGTTCGATTCTGTTCCCACTCCACATCATACCACCTGTTACTTCGGGAGTAGGGGGACGGACTTGTGGGGGTTTGGGGGTGTGTGGGAATAAGGGGACAGGCTTGGGATGGGTAGAAAGTCTGTCCCCTATTCCCGCACCCCCTCAAACCCCTCCAAGCCTGTCCCCCTACTCCCGCACCCCCCAAAACCCCCCCAAGCCTGTCCCCCTACTCCCGCACCCCCCAAGCCTGTCCCCCTATTCCCGCAACCCCCCCCCCCCAAGCCTGTCCCCCTACTCCCGCAACCCCCCAAACCCCCCCAAGCCTGTCCCCCTACTACCGCACCCCCTCAAGCCTGTCCCCCTATTCCTGCACCCCCCAAACCTCCCCCCCAAGCCTGTCCCCTACTCCCGTACCCTTGAGTGTGCAGCCTCCACATTCCCTTTGACTTCCTGTTTTTTTTCTATACCTCAACCTCGGGACTGTAGGGTGTCAGTAGCCCGTGACTCTTGTGAGGCCCCGAGATTATTGGGTGTCGCACCAGATGAGACAGTGGAGGTTCGTGGTGGTGATGTTGGTACCGTAGCTTCTCTTCTGTCCCACTAGATGACCCACACCTTATTTATACACGTCACTATACAGGAGACAAGAGGAGTTTCACACACACACACACACACACATTAGATGAGACAGTGGAGCTTCGTGGTGGTGATGATGTTGGTACCGTAGCTTCTCTTCTGTCCCACTAGATGACCCACACCTTATTTATACACGTCACTATACAGGAAACAAGAGGAGTTTCACACACACACACACACACACTAGATGAGACAGTGGAGCTTGGTAGTGGTGGTGTTGGTACAGTAGTTTCTCTTCTGCCCCACTAGATGACCCACACCTTACTTATACACGTCACTATACAGGAGACAAGAGGAGTTACACACACACACACACACACACACACACACACTAGATGAGACAGTGGAGCTTTGTGGTGGTGATGATGTTGGTACCGTAGCTTCTCTTCTGTCCCACTAGATGACCCACACCTTATTTATACACGTCACTATACAGGAGACAAGAGCAGCTACACCGTCACTCACAGCATCTTGGAATATGGTCTGGCATCTTCTATATAATAATGTTGTGAGTTGACGACGATGATTCAGACTCTACAATTGAACGGGAACTGGATATAACTTTGTCACCATAATGATAGTGATATGTTTTGCCCTCAGTGTTGACAGAGGATGTAGCCAACCCATGGAGGTAGTATATGTGGAGTCGCCATTAGGACCTGATTTGTGAAGCCACCTATCTGTCATTTCCGGCGCCTTCAAGATGGCGAATTCCTTTGTATGTCAGGTCAGAAGTCCACTTGTACTGAAACATATATTGGTGCCCGCCATATTGAAGGCGCTTCACTTAATTCCCCTGGATTAGTGAGCCATGGCGACTCCACCTATACTATCTCCATGAGCCAACCATCTCCAGCAAACACCACCCTACATGTTCTCGCGGTGAAAAAGTGACTCGTCTGTCGTCTTTATCACCTCGTATCTCCTGAACCAAGAGGCGTCGAGAGATGGGGTCGGTCACATTGGATAGAGGAATGGTAGATGGTGAGTACGGAATCAAATTTACGTTTCTAGGCATTGTAGTTTTGGAGTTTACAGGGATGAAGTGAAATAGAGAGTTTTTAGCATATTCGACAAGCCAGAGTGAACATGCGCTGGTTTAATTAAGGGGGAGCGGGAATAGGGGGACAGGCTTGGGGGGGTTTTGGGAGGTGCGGGAATAGGGGGACAGGCTTGGGGGGGGTTAAAGGGGTGCGGGAGTAGGGAACAGGCTGGGGGGGGGGGGTTTGGGGGGTGCGGGAATGGGGGGGACAGGCTTGGGGGGGTTAAGGGGGTGCGGGAATAGGGGGACAGGCTTGGGGGGGTGTTTGGGAGGTGCAGGAATAGGGGACAGGCTTTGAAACCCATCCCAAGCCTGTCCCCCTAATCCCGCACCCCCCAAGCCTGTCCCCCTAATCCCACACCCCCCAAACCTACCCCACAAGCCTGACCCACTATTCCCGCACCCCCCAAGCCTGTCCCCTCAATCCCGCACCCCTCAAACCCCCCACCCCCCAAGCCTGACCCCCCCCTACTCCCACACCCCCTTAAGAGGTTAAAAGTCGTTTCCATACACCACTTCCATATCCTGAGTATAATCATGTTGTTGTTGTTGCTATGTTTATAATTTTATGGCCACTAAAATTATTTGTCATGGTAGACATTAAGTAGGTTTAAGGTGGAAGTTTTGTGTTGGTAAATCTGGAGCAACTGAATCCTCCAAACTATTTTTCCAAGCAACAACAGAACACCATTATTTTTGTTCATCTGGTCCTGTTGTTTCCTGGCATACATTGGAGGAATCTGGAGCAACTGAATCCTCCAAACTATTTTTCCAAGCAACAACAGAACACCATTATTTTTCTTCATCTGGTCCTGTTGTTTCCTGGCATACATTGGAGGAATCAAGGCACTCCAATGTAACAAAAAAGAATTACCACCTTAAGTATAGTTTATAAGGTGATTCTCTTTCTGTGTTCTCGTGTTTTGTTTCGTTATATCTCCGTATGTGTGTGTGTGTGTGTGTGTGTGTGTGAATGAGAGAGAGAGTGAGTTTGTGTGTGTATGTGTGTGTGTGTGTGAGTGAGTGTGTATGTGTGTGAGTGTGTGTGAGAGTGTGTGTGTGAGAGAGAGTGAGTTTGTGTGTGTATGTGTGTGAGTGTGTGTGAGTGTGTGTGAGAGAATGAGTGTGTGTGAGAGAGTGAGTGTGTGTGAGTGTGTGTGTGTGTGTGTGAATGAGAGAGAGAGAGTGTGTGTGTGTGTGTGAGAGAGAGAGAGAGAGAGAGTGTATGTGTGAGTGAATGTGTGTGAGAGAGTGTGTGTGTGAGTGTGTGTGTGTGAGAGAGAGAGTGTGTGAGTGTATGTGTGTGTGTGTATGAATGAGGTCATTAAATATTCAAGGGTCCTGTCTTCCCTTATGTTTTGCAGCCTATGAAATGTTTGAAGCCAATGTGTAATATATTAAAAAAAAAAAAAAAAAAAAAAAAAAAAACACACACACACACACACGACTATACCAGCTGAACACCCATTCATCTGGTTGTCTTCCCTCGTGTAGTCTGGTATTAAGTGTCTTCTAATTAGGGAATAAAGGGAATGACGTTCACTTCCAAGTTTATTATAAGCCTGTGTTCAGTTGCAGTCGATACATTTCTGTTAAAGCTTTTATCTCGTTACCAGAGGATGGTGTTTCGTAGTGGCAATACCAGCCACAGAAAGAAGGAAGGATGTGAGGGTATAATTATCCCAAAGACTGCGGATATCGTGGTACACAATCAAATAACCACCGACACTTTCCTTCCATCGTGCAAATAAATCAGTATCATATCAAAATATAATCATACAACAACAACACCTTACGTCAACTCGACCCCCTCAATTATTATTATTATTATTATTATTATTATTATTATTATGAAGTGCTGCAAAACCATACACGTGTTGTTCATATCAAAATATAATCATACAACAACACCTTAAGTCAACTCGACCCCCTCAATTATTATTATGAGGTGCTGCAAAATCATACACGTGTTGTTCTTTTTTACCAAGATATTTACTAAGATGGAAGGAAAGTGTCAGTGGATATTTGATTATTGTGGCTGTACACTCGTGATACATAATCCCTGACCAGAGACGAACGGCAGGCACCACACACACACACACACACACACACACACACACACACACATACCCTGCATTCGAACCCATCAGCCTCTATAGGTGTACTGGGTGGGGAAATAAGCAATACCAGGCAATTCGAAGCTTTCTGCTCCTTTTTTTTTTTTTTTTTTTTTTTTTTAATTAATTGCGCCGTAGCGTCAATCAACAGGCAGGCAACAATACATACTGGTAGGAGGGACTCATGAGAATACAATGACTACAACCACACATACACACGCACACACACACACACACACACACCACACACACACATCACGAAAACATAACAGAATGGAGCACAAGTATACAGACAAATATTACATTATGACCTACTTAAATCCACCAAAACGAGGGTGGCGCACCAGAAGTTCCTCCAGAACCTGGTGGTTCAGCAGGTGTCGACAAACCACATCTAGTGGCAGGCCCCGGGGCAGCAAGTGTCGGACAGTGGGGCAGGCCAGGCAATAGTGCTCTACAGTGTTAGCACGAGGCGCTCGACACAAGCGACACTCAGTGAAGGGAGGCTCACCCTGCATCCCAGCAACCTGCCACGGTGGCCGGTAGCCAAGCCTCAAGCGAGCAGAGACTACATTGTGCCTCCGAACCATGAGGCCTCGACGACGGTAGGAATATTTGTGATGGCAGACAGACTCATAATGTGTGATGGAGATGCTGAAGGGCCTCTCTGCATCCCTGCGTCGCCGTACAGGGAGGAGAGCGGCGGATCGGACTTTAGAGAGGTAACATGTCAGGGAGAGAGGACGTCCAACACCACGAGGAGGCAGATGGCAGGCTTCCTTTGCGAGCCTGTCAACTGTACCATTGTGATGTAAACCTACATGGGATGGCACCCATAAAAATTTGACAGTCAAGTTACGATGACGCAATAAGGACAAAAACGATAAAATCTGCTGAACAACAGTAGAGTGTGTGGGCTGAACACTAGAGAGAGAATGAAGGGCAGGTCTGGAGTCACAAAAAATGGCAGCATTCACTCCACGTTGACAAACAACACTAACAGCATCCAGAATGGCATACAGTTCACATAATGTTGAGCTAGAGTGGTTACAGAGACGACGGCCAACCCAGCCCCCTGGAGGTGACTCCATGTCAGGTGAGAAAACGGCACAACCTGCTGCACCATCCACTTGCAATGAGCCATCAGTGTAGAGGCAGTATGGATCTGTGATGGAGGACGTCACTGTTTCTATGTGTTCCAGAGCCAACTGCCGCTGTAGAGAAGGCAGTTCCGACTTGGAAGTAGGTGTGAAGCTCACATCAGGTGTTGGTAGAATCCACGGAGGGGGTCCTGGGGGGACGTCGGCCACCATTATATCTATATTAAGACTACGGAGCATAGAGGAAACAGACCTTATAAGAGTACGTCCAGCAGGCAGTATGGGAGGGACCGGGTAGTTTGGTCTAAGAGAAGTCCTGACTAACTGAGAGTAATGGGGTGAAAGATGTGGGAAATGGAGGCACTTGACAGTGAAGCAAGTAACATTAGAATAAATTCTCTCCACTAACGAGGGAAGACGCAACTCACGCTGCATGTTCACTATCCTGGTCGACATTGGACAACCGAGAATTATTCTCATTGCTCTATTTTGAAACTTTTCTAAAGTTTCCAGAGTAGCCCTAGGAAGTTGAATCAGAGCAGGGGAGAGATAATCAACAACTGAATGGATAAAAGCAATATAGATAGTCCTGGCTACTGGGATGGAGATGCCCAAGGAGTTGTTAGTGAGCCATTGAAGTGGCGTAAGTCGGCGCTGGAGACGACCCAATAAGTCCTGGACAATGGGATGGTCTTGAGGTCTGGCAGGGACAATTGGCCAAATATTGACTGGTGCGCCCAGGTAGCGATACTGGGAACACATGGGAATGACAATCCCTCCAATGGTGAACACTGGCCGAGCTTGAGGAAGGCGGCAGGTGAATATTCTGCTCTTATCTGGGGAGACAATAATGCCACAGTGAGAGGAGGACACAGAGAAGGAGTCAAGAAACCGCTGGAGATCCCTTGGTGAGGTAGAATGAACACAGGTATCATCAGCATAGCACGTAATTGTAGTTCCAGGTATATCAGGGAGAGAAGTGAGCAGCCGATGCATCAGAATATTAAATAACAATGGGCTGAGAACACCCCCTTGAGGCGTACCAAGGTGAAAACTGCGCAAAGGACTGAGCGCACCACTGAAAAACACACGGGAGGTCCTGTTACTCAGGTAGCCCCGAATCCACCGTAGTAGATTACCCTTTATCCCAAAGTCAACCAGTTGATCCAAAATGACGTCTCTATTAGCAACATCGAAGGCACTTCGAAGGTCAATGAAGGCCACCACACTGTCCCTGGAAAGGCGAGAGTACAGGTCGACTAGGCAGTGATGTGTGCTCCGCTGTGGAAGGAAACCAAACAACCATGGAGAGAGGCGATCCTGCAGTCTGTACATGAGACGATTGAGTAAGATTCTCTCCATAACTTTACAAAAACAGGAAGTCAGGGAAA
Source organism: Petrolisthes cinctipes (assembly GCA_033782935.1). Classification (NCBI taxonomy): domain Eukaryota; kingdom Metazoa; phylum Arthropoda; class Malacostraca; order Decapoda; family Porcellanidae; genus Petrolisthes; species Petrolisthes cinctipes. Next base: position 87,763 of record JAWQEG010000495.1, on the reverse strand, counting down.
TAGGCCTGAACTTCGCAGTGCCGGGCTTAGGGATGGGTATTATTGTGCTGCTGGTCCAGGCTCGTGGTACACAACCATCACGAAGACAAAGATTGTACAGTAGAAGTAGAGGGTTCCCAGGAACTTGTTGAAGTAGGCGCAGCACAGCATAAGTAATACCATCATCACCAGGGGAAGAAGCTCTACCCCGAGAGAGAGCACGGCGCAACTCCTCCTCAGTTATCACCTCTGCATCATCGTCATCATCTTGCAACAGAGCAGACATTAGACATAGCCGATGGACCGCAGCACGGGAAGCGAGTGCATCTTGTATGTGGATGGGTAGACTGGCTGAGGTAGATTGTTCTGACCAGGCATCGACAAGTTGTTGGGCATAGTCGGCGGGAGTGTGATGACGAGCAGTGGCCGGTGTCTTTTTAACAACCCGACGGATGAGGTGCCACATAGAAGCCACACTTGTTTGCTGGTTGATGCTGTCCGTGAACCGCTGCCAAGACTCAGTGTGAGCACAATCCTGCAGGGCAACTAAAGCGTCCCTAGACATCTGGTAACGATGGAGCAGGTCAGGGGTTGGGTTGGCTTGAAACAATAGGCCATCACGTTCAGCCTCCTCCTTTGCCTCCTGTATACGTGCATCCAGCGTCCAGGATTGGGCAGTATGGCGATGCTGGAGGTGTGGCCGGGAGATGTATAGCCTATAAAAGTCATTAGTAGCAGATACAAGATCAGAGTACAACTGTTCAGCTGATGATATGTCAAATGTAGGGAATACATGGGCCATGAATAAGATGTAAGTCGGGCAATATTTAGGGGGCACAGCAATACGCAAACGAGTGGCTGAATCACTTGACCCAGCAGTTAAAGAATAATGAAACCGAAGAGCGATGTGATCAGAGAATAAGTCTGGCACGGAGGAGCACAGGACCCGAGATGCTATCAGGCCAGATGAGAGGATGTAATCCAGAGTACCTCCCCGGCAATGAGTGGCACCGCCAGTGTCCCAGCGTGTCAGATGATGCTTGCGGATGTATGAAAGGAGACGAACACCATTACGATTAATAGAGCCAGAACCATCACCCAAATCAGAATGCCGAGCATTAAAATCTCCCATATAAACCATACCACGCACTGTTGGAGAAGGAAGAGCCTCAAGAGTGAGTCTAGCTGGGGCAGAATAGACATTACATAGTTGTAGTACTCCATTCCCAGGTAGAACCTCAAATAGCTGAAAGGTCATGTCAGGATCAGTGGAGGTACGGAGAAGGCGATGTGGCAAGGAGCTATGTATGTAAGTCAGGAGACCATTCCTTACCAGATGAACATATGGCACATAACCTGAGAGAGGAGGAGCTTGCCCAGCAGCGAGCGGCCGTCCTGGAAATGCTTCCTGGAGAAAAATAACACTTGGATGATGACGAAAAACATAGGCCTTGAGTTGAGTGAGCTTAGCATAACTGGTGAAACCACATACATTCCAGGAGATGACATCCAGCCGGCAATCACTAGCGAACTCTGTATTTGGAGGTAGAAGTCCGGTGAGTGGGGGCAGATGAGCGACCTGGAGAAGAAGATGGACCAGGAGAAGGGACTGACTCGAAAAGCTTTTCAAGGCGAGATGCAACAGTATCCATCTTTTCGGTAAGGGTAGTGACAGTTGAGATGATGGCCTGCTGAGCCTCGACCAAGGTGGAGAGTTTGGAGTCATTGGCAGCCTGCGCGGCAACTAGCCCATCAATCCTGGCTTCAAAGGCAGAAAAGCGGTTCTCGAGAGCCGTACATCGTGCCATGAGGGTAGCAACAGACTTGCGGAGGGCCATGTCTGGAGGTGAGGCAGGGCTGGTAGGAGGAGCAGACTGGGGAGGTGGTGGTGGTGGCGGAGGTGGAGGCGGAGCAATAGTAGTGACACAAGCCTGGACCTGACGTCGAGTACATCCATGCCACACGTTAACCCCTGGCTGAAGGCATCGTGGACACTTCCATCGAGACGTATCCTCAGGAGGTGAAGGCTCAGAGGTGGAGGCAGCAGGACGTGATGGTTCGCCCCTGACAGGACACGTCTTGGAATCATGGTCGGCTGCACACCATGCACACTTCGGCCTGGCAGAACAGTACCGGGAGATATGCCCCACACCCCAGCACCTGTAGCACCAAGGCTGGTCATTATGAAGTTTCCTCACCTCACACGGTGGAAGACAAGGGAGGAAATCAAAGGAAATCTCATTTGGAGGTGGATCAGGTTGACTCCAGACAACAACAATACGGCTAATGGGGGAACCATCTTGGAAAAAACGACGGGCAAAGTACACACCAGGGTATCCTTTGGCAAGTTTCGGGTCAACATCAATAGGAAAACGGGTAAGGATGTAGCTGGGGAACTTACGAGGCCTCTCGGGTGAGTCTTCAAGAATGAGAGGCAGAGACAAAAATTCACCAGCCTTCACTCTATCAATGATATCCTGACGCTTCCTAGAGATGTAGACAAACCGGGAGGTGACAGCAGCCATCTTCACTTCAGCCAGTTCACGCTGTAGCTGGAAGGCCCTGTTGACATCAGACAACCAACGCAACTTTGTGTCCGTAGATGGGTTCCCAGAGAAGGAGAGCTTGACATAGGCATTTCTTGGGGCAAAAGCAGGAAGGTTGGACGAGGGCAAGGAGTTGGTATACAAGGAAGAAACACCATGTTGAGGCAGAGAAGGTACGTCGTGCACAGCTGAAGCACCCTTGGCAGTCTTGGTAGCTGGAGGCAAACAGTCCACACCATCGGAATCCTGCAAGGAGTCGGACGAGGCATCAACGGGTCGCTTGGTAGAGGTTGAGGAGGTGGAAGGCTGCAACCTGAGCTGCGGAATGACCGAGGAGAGGGGGGGAGGGTTGCGAGAAGGCAGCTCAGGCCAGTGATCCTCGATAGGAGACTCATCTTCCTCCGACATGGCCAAGTCGGCCTCCAGGCAGGAAGCCACATCCGAATCCACGCTCTCCATTAGGCCAGGTAAGGCCTAGATGGGAAGCGAACAACTGAACACACACGAACACACGAACATACACACACAGAACCACAATAAAAAAAATAAACCACAAACAACAATACCACAAACAGCAAAACCACAAAAAAAACGAGATAGAAAATATAAACAACCCCTATAACACCACAGACACAACAACACACAAACAAGAACGTTGAAACAAGACAAACAACAACACATACAACAACACAGGCAGAGCGCCAGGAACACGTCTTCACTCCAGGAAGGTTGGGGTGAGACTCTTTCTGCTCCTTACACTCTTGGTCAGAAATTATGTATCACGAGTGTACAGTCACGCACCAAAGTTCCTGTAAACCCCTCAGTGGAAGTCAGGATCAGAGATAGAGAGTAAGTAAACTGACGGTAGCCACCACAGTGTTGTCGACTCTAGCCAAGATAGTATTCCTGAACCATGAATTGTGAGCTCCATTTAATTAAGGACCCTGTGATCGTGTATGAAAATTGGAGGCTTCTGATTCCTCCTGACCATGCCACGAAACAAACAAGCTCCTTCCATATAGGTGTGTGTGTGTGTGTGTGTTTGTTTGTGTGTGTGTTTCATGGCAATATTTGAAGGACTCATTTATCGTGTATGAAAATTGGAGGCTTCTGATTCCTCCTGACCATGCCACGAAACAAACAAGCTCCTTCCATATAGGTGTGTGTGTGTGTGTGTGTGTGTGTGTGTGTGTGCTTAGAGGCTTCTGATTCCTCCTGACCATGCCACGAAACAAACAAGCTCCTTCCATATAGGTGTGTGTGTGTTTGTGTGTGTGTGTGTGTGTGTGTGTGTGTGTGTGTGTGTGTGTGTGTGTGTGTTTGTTTGGAGGCTTCTGATTCCTCCTGACCATGCCACGAAACAAACAAGCTCCTTCCATATAGGTGTGTGTGTGTGTGTGTGTGTGTTTCTTGGTAACATTTGAAGAACTCATTTACCTCCACTTTTCTGACTACATCACAACAACGGGTTCCCTTAAGGTGGTAATTCTTTTTTGTTACATTGGAGTGCCTTGATTCCTCCAAAGTATGCCAGGAAACAACAGGACCAGAAGAGCAAACATAATAATAGTGTTCTGTTGTTGCTTGGAATAGTTTGGAGGATTCAGTTGCTCCAGATTTACCAACACAAAACAAATAAAATAATGGTGTTCTGTTGTTGCTTGGAAAAATAGATTGGAGGATTCAGTTGCTCCAGATTTACCAACACAAAACTTCCCCCTTAAGGCATTCATTCACTGATGGGAGGGAGAGTCAGAAAAGGGAGATAAGTGGATGGTATAGTTTTCAATCTCCACATCATTCTGTCTGCTTAAATATGTCCTTTATTATTTTGACAAACTTAAACTTATTCCCTAGCATACTTTTTTTGGAGGAATCAAGACACTCCAAAGTACCAAAAAAGAATTACCACCTTAAGGATGAAACTTTGCGATAATGTAGGTACAGCCACAATCAAATATCCACCAACACTTTCCTTCCATTGTAGTAAATATCTTGGTAATAAAGAACAACACGTGTATGATTTAGCAGCACCTAATAATAATAATAATAATAATAATAATGATATCCACCAACACTTTCCTTCCATTGTAGTAAATATCTTGGTAATAAAGAACAACACGTGTATGATTTAGCAGCACCTAATAATAATAATAATAATAATAATAATAATAATAATCAATCTTCACATTCTGTCTGCTTAAATATGTGCTTTATTTATTATTTTGACCAACTTAAAAATAGTTTATATCTACGTTGTTATTGTAGTTATTATAATCATCATCATCATATGTTGTCGCACCAAAACCATATCCACTTTAGGGCAGTGTCATTTGCTTTCTTTTTATTTTGACAAACTTAAAAATAGTTCACAGTTCTACGTTGTTATTGAAGTTATTATAATCATCATCATCATCATATGTTGTCGTGCCAAAACCATATCCACTCTAGGGCAGTGTCATTTGCTTTCTTTTTATTTTGACAAACTTAAAAATAGTTCACAGTTCTACGTTGTTATTGAAGTTATTATAATCATCATCATCATATGTTGTCGCACCATAACCATATCCACTTTAGGGCAGTGTCATTTGCTTTCTTTTTATGACTCTGGTTTATATAAGAACGGCTTTTTGTGTTGTGTGACAATTGATCTCCGAAGATTAACAGGGGCACCACGGGAATTTTAGCTACTTGCCCCCAATTATTATGATAAAATAATACAATTGAAAAATACCTATGTACAGTTGGACACATGAATTGGTGGTACAGCCCAAGTGAAAGATGGTCAATTTCTGCCAATATCAAGTTCCTTAGTGCCAAATAGGAGACATCAGGGGCAGAAGTCAGTATTGAGGATGGTAATAAAAAGCAAGTACCTGATAATAGACACTGGTTAGGTTAGGTTAGGTTAGATGGGTTGGGTTAGGTTAGGTGGGTTGTGTTGGTTAGGTTAGGTTAGGTTAGGTGGGTTGTGTTGGTTAGGTGGGTTAGGTTAGGTGGGTTGGGCTGGGTTGGGTTAGGTTAGGTTGGTAATTAGGAGGGGCAGAAGTCAGTATTGAGGATGGTAATAAAAAGCAAGTACCTGATAATAGACACTGGTTAGGTTAGGTGGGTTAGATGGGTTGGGTTAGGTTAGGTGGGTTGTGTTGGTTAGGTTAGGTTAGGTTAGGTGGGTTGTGTTGGTTAGGTGGGTTAGGTTAGGTGGGTTGGGCTGGGTTGGGTTAGGTTAGGTTGGTAATTAGGAGGGGCAGAAGTCAGTATTGAGGATGGTAATAAAAAGCAACTACCTGATAATAGACACTGGTTACTCAAATGGGACAAGTATCTTTCACCTGGGCTGTACCACCCATTCATGTGTCCAACTGTACATAATATGGTGTGTGTTGGGACTGCTACGATCTCCCTTATGTCATAATAGACAAACAACAAAAATAACTCGTGTGTATTCCAGCACATGGAGTACAATATTGTATCTACATTATGATATCCCGCTTGTTTCTGAAGGCTTGGCTGGCCCTGATAACTGTGGACTTCTGAAATGACATGGAGTTTTTTTTTTTTTTTTTTTTTTTTTTAATTGCACCGTAGCGTCAATCAAAAGGCAGACAACAATACATTTTTAGGGTAAGCGGGACCCATGAAAATCCAATGACTACAACCACACACACACGCACACACATCACACACACACTCTCTCTCTCTCTCACACACACACACACACACACACACACACTCTCTCTCTCTCTCTCTCTCTCTCTCTCTCTCTCACACACACACACACACACACACACACACACTCTCTCTCTCTCTCTCTCTCTCTCTCTCTCTCTCTCTCTCTCTCTCTCTCTCTCTCTCTCTCTCTCTCTCTCTTCTCACACACACACACACATCACAGACACACACTCTCTCTCTCTCTCTCTCTATCTATCTATCGTCTCTCACACACACACACACACACTCACACACACACACACACACACACACATCACGAAAACAAACATAACAGAATGAAGCACAAACATACAGACCAATATTTACATTATAATTAACATGTAGTAAACCTCACATTTCTCTTTGACGAGATAAAGCAACAGCTGTATCAACTTTATTATCTACCAGTATTTTATTTTGTATGTATATTTATTTTATTTTAGAACACATGTAAGGCCACAGGGTATTGATTATACTTTGATATTGTTAAAAATTTATTATTATGAACAAAAAAAAAAAAATTATTATTATTCAAACAATTGTCAACCACCACATAACATTTTATATTACAATACAGGTCTGATATTTTTTTTTTCTGGCTGCAACATAGGGTCTGTAAGCAACCGCCCCTCCCCCCCCCCCCAAATAAAAAAAATTATATATATATATCTTAGTTCTAATTTCGTTATCCCCAGACATATTTTTTCATGTACTGTACACTCGCACTCCAAAATTTGTATCCAGGTCTTGTTGTTGAAGTTTCGAATCATTTGACATACTAGTGAACCAATTACAACGCTTATCCTGTTTCATATTTGTATCCAGGTCTTGTTGTTAAAGTTTCGAATCATTTGACATACTAGTGAACCAATTACAATGCTTATCCTGTTTCATATTTGTATCCTGGTCTTGTTGTTGAAGTTTCGAATCATTTGACATACTAGTGAACCAATTACAACGCTTATCCTGTTTCATATTTGTATCCAGGTCTTGTTGTTAAAGTTTCGAATCATTTGACATACTAGTGAACCAATTACAACGCTTATCCTGTTTCATATTTGTATCCAGGTCTTGTTGTAGAAGTTTCGAATCATTTGACATACTAGTGAACCAATTACAACGCTTATCCTGTTTCATATTTGTATCCAGGTCTTGTTGTTAAAGTTTCGAATCATTTGACATACTAGTGAACCAATTACAACGCTTATCCTGTTTCATATTTGTATCCAGGTCTTGTTGTTGAAGTTTCGAATCATTTGACATACTAGTGAACCAATTACAACGCTTATCCTGTTTTATATTTGCTTGAGCTCGCTTAATACTCGATCAGGCTATTCGAAGCAACAAGCCTGGATACATATTTTGGATTGCCAGTGTACGATATACTAGTGGTGTCAACGTGAGGATTAAGAGCCATAATGTAATAAGCTAGAGGGAGAGGATAGTGATAATATGGAGTCGTAACAGCTGTAGAGGGAGTGACTGGATGTGTGTGGTAAAGTAGAGATGAAATTGAAGCCAGACCATTGTTATTGTTATTGTTAATGATTGATGAAGGAGGGGTGGTTTTTCGACGTCTGAAGGAGTAAGGTCTTGTTTCCACAGTACCTTCCCTCTGCCATCGTCTCAGCCAGCGATGCACTGTAGGTAGGCTTGATCCTGTTTCCTGTGAGATGGCCCGTACCGACTTGCCCTCCAGCCACATTCGGACCATCTTGAGGCGTTCCTCTTTAAGTGTACGTATGTGGACGGAGCCGTGTTTATCCATGGAGGTTACAAGTCGTCTGGTACCCTCAGCAGTATTCTAGTTCTCACCCAACTAGTAAAAGCATAATACACATATAGAATTACTATACATATGATCAATTAATTAAGGGGAAAGTTTTGTAGTTTTGTTTATATTGTATTGGTAATTCTGGAGCAACTGAATCCTACGACCAAACTATTCTTCCAAGCAACAGAAAAACATCATTACTTTTGCTAGTCTGGTCCTGTTTCCCTGGCATACTTTTTTGGAGGAATCAAGACACTCCAATGTACCAAAAAATAATTACCACCTTAAGGATGAAATAGGGTCGCCTTAGAATTGGACGATAATGTAGGTACAGCCACAATCAAATATCCACCAACACTTTCCTTCCATCGTACAAATAAATCAGTATCATATCAAAATATAATCATACAACAACACCTTATGTCAACTCAACCCCCTCAATTATTACTATGAGGTGCTGCAAAATCATACACGTGTTGTTCTTAATTACCAAGATTATTATTATTATTATTATTATTATTATTATTATTATTATTATTAGGTACTGCTAAATCATACACGTGTTGTTCTTTATAGCCAAGATATTTACTACGAAGGAAAGTGTTGGTGGATATTTGATTATGGCTATATAGTCACTCATAAGAGAAACAGATCCCCTAGGTTGCCAAGAGCTGCAGAATTTCTTGGCAGTCCAGTTCTGCTAACAGTGTGGCTGACGTTGAGAAGAAATTTATTGGGTCAAATTATGTTTCGTGTCACGTATTATACTAACGAATCTTGAAGGTGAATATGGTTATATATATATATGACCAGAGTGTGAGGAGCAGAAAACTTCGAATCGCCTGGTATTGCTCATTTCCCCACCCAGTACACCTATAGAGGCTGAGTTCGAATGCAGGATATAATATGTGTGTGTGTGGTGCCTGCCGTTCGTCTAATTCAACAATACCGTGTTTATAATACAACGTTTATCCTGTTTTATATTTGCTTGAACTCGCTTAATACTCGATCAGGCTATTCGAAGAGCAAGTCTGGATACATATTTTGGATTGCGAGTGTACATATTGACTCGATATATAATGGGTACGAAATATGAGCCACTTTGGAAGAATCAGTGGCCTTTAAGTCACTCAGCGCATCCTAGATTCACAGACAAGAAATAGAACAAGGTACAGCCACAATCAAATAACCAACGACACCTTCCTTCTATCATGCAAATAAATCAATATCATATCAAAATATTATCATGTAACATCTTCCGTTAACTCAACCCCCTCAATTATTACGAGGAGGTGGTGCAAAATCATACACGTGTTGTTCTTTATGACCAAGATATTTACTACGATGAAAGGAAAGTGTCGGGGGATATTTGATTGTGACTGTACTCCTTTGACATCATAATATAGAATCGTACTGCAAGAGGATAACAATTGCATACTGCTTTAAGCGAGGTCAATAATGCAAACATACAAACAAGTACAAACTCTAAAGCGGGTATCACACGGGAGATTTCGGACGACGAGGTGTCCACGGAAACTATCGAAAATTGTCGGTGATTTCCTGTGACAGGGAGAAAGTCATTGAAAGTCTATAGTGAATAATACACTCCAATTAATATACTATTATGGCATATTATTATAATTTAAGTGGTGTTGTGTATCATTATTTGAATACAGAAATTGAATTCTTAGATCTTATATATATTTTACACCGAATTTAACTGTTGAAGATGATCATGAAACATTGATTTGATTTCCTGGTTTGTTTACATTCTGCTGCTCGCCTGCTGGTCCAAAAGACAACGTGATCACTTTGAGAGAAAAAATATTCACTTCTTATTATTCAGATCTGCTTTGCATTATGGCTCCACATGAGGGAGGGTCACTTGAGTGGTTAGGTTAGGTTAGGTTAGGTTAGGCAGGGTCACTTGAGTGTTTTTGTATTTGTCCCGCCTGCATTTTCGCGAAGTCTGGCGGGCTACGTGGCATCACCACTTACTGCTGGGGACGAAATTGTGGTGGTTGGAAAGGAAATAACGTTTGGGTTATAACGATAAAACCAACCATGGGATAATCTTTGAAATAGTTTCATTCTCTTTCCCAGCTTATTTTACCTAAAATTAATATAACCTAACCTGACCTGACCTAACCTAACCTAACCTAAACTGGACCTAACCTAACCTAACCTATCCTAAACTGGACCTAACCTAACCTAACCTAACCTAACCTAACCAAGTCCAGCACTGACATATACCCGTATAGAGTTCATGAATATACGTCCCGCCGCGCGTGTGTCGTCCGTGTGTTGTCAATGATGTCGTAAAGGCCGTATCACACGGTCGCTCTTTTCCTGCGACATCGTGTCCTGCGACACCATTTCCGACGACATTCGCGGGAAACAATAGCACACGGCAAATTCTCAAGAAAGACAACAACGACGACCGACGACACCACACGGGCGGCGGGACAACCAAAACACTCTGTCACAAAAGCGAAATCACCAAGGATGGACGCCATTAACCAAGCAATTTTAGCTGTTGGAGCATGTGCAATTGCTTTGGAAGAAGAAGAAAGAAGAAAGAGGTGTGGATCAGGCGGCAGCCGAAAAAGCAGAAATGTAAACAAACCCCGAAATCAAATCAATGTTCCATGCTCATATTTAACAGTTAAATTCGGTGTATATAATAAATAAGATCTAGGAATACAATAAGATCTAGGATACCTAGGATACCTAACACTACTTAAATCATAATATGCCATAATAATATATTCCATACAATATTATTCACTATAGACTTTCAACGACTTTCTCCCTGTCGCCGGAAATCACCGACAGTTTTCGATAGTTTCCGTCAACACCTCGTCGTCCGAAATCTCCCGTTTCCCGCGACATGTCGTCGAAAATCGTGTCGCACGACACGATGTTGTAGGAAAAAGTGCCCGTGTGATACCTGCTTAAGATATCATTTTCAGCGTCACGTTGTTGCAAATGGTGTCGCAGGAAAAGAGCGACCGTGTGATACCGGCTTAATTAAGTGGTTTTGTGAATACCGTCCATGATAATGCACGGTTTTGGTGTCTATACAAGCCCAGGTACAGCCACAATCAAATATCCACCGACACTTTCCTTCCATCGTAGTAAATATCTTGGTAATAAAGAACAACACGTGTATGATTTTGCAGCACCTGAATATAATAATAATAATAATAATAATAATAATAATAAATATCTTGGTAATAAAGAACAACACGTGTATGATTTTGTAGCACCTCATAATAATAATTGAGGGGGTTGAGTTGACGTAAGGTGTTGTTGTATGATTATATTTTTATATGATGCTGATTTATTTACACGATGGAAGGAAAGTGTCAGTGGTTATTTGATTGTGGTTGCTGTACGATAGGAAGAGGAAAAATGTATTAAATAGAATGAAAGGACGGACAGTTGAAGATAAAAAATGCATACAAAAATAAAAAATGCATACAATTTTTTTTTGTTATCCAGTTCCCAAACTTTATGAAACAGCCAGAAATAACTTAACCAACTCCCAATCACTTCTATTAAACTGTATTCTCAAGGAACGTACATCAGTTCTCCGAGTAACATTAAAAATATCCCTAGTTATGTTGCATTCAAACCGGTCTGCTTAAAAAAAAATTAACGTAGTCACAATCAAATATCCACCAACACTTTCCTTCCATCGTGCAAATAAATCAGTATCATATCAAAATATAATCATACAACAACACCTTACGTCAACTCAACCCCCTCAATTATTATTATTATGAGGTGCTGCAAAATCATACACGTGTTGTTCTTTATTACCAAGATATTTATTATTATTATTATTATTATGAGGTGCTGCAAAATCATACACGTGTTGTTCTTTATTACCAAGATATTTACTACGATGAAAGGAAATTGTCGGTGGATATTTGATTGTGGCTGTACATAATATAAGAGAAAGAAAAAGACGTAAACAAGAAGGGGAAAAAACGGGACGAGATCAAAGACAAAAGATTTAGAAAAAGAGAAAAGAATTATTGAGAAAAGAGCTAAAAGGAAAGGAAAGAAATTAGATTATTAAAGAATAAAGGGTAGAAAGCCTGTTCCCTATTCCCGCACCCCCCTAACCCCCCTCTCAATCCTGTCCCCCTACTTCCGCACCCCCCAAAAAAAACCCTCACCCCCCAAGCCTATCCCCCTATTCCCTCACCCCATTAAGAGCTATAGGGGCAATAGAAAAGAAAATAACTTGAATGCTTTTTTTTTTTAGTATTGCATTAGAAAGATTATTTTTTGACTCACAGGTGTAGAGAAAATAATTAATTTTGTATTGGCCGTGTAGCGATGACTTCCTTCCTTCCCTTCTGTCTGTGTATTGCTAACTTCCTGTGTATATATATATGTTCTTGGATTTGCATTAGAAAGAGAATTTTTTGACTTACAGTGTTGGAGAAAATAATAATTATGTGTTGGCCGTGTAGCGATGACTTCCTTCCCGTCTGTGTGTTGCCTGTCACCAGTTTCTAGTGGCTATACTCCAGACAACTTCCTCTGTGTATATATATGTATGTATTCTCGGATCGAGTACTTGGCGCAGTCGCTTCTCTCACATACATCTTCTCTTAATTGAGGGGTGTGTGGGGGAGTAGGGGGACAGGCTTGGGGGGGTTAGGGGGTGTGGGAGTAGAGGGACAGGCTTGGGGGGGTTAGGGGGGTGCGGGAGTAAGGGACAGGCTTGGGGGAGGGGGTTTATTTTGGGGTGTGTGGGAATAGGGGGGACAGGCCCAATTGGGGGAGGGGTTTTTTGGGGTGTGTGGGAGTAGGGGGACAGGCTTGGGGGAGGGGGGTTAGGGGGGTGCGGGAGTAGGGGACAGGCTTGGGGGGGTGCGGGAGTAGGGGGACAGGCTTAGAGGGGTGCAGGAATAGGGGACAGGCTTTCTACCCCCCGCCCCCCCCCAAGCCTGTCCCTCTATTCCCGCACCCCCCAAAACCCCCCTCTCCCAAACCTGTCCCCTACTCTTGCACCCCCCAAAACCCCCCCAATTGGGCCTGTTCCCTACTCCCACACCCCCCTAACCCCCCCCCCCCAAGCCTGTCCCCTACTCCCGCACCCCCCCCCCCCCAAGCATGTCCCCTATTCCCGCACCCCCCCCTCCCCCCCCCAAGCCTGTCCCCTACTTCCGCACCCCCTTAATTATTTCCGCCTTCTACTCTCAGTTTTGTAAAGCCTCCGAGACACAGGGAGATAATGGGTGAGATTAGACGGCATTACTACAAAGCTGTTGTAATATTCAGTACCTCGACCAGATCTATTCACTTCCAGACAGTGGGATTATTATCAACAGAAAATGACTTGGTTTTCTACCTCAATTATACGCTTCAACATCCAGTAATTCTGATGAGGTTTGTGTAGAAGCAATAGATTTATTTTTTATCGTTTGTCTTCCGGGATAATATTAATGAGTTCTGTACAGTCACGAGCACTAATAAGTAAGTAAGTATCCAGGTGTGCTTCGAATACCTGCCTGGAGACAGTAAACAAATGCATAATAAGAAGATCTCCATTGGAATTACTTCGTTGGTGAATATTATTGGACTGTTCAAAGCTTGATCTAAAGATGTATACTTATTTATTGCTCGTGACTGTACAGGCGTGGTCAATAATAATCATCCACATATGGGTAACTTTAACAATTTACTGTTTAATGTTTTCATGTTCACATATAATGTTATTGTTTTAAGTAGTGTGTAGCTGCTTGTAGTAAATTAAACGATGGTACTTAACCTATTTATTGGAAATTTTATCAGCTAAGGAACAGAGGGAAGCTGTCAAAATCTTACATGAGTTACCCCTATATCGATGATGATTTTTGACCACTACTGTACTGCTGTATACACATGTGAATTATTGAAAGAAAGCAATAAAAGAATAAGAAAAACGGACCTGTTGAAGGCTGTAATATATGAAGACTTCTCTCACGTGTTCCAGTGCTTTGATTATGATTAAATTTTCAGAATAAAAGGAAGAGCAGAGGAAACTTAATTAAGGGAGTAATGAAGTGTTAGTTAATCTGGAAGAAATAATTCCTCCAAATGATTCCAACAAAACAGGTCCCCTTCGCGTTTACTGAAAGAGTCTGCTGTTTCCTGACACAGTTTGGAGGAATCGGTTGCAATCTTATTTTGCTACTTGTTTATGGTGCTACTTGTTTCAGGGCCCCAATTTACGTTTCTATCTTAGATTTTGCATTAACGTAGCTGGGTTCTTAAAGGCAGTAGTACAGTTGAGCAAGTAGGAAGTGCAAGAAAAATATGAATGTATATGCATGGCCACATCTTCACTACCACTCAAAGTTCAGCCAATCACGTTCCTCAATGTATATGGCCACATCTTCACTACCACTCAAAGTTCAGCCAATCACGTTCCTCAATGTATATGGCCACATCTTCACTACCACTCAAAGTTCAGCCAATCACGTTCCTCAATGTATATGGCCACATCTTCACTACCACTCAAAGTTCAGCCAATCACGTTCCTCAATGTATATGGCCACATCTTCACTACCACTCAAAGTTCAGCCAATCACGTTCCTCAATGTATATGGCCACATCTTCACTACCACTCAAAGTTCAGCCAATCACGTTCCTCAATGTATATGGCCACATCTTCACTACCACTCAAAGTTCAGCCAATCACGTTCCTCAATGTATATGGCCACATCTTCACTACCACTCAAAGTTCAGCCAATCACGTTCCTCAATGTATATGGCCACATCTTCACTACCACTCAAAGTTCAGCCAATCACGTTCCACCTTACATTGGCTTTGAATTCTCAGTTATTCATTCATAAATTTACTAGGGATTATACTACAAACAACTACCAGATGTTGAAATATACAGACAAATTTTTCTTGCACTTTCTACTTGCTCAACTGTACATTCCTAACAACAATGTGAGCCGTACACTCGTGATATATAATTTCTGACCAGAGTGTGTGTGAGGAGCAGAAAGCTTTGAATCGCCTGGTATTGTTCATTTCCCCACCCAGTACACCTATAGAGGCTGATGGGTTCGAATGTAGGGTGTGTGTGTGTGTGTGTGTGTGTGTGATGTGTGTGTGTGTGTGTGTGTGTGCCTGCCGTTCGTCTCAGGTCAGAAATTGCGTATCACGAGTGTACGAGTTATAATTATGTTACAGGCGAGTTGTAGGGAGGGGGGGGGGTGGTAGAAAGCCTGTCCCCTATTCCTGCACCCCCCTAACCCCCCCCCCAAGCCCTTCCCCCTACTCCCGCACCCCCCTAACCCCCCCCAAGCCTGTCTTCCTACCCCCCTAACCCCCCCAAGCCTGTCCCCCTACTCCCGAACCTCCTTAACCCCCCCCCCAAGCCTGTCCCCCTATTCCCGCACCCCCCCAAGCCTGTCCCCTACTCCCGCACCCACCGAACCCCCCTAACCACCCCCAAGCCTGTCCCCCTATGCCCGCACCCCCCCAAGCCTGTCCCCTTCTCCCGCACCCCCCCACAAGCCTGTCCCCCTACTCCCGCACCCTCCAAACCCCCCCTAACTCCCCCAAGCCTGTCCCCCTACTCCCGCACCCCCCAAAAAAAAAACCCCGCACCCCCCTAAACGCCCTAGAGTGAGAAATAAATATTACAATACGCACCTGAGTTTATTAAGCAACAAAACCCATTGTCACCTTATTGTGTTATCTTCATGGCGTATCATACGACCATGGTGTTGGTCATTAAGGCCTTTTATTTTATTTTATTTTATTTTTTATTTATTTATTTATTTTTATTTTTATTTATTATTATTATTTTTATTTTAACTTTTTGCATATTATTTTTCTGGTATCGAAATCCAAATGTAGGGGAGTAGGGGAGAGGCTTGGGGGGGTGCGAGAATAGGGGGACAGGCTTGGGGGGGTGCGGGAATAGGGGAACAGGCTTGGGGGGGTTAGGGGGGTGTTGGGGTAGGGGGACAGGCTTGGGAGGGGGTTAGGGAGGTTCGGGAATAGGGGGACAGGCTTGAGGGGGAGAGGGGTTAGGGGGATGCAGGAATAGGGGACAGGCTTTCTACCCCCCCACCCCCCCTACAACTCGTCTGTAACATAATTATAACTCGTACACTCGTCATACATAACTTCCTAAGGATTTGCTTTAAGTGGGAAGTTTTGTGTTTGTAATTCTGGAGCAACTCAATTAATCCTCCAAGCAACAACAGAACACCATTATTTTTTTTTTTTTTGCCTCTCTGGTCCTGTTGTTTCCTAGCACCCTTTGGAGGAATTGAGGCACTCCTCCAATGTACAGTCACGAGCATAAGTTTCTTTACCCCCATGGCGAGAATGAGGTGGAAGTTGTGGTTGGAGAAGGGCCAGGCAAACGAACACTGGGAGTCAGTATCTCATGACGGTGTAAAATTTGTTGTTGTATTCAAGTGAACACCTCTAGTGACTTGAAGCATCATTCGAACATTATGAACTGGTCCATTTTTGTTCGTCCAGTCCATATCCAACCACGACTTCCACCTAACTCTCGCCAGGGGGGGTAAAGAAACTTATGCTCGTGACTGTACCAAAATAGAATTACCCCCTTAATGTGAATAATATTTGATACAAAATTTATATAGCAAAACTATAACATCCATAACTCCTAATTAAATGGTCGGGGTGCAGGAGTAGGGGACAGGCTTGGGGGGGGGGTGCGGGAGTAGGGGACAGGCTTGGGGGGGTGCGGGAATAGGGGGACAGGCTTGGGGGGGGGGGTTTGGGGGGTGCGGGAATAGGGGGACAGGCTTGGGGGGTTAGGGGGGTAGGGGGATAGGCTTGGGGGGGTTAGGGGGGTGCGGGAGTAGGGGGACAGGCTTGGGGAGGGTTAGGGGGGTGCAAGAATAGAGGACAGGCTTTCTACCAACCATTAAAAGGTCGTGTCTGTGCACCTTCATAATTATAGTTTCATTTGATGTTAAAGCAAATTTAGCTTTGTATTTTATGGCAACATTTTTATAACTAGTAGCTGTGATTTTGATGATATAGCTGTAGACTGTGTTTACTTTATTTACCTAGCTAGTAACGGAGGTACACTCGTGATACATAATTTCTGACCAGAGTGTGAGGAGCAGAAAGCTTCGAATCGCCTGGTATTGTTCATTTCCCCTCCCAGTACACCTATAGAGGCTGATGGGTTCGAATGCAGGGTGTGTGTGTGTATGTGTGTGTGTGTGTGTGTGTGTGTGTGTGGTGCCTGCCGTTCGTCTCTGGTCAGGGATTACGTATCACGAGTGTACGTTTAGGTGCATTCACACTGTTTCGTTCCGTACACTCGTGATACGTAATTTCTGACCAGAGACGAGCGGCAGGCACCACACACACACACACACTCATACCCTGCATTCGAACCCATCAGCCTCTATAGGTGTACTGGGTGGGGAAATGAGCAATACCAGGCGATTCGAAGCTTTCTGCTCCTCACACTCTGGTCAGAAATTATGTATCACGAGTGTACCTCCGTTACTAGCTAGGTAAATAAAGTAAACACAACGTCTGAGACGACTCACTATAATCGATTTGTGGCATTTGTGACATGTACTCCAGAGTGGCCTTGCCAGTTGTCGTGTTGCTCCTTGCCACTCAGTCCTCATGTAAAGTGTCTTAACGATAGCATAGGTCTTCTCTGCATCTTGACACTTCAGGACCTTCGCACTATAAAGGTAACATCTGTAACAACACATCATTTTAAATTGGGGAAGAAAGAAGGGGGAAAGAAAGGAGAGAGAGTGAGGGAGTGTAAAGAGAAGGGGGAAAGAAAGGAGAGGGAGGGAGTGTAAAGAGAAAGGGGGAAAGAAAGGAGAGGGAGGGATGAAGAGTGTAAAGAGAAGGGGGAAAGAAAGGAGAGGGAGAGAGTGTAAAGAGAAGGGGGAAAGAAAGGAGAGGGAAGGAGTACAAAGAGAAGGGGGAAAGAAAGGAGAGGGAGGGAGTGTAAAGAGAAGGGGGAAAGAAAGGAGAGGGAGGGATGAAGAGTGTAAAGAGAAGGGGGAAAGAAAGGAGAGGGAAGGAGTACAAAGAGAAGGGGGAAAGAATGGAGAGGGAGGGAGTGTAAAGAGAAGGGGAAAGAAAGGAGAGGGAGGGATGAAGAGTGTAAAGAGAAGGGGGAAAGAAAGGAGAGGGAGGGATGAAGAGTGTAAAGAGAAGGGGGAAAGAAAGGAGAGGGAGGGATGAAGAGTGTAAAGAGAAGGGGGAAAGAAAGGAGAGGGAGGGATGGAGAGTGTAAAGAGAAGGGGGAAAGAAAGGAGAGGGAGGAAGGGAGTACAAAGAGAAAGGGGAAAGAAAGGAGAGGGAGGGAGTGTAAAGAGAAGGGGGAAAGAAAGGAGAGGGAGGGATGAAGAGTGTAAAGAGAAGGGGGAAAGAAAGGAGAGGGAGGGAATGTAAAGAGAAGGGGGAAAGAAAGGAGAGGGAGTGATGAAGAGTGTAAAGAGAAGGTGGAAAGAAAGGAGAGGGAGGGAGTGTAAAGAGAAGGTGGAAAGAAAGGAGAGAGAGTGAGGGAGTGTAAAGAGAAGGGGGAAAGAAAGGAGAGGGAGGGAGTACAAAGAGAAGGGGGAAAGAAAGGAGAGGGATGAAGAGTACAAAGAGAAGAGTACATGTGTTCAATATCATATGTCACATTTTCTCTCACACACGTCCCACACATTACTCTGTTAATTAATTAAGTTAAATAAGTTGCACAGAAGTTAATAATGTTGTTTTGTAAAGTGAAGGAGTAGACTGTTGTAGAAAATATCAGTATTAATTAATTATTGGTGGTAAGTTATATTGGTGTCAAGATTGAGAGAACCTTAATTTGCACAGAAGTTAATAATGTTGTTTTGTAAAGTGAAGGAGTAAACTGTTGTAGAAAATATCAGTATTAATTAATTATTGGTGGTAAGTTATATTGGTGTCAAGATTGAGAGAACCTGGTAACTTATTTGTGACCAGAGTGTGAGGATCAGAAAGCTTCGAATCGCCTGGTATTGTTCATTTCCCCACCCAGTACACCTATAGAGGCTGATGGGTTCGAATGTGTGTGTGTGTGTGTGTGTGTGTGTAATGTAGGTGTTTGGCCTTGGATACATGGTGTTTGTTTGTAGCGTCAGTGTTGCCAGACCACCACCACTGCTTGTTATAGTGTCAGTGTTGCCAGACCACCACCACTGCTTGTTTTAGTGTCAGTGTTGCCAGACCACCACCACTGCTTGTTATAGTGTCAGTGTTGCCAGACCACCACCACTGCTTGTTATAGTGTCAGTGTTGCCAGACCACCACCACTGCTTGTTTTAGTGTCAGTGTTGCCAGACCACCACCACTGCTTGTTATAGTGTCAGTGTTGCCAGACCACCACCACTGCTTGTTATAGTGTCAGTGTTGCCAGACCACCACCACTGCTTGTTATAGTGTCAGTGTTGCCAGACCACCACCACTGCTTGTTATAGTGTCAGTGTTGCCAGACCACCACCACTGCTTGTTATAGTGTCAGTGTTGCCAGACCACCACCACTGCTTGTTATAGTGTCAGTGTTGCCAGACCACCACCACTGCTTGTTATAGTGTCAGTGTTGCCAGACCACCACCACTGCTTGTTATAGTGTCAGTATTGCCAGACCACCACTGCTTGTTATAGTGTCAGTGTTGCCAGATCACCACCACTGCTTGTTATAGTGTCAGTGTTGCCAGACCACCACCACTGCTTGTTATAGTGTCAGTATTGCCAGACCACCACTGCTTGTTATAGTGTCAGTGTTGCCAGATCACCACCACTGCTTGTTATAGTGTCAGTGTTGCCAGACCACCACCACTGCTTGTTATAGTGTCAGTGTTGCCAGACCACCACTGCTTGTTGTAGAGTCAGTGTTGCCAGACCACCACTGCTTGTTATAGTGTCAGTGTTGCCAGACCACCACTGCTTGTTATAGTGTCAGTGTTGCCAGACCACCACTGCTTGTTATAGTGTCAGTGTTGCCAGACCACCACTGCTTGTTATAGTGTCAGTGTTGCCAGACCACCACCACCACACACACACACACACACACACACACTTCCTTTGAATTTCAGGGTAAAATTCCTTAAGGGGGTGCGGGAGTAGGGGACAGCTAGGTTTGGGGGGTGCGGGAATAGGGGGACAGGCTTGGGGTGGGTAGAAAGGCTGTCCCCTATTCCCACAACCCTCTAACCCCCCCCCCCCGCCACTCCAAAGCCTGTCCCCCTACTCCCGTACCCCCCAAACACCACCCCCAAGCCTGTCCCCTACTCCCGCACGCAACCCTGCCCCCAAGCCTGACCCCTACTCCCGCACCCCCCAAAACCCCCCCAAGCCTGTCCACCTACTCCCGCACCCTCTTAAACCCCCTCCTCCAAGCCTGTTCCCCTACTCCCGCACTCCCTTAAACCCCCCCCAGGCCTGTTCCCTACTCCTGCACCCCCCATAACCTGTCCCCTACTCCCGCACGCACCCCCCCCCCAATCCTGTCCCCCTACTCCAGCACCCAATTAAGATTCAGAAAATTTCCTGTAAACTTTTTTCGACTAAGGAAATGGATACACGTGTATTAATATTTTGTATTTATTCAGTATGCATGAAAGCTTCCAATTTCTTATTGAAGGTATTTACATATAACACAAAAAAATAAATAAATTACTTTTGTTTAATTTACATTTGAAGAAGTGTATCAGAGAGTGTTGTGCCGTTTCAACTCGTGGGTGATAAAATAAAAAGTCACTCTCGCGTCCCAGTTTGGTTCCCTGTACACTCGTGATACGTAATTCCTGACCAGAGACGAACGGCAGGCACCACACACACACACACACACACACACACACCCTACATTCGAACCCATCAGCCTCTATAGGTGTACTGGGTGGGGAAATGAACAATACCAGGCGATTCGAAACTTTCTGCTCCTCACACTCTGGTCAGAAATTATGTATCACGAGTGTACAGGAGTTTGCCCCAGTTAGGTCCGAGTTGTAGTTTGCCTCAAGTTAGGTCCCAAGAGTTTTTGGCTACGGTCCAGGTTAGGTGAGGTTAGGTTAGGTTAGGTTAGACTAATTCCCTATTTCCTCTTTTCCTATAGAAATGCTATCGGACTTGTCACACCTAAGAAATATAAACACAGCTGATGGCGAGTTGTGGTGTTGCCAAACGTCACCCATAGCAGCGTTGCCACATGAGCGATTAAGGTGGTAATTCGCTTTTGGTACATTGGAGTGCCTTGATTCCTCCAGAGTATGCCAGGAAACAGGACCAGAGGAGCAAAAAAAAAAAAAAGAAGGTGTTCAGATGTTTGGAATAGTTTGGAAGATTTAGTTACTCCAGAATTACCAACACAAAATTTCCCCCTTATTAATTATTACGTGGTGATATGAACAGCAGACCTTTTCAAAAAACCAATATGATTTAAGGTGATAATTCAGTTTTAATACATTGGAGCTAGTGCCTTGATTCCTCCAAAGTATGCCAGGAAACAGCACCAGAAGGACAAAAATAATGGTGTTCTGTTGCTTGGAATAGTTTGGAGGAATCAGTTGCTCCATATGAGGCGCTTATCGGCAGACTGTCGTAAGCTCCAAAAACAAAAAACGGAGAAAATCACAGTCCAAGTGAGAGGTTTAATGGAGGAAGCGAGACTGAGAGCGGGAGGTAGGGGTTGGTGAGGCACGAGGCACAATCATTGGCTGGGCACGGCGGCAACCTGATTTTTTTTTTTTTTTTTTTTTTTTTTTTTTTTTTTTCTATACCTCTGGCTCATCCCCCTCCCAGCACATACCACACTCTGCTGCCAAGGTCTGGTTGTGTATATAGCAGACTTACTCATCTGGCGTGCATCTAGGTCACAAAAGTTATGGTTACAAAATGCGAGTTTCACCCATAATGCGATTGGATATCTGGACTCCTGGTGGTCGGTACATGAGCTAGGATGGTTGGGGAAGACAGTGCTATACCTAACTCATTTTCGCTCAGGGTGGCACTTACGGCACTCTGCCTATAAGTGCCTCATATATACCAACACAAGATTTCCCCCTTAATAGAATTTATGGTTCCGATATATAGTCTGGCCAATGGACTAGTATCTTTGTGTAGACATGATCATTGATAGATTTCAAACATTTATTAAGATAACATATCTAGACCCCCAACTGTAGATGACAGAAACATTGATAATTTTACAATACATATATAGTTGTATTAAAAAAAATAAGCTAGGTACTGTAATATTAATTTGGATACACAGTATACACAAAGTAACTTTCCTTTTTATTATTTGTGGTTCAATGTGGTTCAATTAACAGGTTCAATGTTATATTATATAAGGTGATTTTAATATTATTTATTCACTACATAAATTATTTTTAACATTATATACAATACTACATATAAAAGTTTTAATTAGACCAACATAAAGTATTTGCTTTACCGAGGCACGCGATGTTCATAGACTCGAGATTATTACCTGTAAAAAACATGCGTATATCTCAAGTACTTGAACACTACGTCTCGGTGAAGCAGGTGAGGCGACAGGACTTCTGCCGCTGACTGCACATTATGGATGTTGATGTATCTGTCTGTGTCAGTGATACCATTACTGTACAGGACAATACCAATGTTGATGTATCTGTCTGTGTCAGTGATACCATTACTGTACAGGACAATACCAATGTTGATGTATCTGTCTGTGTCAGTGATACCATTACTGTACAGGACAATACCAATGTTGATGTATCTGTCTGTGTCAGTGATACCATTACTGTACAGGACAATACCAATGTGGTTGTTTCGAAGAATATCCCAGCTCATCTACCTTCACCTTCTTCTAACATATCAGATGCTTCAGGGACTCGTCTACGGGTCCTAATTACTGCCCCAAGTACTACTCCTCGGGTTTGCTCTTCTAGTGGCCCAGGATTTAACAAAACTTATCGTTTGAGTAAAACCTCAGGTCAAGGTGGTAGTGGGAAATTTCTCCGTGAGGCTTCTCAAAAATCCAGACTAAAGTTACTAAAGTAACACTGTTCAAGGTCCTTCAGTGGAATTGTCGTGGCTGCGTGCTTCTTGGGAGGAACTGCACGTTCTTCTCTCTAGCTTCTCTCCTACATGTGTTTCTCTCCAAGAGACAATGCTTGGGGACTACATTCTTGCCAGTCCTCCAGTACATTCTGCATTTTATTCCAATTCATTTGAAGGGCAGGGTCACCATGGTGGCTCTGCCATCCTAGTTCGGCGAGATGTTCCATGCACGAGCCTGGAGCTTGACACTCCGCTCCAGGCTGTTGCAGTTAAGGTTTCTATGGACCGCCCCTACACTATGTGCAGTCTATACCTTCCACCCAGTGTTACAGTTGAGAGGGGTGATCTCAACAGTCTGGTACTGGACCTTCCCTCTCCCTTTATTTTATTGGGTGACTTTAATGGACGTCATCCTTTGTGGGGTGACAGTTCGGTCAATCCCAGGGGTGTTTTATTGAGGATGAGGGATTAGGGGTTTTAAATACGGGAGATGTGACACATTTTAATAGCCCTACTGGGACTTTTACCGCCATTGACATTTCCCTCTGCTCACCCAGTGCTCTGTTAGAATTTACTTGGAGTGTGTTACCCGATTTATATGGCAGTGACCACTTCCCTATACTTTTAGAAAATAATAGGTATGAACCGCAGTCTCGTCTTCCTAGGTGAAGATTAGAGAAGGCTGACTGGCAGTTTTTTAGATAGCTAACTTCTCCGGTTTATTCTGTAGCAGATTTTGTTAGCTCTGACGAGGCTGTAACATATTTTACTGATATGTTCCACTCTGCTACTCTCAACTCTATCCCTAGAACTTCTGGCCACTTTACCAAATATCCTGTCCCTTGGTGGTCACCAGTCTGCACCATTGCTGTGTGGGAGAAGCGACGGGCAAGGGCTCAGGCTAGACGAGTTTTATAAGAGGCACAACGTGCATCTTGGAAGGCCTATGTGTCTTCAATTAATACTAAAACCCCACTCACACAAGTGTTCAGGAGAGAGAGTATGTAAGATGGAGGGGAAGTTTTCTCCTAGTTGTCCACCTGTTCTTAAGGTCAATGGAAATAAGATCATGGATGGTTTAACAGTGGCCAACACCATGGCAGAGGCTTTTGCAAGAGTCCACAGCCGTGACTCTCGACCTCTGGCTGTCAGCCATGAGTTGGGAGCCCAGGAGCGCACTGTCTTGGATTTCTCGGGGAACTTCTCCTGGGCCAGACAACATCCCATATGCAATGTTGTGACACTTGGATGAGGAGGCGATCTCATTTCTTCTAGCTTTATATAATAGAATCTGGCTGGAGGGTGTCTTCCCTTCTGGGTGGAGGGTTGCTACCTTCCTTCCTTTCTCCAAGCCGGGCAAGGACTCTAGTGTTGCCCTCAATTACCGACCTATTGCCTTGACCTCCTGTCTCTGTAAACTATTTGAGAAGATGGTGAATGTCAGACTGGTATACTTCTTGGAACAGGATGATTTTCTGTCTCCGTCCCAGTCTGGCTTTCGTAAACACCGTTCCACTACAGATGCTCTGGTCAGGTTGGAAGCTGCTGCATGTGAGGCTTTTACACGACATTAACACCTGGTCTGTGTGTTCTTTGATTTAGAGAAAGCCTATGACACTACATGGCAATATGGCATCCTGCAGCAGCTCCATGCATATTACCTGTGGGGTCACCTTCCACGCTTTCTTAAGAAGTTTCTCAGTGGTCGCAGTTTTTGTGTGAAGGTTGGTACAGCCCTCTCAGCATCCGTCGCACAGGAGGAGGGCGTCCCCCAGGGAAGCGTCCTCAGTGTCACGTTGTTTGCAGTGGCAATTAATGCCGTTGCCTCATCCCTTCCGGATGGTAAAGCCAACTCGATGTACGTTGATGACCTGGCGGTCTGGTTTGCTGCTTCTCGTGTGTCAGTGGTGGAGCAGCGCATGCAGCTTGTCCTCGACAGGGTGTCTTGTTGGGCTGGTCCTCATGGGTATTGCTTCTCTCCTGCCAAGAAGGTTGCTATGCACTTCTGCCACATCCGAGGCATTCACCCCAAATGGACTTATTCATGTATCGTCATCGGATATGTTGTGTCTTGTTTTTTGGGTCTTCTTTTTATCAAACGTTTAACTTGGGTTCACTATTTACGTTCACTCAAGATCTCTTGCCTCCAGGCTCTTAACCTGTTGATGGTCCTGGGCCATACGTCCTGGGGGGCTCATCGGGCCACCCTCCTCCACCTATACCATGTTCTTATTAGGTCAAAACTCGACTATGGGTGTGAGGTGTACTCCTCTGCCACTTATGCTCATCTCAGTCTTAGACCCTGTTCATCATACTGGGGTACATCTGGAGACTGGAGCCTTCAGGTCGTCCCCAATGTCTGGTGGACGCTGATGAGCCACCTCTTGATGTCCATCACCAGTCCTTGATGGTTGACATCGATTACATCGACTTCCTGACTCCTTTCCCTGCTTGGTCGTGTCATCTGATATCATGTCTCAGTACTACCTTTCACATCCTCACACACCATGGCCCTTTGGCTTCTGGGTCAGGAGGGCTATGGAGGAGATGGGCATTGATGACTTCCAGATTTGTCCTGTGTGGGTCCCCAGGGTGGCTCCATGGCTTCTTCCAGAAGTTTACACCTGCACCTGCTTTTCAGACAAGAAGGAATCTCTTCCTCCTCCAGTGGCTTGTTCCCTCTTTTCAGAACATACCTTCACTCACAGGGAGTCCCTCCCTGTGTACACTGATGGGTCAAAGTCTGATGATGGAGTTGGTTTTGGGGCTGTTTTTCCTGACTGTTGTCGTGGCGGCAGGCTCCCTTCTGTTATGTCCATTTTACTGCCGAGCTCTCGTCCATTTTATATGCCCTCCAAGTTATTTTTACTCTCCCACAGCCTTCTCTTACTATTTTTAGCGATTACCTTGCAGGCCTTGAGCAATTTTAACTCTTCCCATTCCCTGGTGTTGGCCATACTAGAGTGGCTTGTCCTCCTGGGTCGTCGTGGCCGCAGAGTCACATTTTGTTGGGTCCCTGCCCATGTGGGTGTCGATGGGAATGAGCGAGCTGACGCCCTGGCTAAGGTTGTAGCCTCCAGTTCTCGGCCTCTTTCCAGGCGTCATTCTGTACCTGCAGTTGACCTTCGACCCTACATAGATGCTTTCGTTCGTTCCTGCTGGCAGGACAGATGGGACGTCGTCGGGGCTAACAAGCTCCGCAGCATCCACCAGCGCCTGGGTTTGTGGAGCTACAGTGGCCTGTCCCGCAGGTGGGAGACGGCTCTTGCACATCTCCGCATCGGCCACACACTATTGACTCATGGGTTTTTAATGGAGAGGGCACTCCCTCCCTACTGTGATGATTGTCTGGTCCCTCTGACAGAGCGGCATCTTCTTGTCGAGTGTCCCAGCCTTGGGGACCTTCGTCGTAGGCACCTCTCCCAGTAACGGGTGGGTGACGGTTCTTACAGTCTCTCCCAGGTGCTCGGGGAGAAGGCTTGTAGTGTGGGAGGGAACACCCTCTCCTATGTGGAGGAGGCTGGCCTCCTCTACAAATTGTGAACTTTATGATTTTTATGGCTATTCTTTTTTTAGGTAGGTAAACTTTAATGTTTCGTTTATATTTTAATTATTTTATATATTTAACTTAAGTTGGTTATTTTAGTAAAATGTGATATTTAGATGATATTGCCTTAATTCATGCTGCTTTTCCCTTTCGGGGTAGTGAAGATTATTTAATGTTTGTACAGTGTGTCAATGTTACAGATACTCCACCCTTGCTCAGGGACTTTCAGTTTTATCTGGAAACACTTTGAGTAGTAGGCAAAATACTGTATCAATTTGTTGTATTATCATTTCGGTATGAAATATAACAAAATATACACTTATTAAGTTACATTTGGTATTTGGAAATCATGACAGCAATAAACAATACTGTGATAATTACTGTATACAGAATACAATTATGTATTATACTAAGAACATTGGATCATACTGTGTGTATAAAGGATGATGTTTATATAATCCGTCTTGGTGTTGGCTCAGTTAGTAAGAAGAAATTTAACATTATTAAAAGGTAATAAAATGTGTGCTTATCTTGCACCAAAGGTTTGATTTGTTAAATTGATTGTATTTCCCCTTCAGATGCAGGGGTTACGGGATTCTGTGACGTGTGCTGTGTGTTCGGAGGTGTACCAGTCAGGTATTCGTGAGCCACTTGTGCTTCCCTGCGGCCACTCATTCTGTCACATATGCTTGGATGCTGTTAAGAGGACAGGTAACTTCCTGTGTCCCATCTGTAGACAGACCCACAACAATGTAAATATGGAGCAGCTCTCTGTAAACTACGCTCTTCTCAGTGTGTCGTCTGCCTGCCCTGATGTTAAGGTAAATCCTAATGAATTCCAAAACAAAAGATTGATTTGCTATGAGTACATTCCAGTGATTGAATTAGAGGTTAATGATGTTAAGTACTGAACACTGTATAGGAAGGAAGAAGATTAAAATCCCATTACATTGCTTTAATAGTGTTGTTAACTTTTAAACATTTGAAATGTTGCATTCTAAAAGTGGCTAATTCTGTGGTGAAAACGATACAAATATTTCCTTTCAGTCTGATGCTTGCAGTGTTCACGGAGACGACCAAAAATATTGGTGCTGTAATTGTGAGATGCCACTGTGTAGCCTCTGCCTGTATTCGGGCCATCCTCAAGGTCACAACGTTATGCTCTGTAAGACTTATATTCAAGAGAAAAAAATGACACTCCAAGGGAAATTATCTTCATGTGATGCCAAGATGGAGAAACAGAAGGAGGACGTGAAGAACAAGTTTGTCGAGTTGCTGCAGGGAGTACAAGGACTGACTCAAACCAACTCAGACATGCATGGTACCCGGCATTATATGAATAGCATCCTTAACCAAATCAAGAAAGCTGACAATATTGGGTGCATCAGATCATTGGATAATTGTGTTGAACAATTTCTCGCTGACTTTACTAAAAATAAAAAGGTTGGCAAAGAAGAGAGAACATCAACGGCTGCAGGAGTGGGAGGAAATATGAGCAATGGGCAATGGGTAGGGATGGGTCGGAAACAACCCTTACCGAAACCAAATCTCCCAGTGCAAAAATGTCAGGTAGCCTTTGAGGATGGTCGACTGGTTATGCACTGCCTTGGTAGTCCTATAATTGATGGCCTCTCCCTGAAGGTGAGTACAGACATGTTTACTGTTCTTTTGTCAAACAAGACTAATTTCCTGACAACCTCGTCATAATGTATATATTAAGATTTAAGGTGGTAATTCTTTTTTGGTACATTGGAGTGACATGAATCCTCCAAAGTATGCTAGGAAACAGGACCAGAAGAGCAAAAATAATGGTGTTCTGTTGCTTGGAATAGTTTTGAGGATTCAGTTGCTCCAGATTTACCAACACAAAACTTCCCCCTTAAAGAATGAAACAGAGTATTGATTGATGGTGATAAATCCAGGATTATCACTAACTATACACTCTGTACCCTTTGTGTTGTGATATATTAACTATACAAATTATTACCTTGAAGCATACTACTCTGAACTGTCCATTTATATATATGATTCTACTCATAAATTTTTGTTAAGTCGTTTAAATCGTAAAAAAAAAAAAGAGGGGGGGGATTTTTTGGCTGATACAAAATATACCAAAATGGTCTTGTTCTTGTTGTTGACGTTCCTCAAGCTGTGTGTCCAAGCAGCCCCGAGTCCCTTATATCACATAAGTATCATATGAAGGCCATGACATGGACAATAGTCTCCCATAGAACCCTCAGGGAATGTATGTTGTGTTGTTGACGAATGTATTGTGTTAAGTGCAGTGTTCCTTAATGCATTGATTAGTGAATGATTCATATTGACAAGTGTGTTGTGTGGGTGGGAGGTAAACACAGGATAGAGCTTTAAGTTATTTTATTACTCTTACGTTTCGGACTACACAGAGTCCATCTTCAGAGAGAAATGAGATATATATACCGGTGGTGGCCTACATTGCACCTGCCACTCCTTAATCTCACCTGACCTGACCTCACCTCACCCCCTCCTTTCTTTTATACTCCAGGGCTATACTGGCTGAGTATCTACACCACTTCATAAACCCTTCTCTCCCACCCACACAGCATTGATTAGTGTGGGGATTTATAGTAAGTCAGAAGGGTTGGTTGGTGCCCACACAGCAGCCTCGACAAATAAACTCTCTTCTCATGGAGAAGAAAGGACGTGTAACAAACAGATTTTTTTTTTTTTTCAAATAAGGCCCAGGTTATACTACCCAAAAAAAAAAAAAAAAAAAAAAAACACACACACACATCACGACTTCCGAACTGGCACCCAGCCATAGAAGGATGAAAGTTAGGGTAAATACCCAATACTTCAGCTGTTGTGGTATCAGAGAGGGTGTTTTATGATGTTTGGTGGGCTTACAGTTACCGCCTGAAACATGATATGGAAAAAATATTCTCAGCCCCACTCCAGAAAGGATTCGATCCTCGAGTCCAGAACACTAACCACTTAAGGCCCGTCCACTTGTGTTGGCGAGCACACCAACAAACTGCCCGTGTTGGTGGTTGTTGGAATTCACCAAACACTGCCGCTACCCAGTAGTATGACGTCACTGCCACACACGCCAGGTTTCCTATGGAGCCAAGGGGCCGTAGTTGTCAGTATTATCGCTGGCAATCGAGCAACATGTGAAATGTAGGACCTATTTGGGTCCATTCTCATGTACAGTCGGCAAAAAAAGTTTCGTTACCATCCTTTTAACAGTGTGATGTAATGTTGGTAGGCCTGACTGGTGAGTCAGGTGTGGCGCGAGAATGGAGGTAGTATAGGTGGAGTCGCTATGGCTCACTAATCCAGGGGAGTAAAGTGAAGCCGCCGAACTGTCATTTTCGGCGCCTTCAATATGGCGGACACCAAGATATGTTTCAGTAAAAGTGGACTTCTGACCTGACATACAAAGGTATGAGCCATCTTGAAGGCGCCGGAAATGACAGATTGGTGGCTTCACAAATCAGGTCCTACTGGCGCCTCCACCTATACTACCTCCATGGGCGGAAGTGTCATATATACCTCCGTCACCCTCCCGGACCCCTCAGTGTGTAATGGACAGGCAAGTAGGAATGACGTACTTTTACCCAGTGCTACTTTTTCTGGGTATTTCAAGGTTATTCTTGTTCTAAAAGACTCAAACGTATTTCTTTATGTTTAATGATGAATAGTTAAATAGTAATAGTTCTTGAACACTCAAAATTTAATTTAAAATCAGTTAAACTTTTGATATAAAAAGAAAGGGAATGCCTTGTGCTAAGTTGTCATTGCCGCTGCCCGCGAGGCACAGCTGCTCAGACGGTGGAGTACCAACCCTGCCACGCTTATCGATGTTAAAATTAACGTAGGGGTGGTAACGAAACATTTTTTGCCGACTGTACTTTATGAAGTCATTCGTATTCCCAGCTTTTAATTCCCTTAATATTGTCACATGACTTCCCAACTGTTTTCTTTTAATTAACCAGTCTTTACACCATTTGTCTTTCTGCACTGTGTTCTTTTTCTTCCTCACGCACATAGCAATTATTATGCTAAACAGCGCTATACACTTGCGTTCCTCATTATTAAAATTAGGCACCATAGGCACTGTCTTAACCTTGTCGACCACCTGCTCTGGCTCCTGCCCGTCTGTGTCTCTGTGACTGGTCAGACACGTTCGTTTGGACACCACAACAAGTGTGCCCGCCGCGTGCACAAGCGGTAAGTCCGTCAACAGGCGAACAGATCGCTTGTGTTCGCGAGCACTGCTCGATCGTGTGGACGGGCCTTAAAACCACCTCCCCTCATATGAATGGAACGATGATTGATTTGAGAATGGATATGCTAAAAGCTGGTTTGGAATGAAGAGTGGAAGAGTTGATAATGTACTGTATGTGTATGATATCATGTGTTGGATGTAGTTATAGTGTTCATTGGTATGTTTTTGTGTTCTGCCATGTAGTGTAGTGGTTGTTACGGGTTTGTGAAAGCTGTAGCAAGTGTTTATGAGCCTCTCAGTTCAAGGAAATCCTTTATAGTGGAGACTTGGGTTTCATGGCGTTGGTGGTCTGTATTGTAGGTGTTGGAGTAAGTAAGTAAGTGCTTGTAAGTATTATTAGGGATTTGTTCTGTATAGTCTGTAGAGAATTGTGGTGTGTGTGTCTGTGAGGTTTAAGGCCAAGACAGGGCTTCCTTAGTAATATAACACCTGACCCAAGTAGCATAGAAAGAGGAGGTGACACAAGTTGTTATAACTACCACAATCAATATTGTGATGATTATGGTACTTTTTGCAATACCTTTAAGCAAATAAGTTCAGATACTGTGCTTATAAAGTAATAGAACAGTCTAGGAGATAATTATACATTTCTTTCAGATGCCGTCTGAAGTTTTCCTGGAGCTAAGTGTTGGTGGCAAGTGTCTTGGTCGGGTCTACATCAACCTGTGGACAAACAAGCGTCGGGCACAGCAGTTCCTGACACTCTGCATGGGGACACTTGGACCATCTTACCGAGGTGCTATGTCAAGTGAAGTTCATAACCAGGGTGAACCGGGAGAAAACATGGTATTTCCACACCATGTAGAATCCGGTAGGGCAAATGAACAGGCAATATTCTCCAATGTTGAACTAGAAGAGTATCAAACGACAGTGGTAGAAGGACTCTTAGGATTACCCGATACTCAATATCAACCCCAAACCTACCGCCACTCCATTCCCTACAATTACCAAACCCTCGACAATTGCCAAACCTCTGGCTTTGTGATTTACACTATTGGCTCACCCAGGGGGTTTCCGGTCAGACCTTTTGGTAAGGTGTTTTCCGGACTGGACGTGGTGAAGGCTGCTGTGAGGCACACTCCTAACTCCATCACCATCTCCAACTGTGGACTGATCCTTCCTAACTCCCTCATTTAGGGTTCACTATAATTCCCAGCCAACAAGGGTACACTCGTGATACATAATTTCTGACCAGAGACGAACGGCAGGCACCACATACACACATACATACACACACATACACACGGCGCAATAAAAAAAAAAAAAAAAAACACACACACATACACACACACACACACACACACACACACACATACACACACATACACACACACACACACACATACACACACACACACACACACACGGCGCAATTAAAAAAAAAAAAAAAAAAACACACACACACACATACCCTGCATTCGAACCCATCAGCCTCTATAGGTGTACAGTCACGAGCATAAGTTTCTTTACCCCCCTGGCGAGAGTTAGGTCGAAGTCGTGGTTGGATGATAATTATGGACTAGACGAACAAAATTGGACCTGTTCATAATGTTCGGATGATGCTTCATGTCACTAGAGGTGTTCACTTGAATACAACAAATTTTACACCGTCATGAGATACTGACTCCCAGTGTTCGTTTGCCTGACCCTTCTCCAACCACAACTTCTTCCTCATTCTCGCCATGGGGGTAAAGGAACTCATGCTCGTGACTGTACTGGGTGGGGAAATGAACAATACCAGGCGATTCGAATCTTTCTGCTCCTCACACTCTGGTCAGAAATTATGTATCACGAGTGTACGAAGACTGTGTGTGTTTTGTGTGTGTGTTTTTTTTTTTTTTTTTTTTTTTTTTTTTTTTTTTTTTTTTTTTTTTATTAATTGCGCCGTAGCATCAATCAACAGGCAGGCAACAATACATTTTTAGGGTAGGCGGGACCCATGAGAATCCAATGACCACACACACACACACACACTCTCTCTCTCTCTCTCTCTCTCTCTCTCTCTCTCTCTCTCTCTTTTTTTTTTTTTTTTTTTTCTAAACTTTCTGGTAGCTGTACATGGCTAAACAGTTAGAACAGCTCACTGTACACTAATGTGCGGCTTAAAGTGCCACTTTTCCTCGTGGCACTATCTTAAAAGCCGCATTTGAATGATTATATGTGTCTGATGGGCGTTGGTAATGTTCCTCGCCACCTGTGAGCAGCCACCTTCACTTGTTGGATAGACAGGTGTTGCATGGAGGGAGCTGCTGCAGTGAACACATTCCACATTCTTGAAGTTCTGGCAGTGAAGGTCCTCTGGTGCTGACTGGTGTGTGACCTCGGCACCCCAACCTGCTCTTGGCTGGAGAGCACCGTTCTCGTGTCTCTCACAGCCTCACGCGGGGGGAGCCTAAGTCCTGCCAGGTGCTGCACCTCTTGTACCTGTGCCTTGTGGAGGACCACTAGAGCAGCAACATCCCGGCGGTGCTCCAGTGTGTCCAGGGCAGGTATGTCTTGTGAGGGAGGAGGGCAGCTGTTGTTCTTGATCAGACGCTGCACTCTTCGCTCCACTTTATCAAGTCTCTGCAGGTGTGTTGCAGCGCTGGACATCCACGTCAGAGCCCCATACTCAAGGTGGGGCCTTACCTGTGCCTTGTAGAGTGTCATAAGGCCACGCTTGTCCAGGAAGCCTGCCACTCTACATAAGGCAGAGACCCGAAGGGAGGCCTGATGGGCGATGTGGTGGATATGTTTATCGAAGCGGAGCTCCGCATCGAAGGTCACTCCAAGGATCTTGACGTGGTCTTGGAGTGGGAGGGTGACGGAGCCAAACTTCACTTTTCCCTCAACAGCTTGTGAGGCTGCCGGGGACCGAGAAACCACCATGGCTTGTGTCTTCTCAGGTGCAAAGTTCACCTGCCAGCGCTCTCCCCACTTCTTTATTTCATGTAGCTGCTGATTGATGTCAGCAACTACTCGCTGGCTATCCTGGCGAGAGTAAGAGCGGGAGAGTGTGCAGTCATCGGCATATGCAGAGAGTGCTGGCAAGGTCTTGAGAAGGTCGTCCATGTATAGATTCCAGAGAACCGGTCCCAGCACAGATCCCTGAGGGACTGAGGCCCCTACTGGGAGGTTCCTGGACTGCTGCCCATTGACCACTACATGGAGTGTCCTGTCATGGAGGTAGTCACCCATCAGCATCAAGAGGCGACCCTTAATGCCCTTGGCACGGAGCTTTTCCAGCAGGCCCGCATGCCACACACGGTCAAAGGCACCTGCGATGTCAAGAGCAACGACAATAGTATCCAGGCCATTATCCAGGGAGTCTTGCCAGTCCCTGGAGAGGAGCATAAGAAGGTCCGAGGTGGAGCGGCCAGATCTAAACCCGAACTGATGGTTTGATAAGAGGGATTTGTCATCAAGGTGGTGGGTGAGGGTCTCTACCACTATCCTCTCGAATACTTTGCCAATCACAGACAGGAGAGAGATAGGCCTGTAGTTGGCAGGGTTAGTTCTGGATTTCCTCTTGTGTACAGGCACCACACGAGCCTCTTTCCATATGGAGGGCCACGCGTTTTCCCGTACACAAGAGGTAAACACCTCAGTGAGAGGTCCTGCCAGCTCACTCGAACAGTGGCGTAGTATTTGTGGGCTCACATCATCGGGCCCAGATGCCTTCCTGACGTCCACTGCTCTTAGGAGGTGCTCTACTCTCCCCTGTGTCACCTCCACCATTGTTAATTCCTGGTCACACTCCTGTGCCAGCTGAGGTGGAGGCCTGTTCGGGTCGGCGACGGTCATCTTGGCTGAGAAAATGTCAGCCAGCAGGTCAGCTTTCTCCTTGCTGCTCATTGCCGTGGTGCCGTCTAGCCTAGTGAGAGGAGGGATGGTTTCCTGTTGGTTGGTACCTTGTCTCTCCTTAATAAGGGACCACCAGGTCTTGCTACCCACCCCTGGTCCACACAGCTTCGAGCGGAGGTCATTTTCCCACCTCCGCTGTGCCCACATGCTGGTGGCTGCCATGCTTCTACTTGCCTCGCGGTGAAGAGTCTTGTTGCGGAGGGTTCTGTTCCTCTTGTATCGCAGCCATGCAGAGTACTTCCTCTCTGCTGCAAGCCGACATCGATACCCGAACCAGGGCTGATCGGTGGGTCTCGACGTGTACTGGCGGTGAGGAACATGCTGATGCTGAGAAGCCTTTAGCCGCTCGGTGAAAGCCCTGGCCTTGGCGTCTGCGCTTCCAGTCAGGATGGCACCCCAGTCCGTACGCTGAAGGTCCCTCCTCAACGAGGACCAGTCTGCCCTGTCCCACAGCCATATGGTGCGGGAGATGGCATCCTCACGTGCCACACCCACCTCTGTCTTGGTCAGGATGGCATGATGGTCAGAGCTCCCAACCTGTCCAAGCTGGTGACAGGTGATGGTGCCCTCGCCCAGGTCTGTGATGACGGGGTCCAGTGTTCCACCACGTTCATGGGTTGGGAAAGTGACATAGTCTGTCAGTCCCTGCACTGTCAGTAGGTTTTCGTAGGCGGCTCCTTCCATGTGATGGTTTAAGTCACCCACGATGAGGACATGCCTGCAGCGATGACGTGTCAACAGGTCGTCCAGGTGCTCCGTGAGGAAGTTTATGGGGGCAGGGCCTTGTCTTGGGGGGCGGTACATGGCACAGAGTAGGAGGCCTGTGCCATTAGCCATCACTACTCTGAGAAACACCGCCTCTGTCAAAGGTGGTGTCTCTATGTCCAGTCTGTATGCCTGCAGACCTTCCTTAAGGCAGATTGCCACACCACCTCCCTGTCTTCTGTGTCGGTCCTCTCTCATCCAGTGGGTGTATCCTGGGATTTTTCCGAAGCTTGACTCCACCTCACTGGTCAGCCATGTTTCTGTCACAACAGCAATGTCTGTTCGGTGCCTCAGGATGAAGTTGTGAGTGAGGTCACCTATATTAGTGCGGAGGCCGCGCACGTTGGCAGAGAGGACTGTTAGGTGAGGTGATCTCATTTTACTTGAGTTGATGCTGGTTGGCTTGGTTGCTCAAGTAGGGAAGGTTAGACGTCCACTGCCAGCCAGGTGTCTGTCCCCACATAGGAGGCTGAGGCACGATATGTGAGAATCCAGGTGGAGGCGGTGGGAAGCTGGGAATAGGCTGTCTCACCTCAGCAATCACTCGTCTTAGAAGATGTTCTTGCCTTTGTTCTGCTGCCCTTGTTTTGCAGTCCTTGATAGTGTGGCCTCGGCGGGAGCAATAACTACACACTGGCTCCTCCCCGCGTCCTTTAGGGGGGGCAGGGGGGCGGTGTTGTTTGGCAGGCCGATTGTAGATGGAGTTGCCTTGCCCGGCTGGATGACGTGGAGAGAGAGAGGAGCCGTGCTGAGCAGTAGGAGGGTGATGATGCACCTCCTGTTGCTGCCTGGTTCTGGTAGCTCGTTGTCTGCTCTGCTGTTGCCGATTACCTATTCGGCGGTTGTTGTTGCCACTTTTATCACCACTTTTATTACCACCTATGTTACAGTTTTCACCTGCGTTGGGGAGGTGACAGTTATTTTCTCTACTCTCACCCTCCTTGGCTTGAGTACCACTGTCCCTGTAACTGACTGAGGTGGTGGCCTCGCTATTCCTGTCAGCACTGTCGTCACTGAGTGTGGGTGTGGAGCAGGCAGTGACTTTTGCTAGCTTGCGTGGCTTGCCTGACAGCCACCAGCTTTGACAGGATGCAGACACAGAACACAAGTTTTCCCAGTCTTCGTCTATTTTACTGGGTAGTGCACTCGTAGCTCTGGTAGTGGCCTGAGGGAGTTGCTCCTGTTGCTCTGCAATCTCTATTGTTTCTAATACACTTAGAGTCTTTGCCAGAGCAGTTTTATGGTCCAGGAGGAGTTTCGTCTGCTCCCTGTACCTTTTTATAATTAATCCTTGTTTTTTATACTCTCCCTGAAGCAACACTAGTCGTGTGGCAAGTTCTTCTTTTGTGGAGGAGGAGATGTGGTGCTGAATGACTTCTTCTTCTGTCTCTTCTTCCTGCTCGTGAGTCAGTTCTTCACCGTTGGCCTCCTCAGACTCTGGGATGGTGGGTGTGTTCGCCTCGTACGTGACAGGCCGGGAGAAGCCACGTGCGACCCTTATATCAGCTGTTTGGGAGCAGTTAAAGTCGGCGTCTGAGAAGCACTCTCGGCACGCTGAATTTGGGCAGTTTTCCTCGGTGCAGGGTGTGACTGGCTTGTCACGTGTAGAGTAGCTGCAAATACAGCAATACCGGGCACCAGGGAAACCAGCTTGGCCAGCCCAGGCAATCTTGCTGTGTAAGGGGGGAGAGGCATCCATGTATGTGTGTAGTAGTATGGTGTGGACAGGTAGGTCGGGTTGGGTTGGGTAGGAAACTTCCGCGCGGTTTAATCCCTCCAGAAATATAGGTGCGGGTGAGGGGTGAGAGGGGGGTAGTCCCAGGGGAATTTCACTCCCGCGCCAGCAAGGAGGTGTGTAGTTACAATGTAGGCACACTACGTATAATGTTTAACACTGTTACTAATGCTATTCACACAACTGATTATCACTACACTTTACACTGTTACTATGGGTACTCCAGAAATATAGGTGCGGGTGAGGGTTGAGAGGGGGATAGTCCCAGGGGAATTTCGCTCACCACGCCAGCAAGGTGGTGTGTTGTTAGAGTGTAGACACACCACGTATACTGTTTATCACTTTCACTGCACTTTTCACTTTACACACTGTTACTGTTGTTATTCACACAACTGATTAACACTGCACTTTTACAGAATATTACTATGGGTACTCACGTGGTGCTGGACTAAGTATCCGTATGATAAGGCGGCACGTGTGGTGGTGTATCGTTCACAGTCACAATAATCTGTGATCGTCTGTGCACTGGTCTGTGATGTTTTGCAGGAAAAGCACTTACTTCATCTACTTGCTTTTGTCTCGCACTAAGATTTAACACTTGCTGATCCACTTATCAGTGAAAAAATCCGTGTAAGTTGAACGGAGGTAATGAGTTGATCACGGAGCTGCTAGGCGTACGTCTACCCTCTCTCTCTCTCTCTCTCTCTCTCTCTCTCTCTCTCTCTCTCTATCTATCTATCTTCTCTCTCACACACACACACACACTCTCTCTCTCTCTCTCTCTCTCTCTCTCTCTCTCTCTCTCTCTCTCTCTCTCTCTCTCTATCTATCTTCTCACACACACACACACACACGCACACACACACACTCTCTCTCTCTCTATCTATCTATCTATCTTCTCTCTCTCACACACACACACACGCACACACACACACTCTCTCTCTCTCTCTCTCTCTCTCTCTCTATCTTCTCACACACACACACACACATCACGAAAACATAACAGAATGGAGCACAAGCATACAGACAAATATTTACATCATGACCTATTTAAATCCACCAAAACGAGACAAGAGTTGTTTGATGGTTTAGATTTCGTAAATAATTCATTGTTTTGATTATAATGTTCTTGGGATGAAGGTGTTTAAAGTTAAGGGGGTGCGGGAATAGGAGGACAGGCTTGGGGGGGGGGGGGGTTAGGGGGGTGCAGGAGTAGGGGGACAGGCTTGAGGGGGGGGTTTAGGTGGGTGCGGGAGTAGGGGGACAGGCTTGGGGGGGGTTTAGGGTGGTGCGGGAGTAGGGGAACAGGCTTGGGGGGTTGGGGGGGGGTGCGGGAGTAGGGGGACAGGTTAGGGGGGTGCGGGAGTAGGGGAACAGGCTTGAAGGGGGGGGTTTAGGTGGGTGCGGGAGTAGGGGGACAGGCTTGGGGGAGTTTAGGTGGGTGCGGGGGTTTTTGGGGGGTGCGGGAATAGGGTACAGGCTTTCTACCCACCCCAAGCCTGTCCTCCTATTTCCGCACCCCCCAAACACTCCCCCAAACCTGTCCCCCTATTCCCGCACCCCCCAAACACCCCCGAAGCCTGTCTCCCTATTCCCGCACCCCCCAAACACCTCCCCTAGCCTGTCCCCTATTACCACACCCCTCAAACACCCCCCAAGCCTGTCCCCCTATTTTCGCACCCCCTAAACCCCCCCCACCATGCCTGTCCTCTATTACCGCACCCCCCAAACACATCCCCATTACGAGTCTGTCTGCCATCACAAATATTCCTACCATCGTCGAGGCCTCATGGTTCGGAGGCACAATGTAGTCTCTGCTCGTTTGAGGCTTGGCTACCGGCCACCGTGGCAGGTTGCTGGGATGCAGGGTGAGCCTCCCTTCACTGAGTGTCGCTTGTGTCGAGCGCCTCGTGCTAACACTATAGAGCACTATTGCCTGGCCTGCCCCACTGTCCGACACTTGCTGCCCCAGGGCCTGCCACTTGATGTGGTTTGTCGACACCTGCTGAACCATCAGGTTCTGGAGGAACTTCTGGTACGCCACCTTCGTTTTGGTGGATTTAAGTAGGTCATGATGTAAATATTTGTCTGTATGCTTGTGCTTCATTCTGTTATGTTTTCGTGATGTATGTGTGTGTGTGTGTGTGGTTGTAGTCATTGAATTCTCATGAGTCCCGCCTACCCTTGTGTATTGTTGTCTGCCTGTTGACTGACGCTACAGCGCAAAAAGAAAAAGAAAAAAAATTGGTTGCGGTCTTTTCTTGGGCAACAGTACAAACTATTTGTGGTCACTAACACCTTCAAAACATTCATTTGCACATTAACCCTTAGGCTCTTATCCCACTTCCCCGAACTCGGGGAAACTGTTGACACTACCAACAAGTGTGTGACTGTATGTAATGACTTAATTTGACACAACCAACAAGTGTGTGACTGTGTGTAATGACTTAATTTGACACTACCAACAAGTGTGTGACTGTGTGTAATGACTTAATTTGACACCACCAACAAGTGTGTGACTGTGTGTAATGACTTAATTTGACACCACCAACAAGTGTGTGACTGTGTGTAATGACTTAATTTGACACCATCAACAAGTGTGTAGAACTGTGGGTGACGACATAACTTGACAGTGCAGTTTTCAAATTTGCGCACTCCCTGGCATTCTTGATTAGGCTCACAACAGAGGAGTGTGTGTATGTAGCAGCTCTCACGAGTTGCACCAGCCTTGTCCAACTTGTGTAGCAATATCTCTCAGCCTGTTAGAATGTATTTTCAGCACTAAGATTTTGCGTTAAATTACCATATATATATGTACAGCCATGGCTGATGGTGTTGGACCAGGATCCAAGGAGTGTTGGAGAGCAACTGAACAGAGTTCGAAAAAGTGAGTCTTCTAAACCTCTCTCAATGTTGAGAATGGTTTGGATAATTCACTTGTTCGAACTCTGTCTCCTCAACATAGTAACCAATAATGTAAGGATGACCAAACATAATTTAAAACATATACAGTATAGAGCTATAACAAACAATTTCCTACACATTAATCAACTGACATTTTATACGTTCTCAATATTATCTTACAATAATTCCATCTTTTCATACGGAGAGGAGACACACTGCTGGTGTTTCGGGGTCACACACGTAATATTCTTCATGTTCATTTTCATGTTAATCTCACCTTACTTTTGTTAATGTTAATCAGCCAAAGCATGGATACATAGGGGACTGTAATTACTGCATATTGATATAAAAATTAAATTTCACTGCATGCCATTGTCATACAAATACGGTGTTATCTCATTATCAAACGCTCGGCCTATACAACAATGTCGATTTTATTTAATGTGAAGTAATAAATAATATCTGAAAAGCAACGCCATTTTAATCAGATCACACACGGCAGAATGACTGAAAGAATGAAGAATGAGTTTGAGGAAAACACTGAGCTTCAGGACGATTCACTATCAAAATGCATATTAAAATAAAAAAAAAATAAAAAAAAAATCGTTCTAGCTAATTATACAAAATACATAAGATTAATCACGTTAAGGAAACAATATCTGAGGAAGAATCTTGATGTTACAGTAGGCTACACACACATACACACACACACACTGAATACCTGTGTGTTCACTGGGTGGTATGGAAGTGCTTCGTTTTAATTGTAATTTTTGAAAGCTTATTGGTATATTTTTTTGTGTCCTTTCATGCAAATATTTGAGGAATTAAAATGAAGTAATGATATATATTGATTTTTGCAGCCAAAATACTATTGTATAGTATAACCACAGAAAGAGTTGTATATAAGAAGTGTGAGTGAGTTTTTTTTTTTTTTTTTTTAATTAATTGCGCCGTAGCGTCAATCAACAGGCAGGCAACAATACATACGGGTAGGCGGGACTCATGAGAATACAATGACTACAACCACACATACACACGCACACACACCCACACACCACACACACACATCACGAAAACATAACAGAATGGAGCACAAGCATACAGACAAATATTACATTATGACCTACTTAAATCCACCAAAACGAGGGTGGCGCACCAGAAGTTCCTCCAGAACCTGATGGTTCAGCAGGTGTCGACAAATCACATCAAGTGGCAGGCCCTGGGGCAGCAAGTGTCGGACAGTGGGGCAGGCTAGGCAATAGTGCTCTATAGTGTTAGCACGAGGCGCTCAACACAAGCGACACTCAGTGAAGGGAGGCTCACCCTGTATTCCAGCAACCTGCCATGGTGGCCGGTAGCCAAGCCTCAAACGAGCAGAGACTACATTGTGCCTCCGAACAATGAGGCCTCGACGACGGTAGGAATATTTGTAACGGCAGACAGACTCATAATGTGTGATGGAGATGCTGAAGGGCCTCTCTGCATCCCTGCGTCGCCGTACAGGGAGGAGAGCGGCGGAGCGGACTTTAGAGAGGTAACATGTCAGGGAGAGAGGACGTCCAACTCCACGAGGAGGCAGATGGCAGGCTTCCTTTGCGAGTCTGTCAACTGTACCATTGTGACATAAACCTACATGGGATGGCACCCATAAAAATTTGACAGTCAAGTTACGATGACGCAATAAGGACAAAAACGATAAAATCTGCTGAACAACAGTAGAAAGTGTGGGCTGAACACTAGAGAGAGAATGAAGGGCAGGTCTGGAGTCACAAAAAATGGCAGCATTCACTCCACGTTGACAAACAACACTAACAGCATCCAGAATGGCATACAGTTCACACAATGTTGAGCTAGAGTGGTTACAGAGACGACGGCCAACCCAGCCCCCTGGAGGTGACTCCAGGTCAGGTGAGAAAACGGCACAACCTGCTGCACCATCCTCTTGCAATGAGCCATCAGTGTAGAGGCAGTATGGATCTGTGATGGAGGACGTCACTGTTTCTATGTGTTCCAGAGCCAACTGCCGCTGTAGAGAAGGCAGCTCCGACTTGGAAGTAGGTGTGAAGCTCACATCAGGTGTTGGTAGCATCCACGGAGAGGGTCCTGGGGGGACGTCGGCCACCATTATATCTATATTAAGACTACGGAGCATAGAGGAAACAGACCTTATAAAAGTACGTCCAGCAGGCAGTATGGGAGGGACCGGGTAGTTTGGTCTAAGAGAAGTCCTGACTAACTGAGAGTAATGGGGTGAAAGATGTGGGAAATGGAGGCACTTGACAGTGAAGCAAGTAACATTAGAATAAATTCTCTCCACTAACGGGGGAAGACGCAACTCACGCTGCATGTTCACTATCCTGGTCGACATTGGACAACCGAGAATTATTCTCATTGCTCTATTCTGAAACTTTTCTAAAGTTTCCAGAGTAGCCCTAGGAAGTTGAATCAGAGCAGGGGAGAGGTAATCAACAACTGAACGGATAAAAGCAATATAGATAGTCCTGGCTACTGGGATGGAGATGCCCGAGGAGTTGTTAGTGAGCCATTGAAGTGGCGTAAGTCGGCGCTGGAGACGACCCAATAAGTCCTGGACAATGGGATGGTCTTGAGGTCTGGCAGGGACAATTGGCCAAATATTGACTGGTGCGCCCAGGTAGCGATACTGGGAACACATGGGAATGACAGTCCCTCCAATGGTGAACACTGGCCGAGCTTGAGGAAGGCGGCAGGTGAATATTCTGCTCTTATCTGGGGAGACAATAATGCCACAGTGAGAGGAGGACACAGAGAAGGAGTCAAGAAACCGCTGGAGATCCCTTGGTGAGGTAGAATGAACACAGGTATCATCAGCATAGCACGTAATTGTAGTTCCAGGTATATCAGGGAGAGAAGTGAGCAACCGATGCATCAGAATATTAAATAACAATGGGCTGAGAACACCCCCTTGAGGCGTACCAAGATGAAAACTGTGCAAAGGACTGAGCGCACCACTGGAAAACACACGGGAGGTCCTGTTACTCAGGTAGCCCCGAATCCAACGTAATAGATTACCCTTTATCCCAAAGTCAACCAGTTGATCCAAAATGATGTCTCTATTAGCAACATCGAAGGCACTTCGAAGGTCAATGAAGGCCACCACACTGTCCCTGTTAAGGCGAGTGTACAGGTCGACTAGGCAGTGGTGTGTGCTCCGCTGGGGAAGGAAACCAAACAGCCATGGAGAAAGGCGATCTTGCAGTCTGTACATGAGACGATTGAGTAAGATTCTCTCCATAACTTTACAAAAACAGGAAGTCAGGGAAATAGGCCTGAACTTCGCAGTGCCGGGCTTAGGGATGGGTATTATTGTGCTGCTGGTCCAGGCTCGTGGTACACAACCATCACGAAGACAAAGATTGTACAGTAGAAGTAGAGGGTTCCCAGGAACTTGTTGAAGTAGGAGCAGCACAGCATAAGTAATACCATCATCACCAGGGGAAGAAGCTCTACCCCGAGAGAGAGCACGTCACAACTCCTCAGTTATCACCTCTGCATCATCGTCATCATCTTGCAACAGAGCAGACATTAGACGTAGCCGATGGACAGCAGCACGGGAAGTGAGTGCATCTTGTATGTGGATAGGTAGACTGGCTGAGGTAGATTGTTCTGACCAGGCATCGACAAGTTGTTGGGCATAGTCGGCGGGAGTGTGATGACGAGCAGTGGCCGGTGTCTTTTTAACAACCCGACGGATGAGGTGCCACATAGAAGCCACACTTGTTTGCTGGTTGATGCTGTCCGTGAACCGCTGCCAAGACTCAGTGTGAGCACACTCCTGCAGGACAACAAAAGCGTCCCTAGACATCTGGTAACGATGGAGCAGGTCAGGGGTTGGGTTGGCTTGAAACAATAGGCCATCACGTTCAGCCTCCTCCTTTGCATCCAGCGTCCAGGAGTGGGCAGTATGGCGATGCTGGAGGTGTGGCCGGGAGACGTATAGCCTATAAAAGTCATGAGTAGCAGATACAAGATCAGAGTACAACTGTTCAGCTGATGATATGTCAAATGTAGGGAATACATGGGCCATGAATAAGATGTAAGTCAGGCAATATTTAGGGGGCACAGCAATACGCAAACGAGTGGCTGAAGCACTTGACCCAGCAGTTAGAGAATAATGAAACCGAAGAGCGATGTGATCAGAAAATAAGTCTGGCACGGAGGAGCACAGGACCCGAGATGCTATCAGGCCAGACGAGAGGATGTAATCCAGAGTACCTCCCCGGCAATGAGTGGTACCACCAGTGTTCCAGCGTGTCAGATGATGCTTGCGGATGTGTGAAAGGAGACGAACACTATTACGATTAATAGAGCCAGAACCATCACCCAAATCAGAATGCCGAGCATTAAAATCTCCCATATAAACCATACCACGCACTGTTGGAGAAGGAAGAACCTCAAGAGTGAGTCTAGCTGGGGCAGAATAGACATTACATAGTTGTAGTACTCCATTCCCAGGTAGAACCTCAAATAGCTGAAAGGTCATGTCAGGATCAGTGGAGGTACGGAGAAGGCGATGTGGCAAGGAGCTATGTATGTAAGTCAGGAGACCATTCCTTACCAGATGAACATATGGCATATAACCTGAGAGAGGAGGAGCTTGCCCAGCAGCGAGCGACCGTCCTGGAAATGCTTCCTGGAGAAAAATAACACTGGGATGATGACGAAAAACATAGGCCTT
Organism: Petrolisthes cinctipes; assembly: GCA_033782935.1. Classification (NCBI taxonomy): domain Eukaryota; kingdom Metazoa; phylum Arthropoda; class Malacostraca; order Decapoda; family Porcellanidae; genus Petrolisthes; species Petrolisthes cinctipes. The sequence continues at coordinate 42,926 of JAWQEG010000495.1, read as the reverse complement.
GAGTTGAGTGAGCTTAGCATAACTGGTGATACCACATACATTCCAGGAGATGACATCCAGCCGGCAATCACTAGCGAACTCTGTATTTGGAGGTAGAAGTCCGGTGAGTGGGGGCAGATGAGCGACCTGGAGAAGAAGATGGACCAGGAGAAGGGACTGACTCGAAAAGCTTTTCAAGGCGAGATGCAACAGTATCCATCTTTTCGGTAAGGGTTGTGACAGTTGAGATGATGGCCTGCTGAGCCTCGACCAAGGTGGAGAGTTTGGAGTCATTGGCAGCCTGACCGGCAACCAGCCCATCAATCCTGGCTTCAAGGGCAGAAAAGCGGTTCTCGAGAGCCGTACATCGTGCCATGAGGGTAGCAACAGACTTGCGGAGGGCCAGGTCTGGAGATGAGGCAGGGCTGGTAGGAGGAGCAGACTGGGGAGGTGGCGGTGGTGGAGGCGGAGCAATAGTAGTGACATGAGCCTGGACCTGACGTCGAGTACATCCATGCCACACATTAACCCCTGGCTGAAGGCATCGAGGACACTTCCATCGAGACGTATCCTCAGGAGGTGAAGGCTCAGAGGTGGAGGCAGCAGGACGTGATGGTTCGCCCCTGACAGGACACGTCTTGGAATCATGGTCAGCAGCACACCATGCACACTTCGGCCTGGCAGAACAGTACCGGGAGATATGCCCCACACCCCAGCACCTGTAGCACCAAGGCTGGTCATTATGAAGTTTCCTTACCTCATAGTTTCTTGGGAAGGAACGTATGAGTATAGTGTGTTTAAGTCTGTGTTGACGAACAGGTTCGGAGACGTTCCTGTAGCTTTGTTCTAACTTGCTCACTCCTTTTTGTCGAGCCGAGAGTATATAAGAGCGAGGCTTATGCCTTGTTAATTCAGATATCTTTGGGAACTGGGACGACAAGCTTGTATTGTGTTTTGTAAATGATTGAGTGTGGTAAGATTCGGGAGGAGACTCGCCGACGTATTTTTGTTAAGTATAATTGATCTACTTCTACTTTCTTCTCACAAGTAACTTAGGGGTCACTCTCGTATTATTATTATTACTATTACTATTATTACTATATATATTTGGATATTGATTCTATTATTATTATATTATTACATGTGTGTGATGCAATTGATGTTTGTTTACTATATATGCCAGTGAAGTGCCAGTGTTATTGATAGACTACTTCTATGCTTACGTGTGTGTCTATAGCCTTGTATTAAAGTGATGGCACAGTGATAGTAAGTTGTGGTGTGATTATTGCAAGTGTATTATATATATTTTGGGTGCTCTGTCTCACGTTCTGTCATAGTTGGGAATCCTGATTTCATTTATAATTCTTTCTGTATTACTTGTATGTCTTTGTGTTAGTTCATATTGTTATTATATATTATAGAAAATCAGAGTAGTTTCTCTTATCATCTTTTATTCTTTATAACCGAATCTGGGTATATGTATGGACGGTCTCTTTAGGGTTGAGTTAGCACTCTTTCACATAGGCTGGGTTTGTATTTTTACTTATTCTTCATAACTTATAGTCAGATACCTGCCACCCAGTGCTACTTTATTCTGTTGATAGCTAACTTTGGAGTAAGACTAGTCTAGTGACTAGTACTGTACTGTATCCCTACCCTCCGTCCGTAACAGTGTGTGTGTGTGTGTGTGTGTGTGTGTGTGTGTGTGTAACTCCTCTTGTCTCCTGTATAGTGACGTGTATAAATAAGGCAAAAGCTAATCTTTTTTTACGATGAACAACAGTTAACCCAAGTGGCGTTTGAAATAATCCCACACTGTCCTGTCAGCCACTCCAGCCAGCAAATCTGGGTTCTTATTAATATATTACTCTTCTTTAATTCTCGGCTTGTGATGCAACTGAATCCTCCAAACTATTCCAAGCAACAGAACACCATTATTTTTGCTCTTCTGGTCCTGTTTCCTAGCATCCTTTGGAGGAATTAAGGCACTCCAATGTACCAAAAAAGAATTACCACCTTAAGGCTTTGGACAGTCCAATTCACCAATGAAGTAATTCCAATGGAGATCTTATTGTGCATTTATTTTCTGTCTCTAGGTATTGACAAGCACACCTGAATACTTATTAGTGCTCGTGAATGTACAGCCACAATCAAATATCCACCAACACTTTCTTTCCATCGTAGTAAATATCTTGGTAATAAAAAACAACACGTGTATGATTTTGCAGCATCTAATAATAATAATAATAATAATAATAATAATAATAAATATCATGGTAATAAAGAACAACACGTGTATGATTTTGCAGCACCTCATAATAATAATAATAATAAATATCTTGGTAATAAAGAACAACACGTGTATGATTTTGCAGCACCTCATAATAATAATAATAATAAATATCTTGGTAATAAAGAACAACACTTGTATGATTTTGCAGCACCTCATAATAATAATTGAGGGGGTTGAGTTGACGTAAGGTGTTGTTGTATGGTTATATTTTGATATGATACTGATTTATTTGCACGATGGAAGGAAAGTGTCGGTGGATATTGTGATTGTGGCTGTACAGAATATTTATATTATTGATTCCTTGAACTTAGGAAAGATTTGACCATGCGCCATTTGGTCGACATATCACGTTACTGTATATATAAACGTGGCCAGTGTAAATTTAGTCTCATCTCTCAAGCTCGACGCACGGTTATTGCATTTACAGTAAGACGTCTGCTTTAGGTGGGTATTCTCTTTTTGTTACATTGGAGTGCCTTGATTCCTCCAAAGTATGCCAGGAAACAACAGGACCAGAAGAGCAGCAAAAATAATGGTGTTCTGTTGTTGCTTGAAAAATAGTTTGGAGGATTCAGTTGCTCCAGATTTACCAACACAAAATTTTCCCCTTACTTAACTCGACAGGAATCGACCCAATCAACTGTGACTCTGTTTAAACCTCAGGGGTGTGTGTGTGTGTGTGTGAATGTACAGTCGTGGTCAAATATAATCATCCATATAGGGGTAACTCACGTAAGAGTTTGACAGTTTCCTTCTGTTCCTTAGCTGATAAACTTTCCAATAAATAGGTTAACTACCATCTTTTAATTTACTACAAGCAGCTACGCACTACTTAAAACAATAACACACACACACACACGTTAAATACCATCTTTTAATTTACTACAAGCAGCTACACACTACTTAAAACAATAACACACACACACACACACACACACACGTTAAATACCATCTTTTAATTTACTACAAGCAGCTACACACTACTTAAAACAATATCATCATATATGAACATGAAAACATTAGACAGTAAATTGCTAGAGTCACTCCTATGTATGCAGTATAAAACAAGTGCTCTTCATATTAAATAATTAGGGTAACGACACACACACACACACACACAAAATATACATAACTTTAAAGAAAAATATGAAAATTGTGTTTTAAAATACGGGACATTATGAGCTTGACTCGATCCTGTACAGATACAAATAGGTAAGAACACACATACACATTTACAACTAACATTATCTGTAGCATTTTAAACCAGATTTTTATATGAATAATTGGGTTAACATTGGATTCACCTACTGGTACAGCCACAATCAAAATTTAATAACCACCAACACTTTCCTTCCATCGTACAAATAAATCGGTATCATATCAAATTATAATCATACACCACCTTATGTCAACTCAACCCCCTCAATTATTATTATGAGGTGCTACAAAATCATACACGTGTTGTTCTTTATTACCAAGATATTTACTACGATGGAAGGAAAGTGTCGGTGGATATTTGATTGTGACTGTACTTAAATTCTCATTTATGTTTGCACATATATGTCTCGTGCATCTTTTTATTCAAACATCTATTAATTAAGGATAGATAGGAGGAGGAGAAGATAATAATATAAAAGAATAGTATGGGAAGGACAGCGAGAAAGAAAGAAAGGAAGGAGGGAAGGGATGGGATAGAGTGAAGAATTGTATGGAAAGGATAAAAGAAAGATAGACATGAAATTTGAATATTTTGATTAAGGAGAAGATTGAGTTAACGAGGAGATATACTTAAAAAAAAAATTGAAGAACAATTCTGCCCATTAATTATTTGGGTTACTTTAATAATTATTGTGGTAATTCTTTTTTGTTACACTGGAGTGCCTTGATTTCTCCAAAGTATGCCAGGAAACAGGACCAGAAGAGCAAAAATAATGGTGTTCTGTTGTTGCTTGGAATAGTTTGGAGGATTCAGTTGCTCCAGATTTACCAACACAAAACTTCCCCCTTAAACAAGTGAAAACGAATATAAATTTGAATTAACATGTAATGGTTAACATACTCGCCCAGCACGCGAGATCTCCTGGGTTCGATTCCCGTGTCAGTGTAATTGTTGGACAATTTTGCCAGCCCCCTATGTTGTCCCTGTTCACCCCAGCAGTAAGTAGGTACCCGGCTGTAAGAGCAAGGATAACAACCTTGTAGGCTGGGGGAAGATGTGTTGATGTAACAACACTGACTGCCTTAATGACCAACACCAGGAGTCCATAGACATAAAGCCATAAATATTCTTCCAAATAAAGTGGGACCCCCACTCATCGACCTCACCACCACAACGGATTCTACAACCAGCCATGGTCCAGTCAACACCTACTACCAACACCACTACTTCCCCTGCCGACCATCTTGTTGGCAGGGTGAAGTGGTTTAACCATTTGAAGGACTATGGATTTGTTTCCTGTGACGAGTGAGATTACTTTGTCCACAGGAAGGACATCCTTCACTCTGCTGCCACCACCTCACCACCATCACTGGGGGAAGGAGAGGAGGTGTTCTTCACTGTGGAGGAAGGGCTTGGAGGCTACCAACATAGCCGGACCTGATGGTGGGCAGGTCCTAGACTCACTCCATGCCCGTGGAAGTAGGACTCAACTCACTCACAACTCAACCAGTATGGGGGACCCTGCCAGGTACCCAAACTTCTTAGCATAACAGCCAGCAGATGGAACCCCACCAGCGACTTGTGGGTCATAGGGACACACAAGCCCCTCAACCACAACAAGGTGGCAGCCCACTGGGGAAAATCAGATGTCGAATAAAATGTCATCAGCATTGGAAAGTGTTAAGGGGGTGCGGGAATAGGGGGACAGGCTTGGGGGGGTTTGGGGGGTGCGGGAGTAGGGGGACAGGCTTGGGGGAGGTGCGGGAATAAGGGACAGGCTTTCTACCCACCCCAAGCCTGTCCCCCTATTCCCGCACCCCCCAAGCCTGTCTCCTACTCCCGCACCCCCTTAAGGCACCACCAAACAGGAGGGAGACATATTTTGAGGCAAGTTTGAGACATTTCATTGGCCATGTAAAGTCATGATCCAAAGTTTCGCCATCCCCTTTGATAACAGGAAGTCGAAGTCAGGGATAAATGTAGGCTGGACGATCAGACAGATGGTTTTATATATGATGCTGGTGGTGCTTTGTTTGTAAGGGGAAGCTGAGAAGTTTATGGGGTTGAATTTAAGAGTGAGGGTGACACATTTTTCAGTAACAAAGAACGATATCTTTCTTTCTCACTTAATATTTTTGGAGATCCATTTTCTCACGCTCTCTCTCTGGAAGATAACATACTAACTCCCAAGCTGAAACTGCCTCAAGAATATTGAGTGTGCTGCTCAGATGCCCTGAATACTTCTACTCCACACATTTGCTGTCTCTGTACAGGAGTTTTGTCCATCTCACATCTTACAGATTCACTACTGCCTCTGTCTCTCTTTGCTGCAACGTTGCACCACTTTCTCTCATTTATCCCTATGGCCGCCACAGGGGGTACTGATGGAGTAATGGTTAGCACACTCGCCTGGCAAGTGAGAGATCCCAGGTTCGATCCCCAGGTCAGTGGAATTGTTGGGCAATTTTCCCAGCCCCCTATGTCCCTGTTCACCCCAGCAGTAAGTAGGTACCCGGCTGTAAGAGCAAGGATACCAACCTTATAGGCTGGGGGAAGATGTATTGATGTAACAAGACTGACTGCCTTAATGACCAACACCAGGAGTACATAGGCATAAAGCCATAAATCTTCTTTTCCCTATGGCACTGGATAATGTTCTTTTAAACTTTCTCATTGTATGTTTCCACCCTTCAGGAGAGCATGTAACACTCTCCATGCTGTACATTCTATCTCAGTCTTTCATATACATAACTGGTAACCTCAGCAACACTACCAGCATCCCTCTATCCCCAATCTACAACTTGTTCTCCATCAAACGCAATGCTTCTAGGCATCCCAAACGAAACCGTATATAATTTGCACTTCTCACTCTTTTTGTTTCACACACAATGACAAATAGCAGTTATAAATTATCCTATTCGATATCGAGAAAGTAATGAAAACTGGAATAACTTCATTCATATCTGGAAAATGCTATGTTTTTATTAACCACACAGCCATGAAACTTATATACCGTGGCAGCTCTCTCACCCGGGCCTTTCTCCCACACTCGCTGTCACTATGTAAACAACACATTTGACGGCTAATACCTTGTAAACCACTCACGCTACATTAATAAGTGAAACAGGATACTGAAGTACAGCCGGCAGCAAAAGTCGTGTCACCAAATCTGTCAAGTCACGAAGTATGGAAATATAAGCAGCAAAAGTCGTGTCGCCACATCTGTATGAAGTCATGAAGTACAGTATGGAAATATAAGCTTCACAGGCTCGTTAAATGAAAACCCAGAGTTGTTTACAAATTTACCTCCTGGATATTGTAATTCTATGTTGGTTCCATGATTATTCTAAATGTTTTCCTTCAACAAACGCTAAGTGCGGTGACACAGTTTTTGCCGCTGAATTCTGTACAGTTGGACACATGAATGGGTGGTACAGCCCAAGTGAAAGATGGTCCATTTCTGCCAATATCAAGTTCCTTAGTGCCAAATAGGAGACATCAGGGGCAGAAGTCAGTATTGAGGATGGTAATAAAAAGAAAGTACCTGATAATAGACACTGGTTACTCAAATGGGACAAGTATCTTTCACCTGGGCTGTACCACCCATTCATGTGTCCAACTGTACAAACCTTTAGCTGTCTCCTGATGAACATGTCAAGACCAAATGGACATCTGTAGGATGGGTAGCCACCTCACAATGACTCCAACACTAAATTCATTATTACACACTAGTTACATATTATCCAAGAACGTTTTTACATTCTGATTTCTTTATAAAACATGTCAGTATTATACACTAGTTACATATTATCTGAGAACGATTTTATATTCTGATTTCTTTATAAAACATGTCAGTATTATACACTAGTTACATATTATCTAAGAACGTTTTTACATTCTAATTTCTTTGTAAAACATGTCAGTATTATACACTAGTTACATATTATCTGAGAACGATTTTATATTCTGATTTCTTTGTAAAACATGTCAGGATCATATTTTTCAACACAATAATATGAAATAAATGCCACATGCATATATGGTAATGACAGGAAAAATTGATCTCTGGAAATACGTTCTTCTTCCCTCACTGCTTGTTTAATTAAGGGAAGTAACTGTTGTGGGCAAATTGGAGCACACGTAGCCCTCCGATCTCAATCATAAAATACGTCTGTACAGTCTTATGTGGAGGGACTCTGTTGCTTGGGATATCTTGGAGGAATCAGAGCCCCCGAACTTTCAACTGCAGGTTACTTCCCTTAACACTGAGTGGTTATGGCTGGCTGGAGTTGAGTTGGGCTATTCGCTACAAACCCACAATCAGTGTTGTTGCCATTCAAGACAACCATATTATGGGGCGCGCAAATTAAAAAAACTGCGCTGTTGACTTATGTCGTCACCCGCGGTCCTCCACACTTGTTGTTGGTGGCGTCGACTTAATGTCTTCACCCGCGGTTAAGGGATAAAGGAAAGTTTGTTGAAAATACTAGGTATGCAAATCATAATCTTCCTCATCCGACCTTGCATTTCCATTTATCTTTATAGGTACAAAAAATGGACCGAGGCATAACAAACGCTCCAGCTGTTGTTGCTGAAAGAGCCAAGATTGTGTGGCTTTCGCTGAAGGGTGCATCAGCCAGGACTGTCTCACAACAAACAGGTGCCAGTCTTTCCACCGTGTATCGCTGGATCCGACGGTGGCAAGAAGAAGGCTCCGTCAGGACAAGACCTTTCCATAAAGTAAAGCGGAAGGCCTCGTGGTGTGTGGGGCCAAATAAACAGACAGGTGCCAAAGTGAGAAAACCAACAGCCACATTTGTCACACCAGGATCTGTATCAACGCCTCAAACATATTTTCGAAAACCGATTATTACGAACTTAAATCAGTTGCCATCACCTTCAGCTATGGAAATATCATCAGGGTATATCTCACCATTCCTTCATAACAGCAGCATTCACACTCTTCGGTTGTATTATGGTAATTTCAGACTTAGAAGTTTGTACAACCACAACCAACACTTTCCTTCCATCGTGCCAATAAATTAATATCATATCAAATTATAATCATACAACAACACCTTACGTCAACTCAACCCCCTTAATTATTATTATGAAGTGCTGCAAAATTATTGTTCTTTATTACCAAGATATTTATTATTATTATTATTATTATTATTATTATTATTATTATTATTATTATTATTATTATGAGGTGCTGCAAAATCATACACGTGTTGTTCTTTATTACCAAGATATTTACTACGATGGAAGGAAAGTGTCGGTGGTTATTTGATTGTGACTATACCATCCACATTTCTTAAGACAACATATTTTCTCACAGACCTTAGTGAAACATTCCTTCTTTCACTGTTTCCTTCCTGCTTGCTGTCACACCTCTCTATCACCTTTTTCTGGTGCTATATGACCTCGCTGTTGCGGCGCATAATATCAATCAATCAATCAATCAAAAATCCGGGCATACTTTGGAGGAATCAAGGCACTCCAATGTAACAAAAAAAAAAAAAAAAAAAAAAAAAAAAATAATTACCACCTAAAAGGAAAGACAGACAGAAAACTACTATGACAGAAAATGACAGAAAGGGAAAATGATTGTTATTGTTGTTGATTGATTGGTATTAGGAGCCGCAACAGCGAGGTCATACAGCGCCTGAAGAAGGTGATTGATAGAGAGGTGTGACAGCAAGCAAGTAGGAAGGAAATGGTAAGAAAATAAGGGTGAATTTCAAGCCAAAAGAGTGAGAATTTAAACCCAAAAGTTATCCAAGGGAAAATGAGATACAGACGAAGGAAAGCATAGAGAAGAAAAAAAAAAAAAAGGAAGGAAAGAATGGAAAGTTGATGATGAGAGGAAAGAGAATGAATGGCTTTAGTCCGAAGGGGCGCCAGATCTCATAATTTTGCAGATATGATAATGTTTTGATAATGCTCGTGACTTTTGGACTTGTTGAAAAAATATATATATAAAAAAATATATATATATAAATAAATTGAAATAATAATAGTAAATAATAATAATAGTAAATAATAATAATAATAATAATAATAATAATAATAATAATAATGATAGAAATACCAATAAAAATAACAAAAATAATAATAATAATAATAACAATAATAATAACAATAACAATAATAATAATAATAATGATAAAAATACCAATAAAAACAACAAAAATAATAATAATAACAATAATAATAATAATAATAATAATAATAATAATAATAATAATAATAATTCTGAACACCAAATAAAGTGAATGAAAAGGAATTGTTTTGCATTTTTATTCCATTTTCCTTACATGAGTGGGTCGCAGTTTAAGGGGGTGCGGGAATAGGGGGGCAGGCTTGGGGGGGGGGGGGTTATGGGGATGCGTGAGTAGGGGGACAGGCCTGGTGGGGGGTTAGGGGTTGCGGGGATAGGTTACAGGCTTTCTACCCACCCCATGCCTGTCCCCCTATTCCTGCACCCCCCCCAGTCCCCTCCCTACTCCCGCACCCCCTTAAGGAACCCAGTGATGTCGTCAGAAAATTGAAGATAAATGAGTCCTTCAAATATTGCCACGAAATACACACACCTATATGGAAGGAGCTTGTTTCGTGGCATAGGGTCGATTCCACTGTGGTTGGTATTGGTTTGTAAGCACGCAAACGAAAGAATGTTAGCCGTGTTAATAACTTATGGGTGAATTATTTAATGAATTTGGTGAATAAACTATACAGTGATTATTATTATCTAACTGTTTTGATAGATTTTGGGAATACGGATACTCAGCTTTTGGAAAATGATGTTTGGAAAATAAGTGTGGTGTTAGTTAGGAAGCTCATAAACGAATACCACTGTAAAATCAGGAGGAATCAGGAGGAATCAGAAGACACCAACTTGCATACCCGATCACACACGGGTCCTTAAGGGGGAAGTTCTGTGTTGGTAAATCTAGAGCAACCAAATCCTTCAAACTATTCCAAGCAACAGAACACTATTATTTTTGCTCTTCTGGTCCTGTTGTTTCCTAGCATACTTTGGAGGAATCAAGGCACTCCAATGTACAGCCACAAGTTTCGAATCATTTGACATACTAGTGAACCAATTACAACTCTTATACTGTTTCATATTTGTATCCAGGTCTTGTTGTTGAAGTTTCGAATCATTTGACATACTAGTGAACCAATTACAACTCTTATCCTGTTTCATATTTGCTTGAGCTCGCTTAATACTCGATCAGGCTATTCGAAGGAAGCCTGGATACATATTTTGGATTGCGAGTGTTCTGTACTTTCAACTCGCATACTTAAAAATCGTCGATATAAAAACTTGAATAAATGAAGCGAGTTTGCCACGCAGACCAAACTCATAATAGACTAATTAAAAAAGTCCATGACACCAAGTTAAAAAAACCACAGTGATATATAATATTTTATTTTATTTTTTTATTTTTTTATACTTCAACCTCGGGACTGTAGGGTGTCAGTAGCCCGTGACTCTTGTGAGGCCCTGAGATTATTGTGTGTCGCACCAGATGAGACAGTGGAGCTTCGTGGTGGTGATGTTGGTACCGTAGCTTCTCTTCTGTCCCACTAGATGACCCACACCTTATTTATACACGTCACTATACAGGAGACAAGTGGAGTTACACACACACACACACACACGTACACCAGATGAGACAGTGGAGAGCTTCGTGGTGGTGATGTTGGTACCATAGCTTCTCTTCTGACCCAGTACACTCGTGATACTGTGGTGCCTCTAAACCACCACAACGACAGTTCACATATACTAAACCACCACAACAACAATTCACACACACTCAACCACCACAACACACTAAACTACCACAACGGCAATTCACAGGTTTCACGCGTGCGCATCGGTTAGTTCATTCAAAGTCTTGTGAAACCAATCAGGCTAGTGAAGCTTCGACTCAAAAGTATATAAGCGCTGGAAATCTGGAAAAAGGCAGAGAGCAACACACATCACCACTACAACCGGTCCTCTCTCTCGACCGACCCCCAAGTCGTCCTCCTGACAAGCCTCCTTGCCATTGTGGAAAGTTTAATCGTTCTACGTCCTTCTAATTCTCCAGTGACTTTATACAAGTGCATTTACCTCTTGGGAATAAATTATGGTGGTGGTGAATTGTGAATAAACTAAAGAAAATTAATGTGTCGCTGTTCTTAACACCGTGGGCACTACAATACGTAATCCCTGACCAGAGACGAACGGCAGGCACCCATATATTATACAACCCTGCATTCGAACTCGGCCTCTATAGGTGTACTGGGTGGGGAAATGAGCAATACCATGAGGCGATTCGAAGCTTTCTGCTCCTCACACTCTGGTCAGAAATTATGTATCACGAGTGTACTTCTGTAATAATACCGAAATTTTATTACACATAATTATTAGTGCATTATTTAAGCCAAAATTTACTAACCCTGCACCTCATAATAATAATAATTGAGGGGGTTGAGTTGACGTAAGGTGTTGTTGTATGATTATATTTTGATATGATACTGATTTATTTGCACGACGGAAGGAAAGTGTCGGTGGATATTTGATTGTGGCTGTACATACATCCGTGTCTTTATATCCAATTAAGATTTGATGGACAAGTGGTGGAGCCAACAACTGGTTCTGGTGGCAGTGGTGGTGGTGAAGGGGACGTCTACAGGCATGGCAGAGACACAACAACAGCTGCTGGGAGTGTTAGTGGGTCAAGTTGTGGATAAGCATATTCCTCCTGGGTGTCACCTTGTGCTTATGACCCACACATTACATTCACCAATTGTCCCGGAGGTTATCAGGTAAATAGTAATTAAGGGGGTGCGGGAATAGGGGGACAGGTTTAAGGGGGGGGGGAGGTTTGGGTGGTGCTGGAGTAGGGGGCAGGCTTGGGGGTTTGGGGGGTGCGGGAGTAGGGGACAGGCTTGGTGGGGGTTTAGGGGGGTGCGGGAGGTTTTGAGGGGTGCGGGAGTAGGGGACAGGCTTGGGGGGGGGGCTGGGGGGGTGCGGGAATAGGGGGACAAGCTTGGGGGGGGTAGAAAGCCTGTCTCCCTATTCTCGCACCCCTCAAACCCCCCCACGCCCCCTTAAGCCTGTCCCCCTACTCCCGCACCCCTCAAAAGCCCCCGCTCCCCCCTAAACCAATTGTCCCGGAAGTTATCAGGTAAATAGTTATTGATTAATGATGAACATGATAAACAGTTTTACTCACATAACCTCTGTTTATATTTTTTATGGTGTTGGGGGGGGGGGTCTTTTGTTTGCTTTCCTTTTTTCTACTGCCATGTACAGCCACAATCAAATAACCACCGACACCTTCCTTCCATCGTGCAAATAAATCAGTATCATATCAAAATATAATCATACAACAACACCTTACGTCAACTCAACCCCCTCAATTATTATAATGAGGTGCTGCAATAACATACACGTGTTGTTCTTTATTACCAAGATATTTACTACGATGGATGGAAAGTGTCGGTGGATATTTGATTGTGGCTGTACATTGGAGTGCCTTGATTCCTCCAAAGTATGCCAGGAAACAACAGGACCAGAAGAGCAAAAATAATGGTGTTCTGTTGCTTGGAATAGTTTGAAGGAGTCAGTTGCTCCAAATTCCTCCTAAGTATGCCAGGAAACAGAAAAAAAATAATAGTGTTCTGTTGCTTGGAATAGTTTGGAGGATTCAGTTGCAAAAAAGAAAAAAAGAGAAGTGTTCTGTTGCTTGGAATAGTTTGGAGGCTGGATTCGGTTTTTGCTCCAGATTTACCAACACAAAACAAACAAACTTCCCCCTTTAAAACAATACCTGCCAACAACAGACAAGTCAGTTCTGGAATACTGGTGACGAATGGAACAACTACAACAGATGACCTGCAGCGACAACAACAACAACCACTACTTAATGCCTTGTGGGGTGACCATAAAACAACGTGTCGAGCTCTGATTCTTCTTCTTGACAACAACAACAACAGCAATAACACCGACTTGATGTTTAGGTATGTACAGTTGGACACATGAATGGGTGGTACAGCCCAAGTGAAAGATGGTCAGTTTCTCCCATTATCAAGTTTCTTATTAGTGCCAAATAGGAGACATCAGGGGCAGAAGTCAGTATTGAGGATGGTAATAAAAAGAAACTACCTGATAATAGACACTGGTTAGGTTAGGTTAGGTGGGTTGTGTTGGTTAGGTTAGGTTAGGTAGGTAAATAGGAGGGGCAGAAGTCAGTATTGAGGATGGTAATAAAAAGCAAGTACCTAATAATAGACACTGGTTACTCAAATGGGACAAGTATCTTTCACCTGGGCTGTACCACCCATTCATGTGTCCAACTGTACTTGGGTTCACGTGTTGTACAGTTGGCCACATGAATTCTTACACAGACTATATGGAGAGAGAGAGAGAGAGAGAGAGAGAGAGAGAGAGAGAGAGAGAGAGAGAGAGAGAGAGAGAGAGAGAGAGGTCATTCATTATTTTGGAAGTACTGCAATGAATGGTCTACCAAGTGACTCTGTGATTAGCCAAACAGCAAACCTAATAATAATAATAATGTTGTGTTGTATTTACGTAGTGTTATAATTTCTCTATGTTGTAAAGCCTCGAAAACAACAACGTGTGTACGAATTCTTTGTGGCCAATAGTACAGCAACAGTCAATCAAATATTTATCCACCGACACTTTCCACCATCCATCGTAGTAAACAATATCTTGGTAATTATGAACAATACGTGTATGTATGATTTTACAGCACCTCATAATAATAATAATAATAATAATAATAATAATAATAATAATAAATATCTTGGTAATTAAGAACAACACGTGTATGATTTTGCAGCACCTTATAATAATAATAATGATAATAATAAATATCTTGGTAATTATGAACAACACGTGTATGATTTTGCAGCACCTCATAATAATAATAATTGAGGGGGTTGAGTTGACGTAAGGTGTTGTTGTATGAATATATTTATATATGATACTGATTTATATGCACGATGGAAGGAAAGTGTCGGTGGTTATTTGATTGACTGTGGCTGTACTCGTTACAGATTGAAATAATATAACACAAATCAGTTATTAAATTAGAATCAATGTTAAAAAAAAGAAGGGGGAATATATATAATTATATCTGCTGTTTCCATATAGCTTGTTAGAACGTAATGGACTGTGGAAACTGGCAGACACACGTGTGGTTGTAGTTGGAGGAACGACGACCCATCCCAGAGCAGTCCTCCTTCATCCCAGCCTCAGGAATACAATACATGCTATACACCTCACTCTCTTCCTGGGTGAGTATTGGTTTCTTTAAGGGGGACGTTTTGTGTTGGTAACCTAACCTAACCTAACCTAACCTAACCTAACCTAACCTCACTCTCTTCCTGGGTGAGTATTGGTTTCTTTAAGGGGGACGTTTTGTGTTGGTAACCTAACCTAACCTAACCTAACCTAACCTCACTCTATTCCTGGGTGAATTTTGGTTTCTTTAAGGTGGAAATTCTTTGATGGTACAGCCACAATCAAATAATCACCGACACTTTCCTTCCATCGTGCAAATAAATCAGTATCATATCGAAATATAATCATACAACAACACCTTACGTCAACTCAACCCCCTCAATTATTATTATTATGAGGTGCTGCAAAATCATACACGTGTTGTTCTTTATTACCAAGATATTTATTATTATTATTATTATTATTATTATGAGGTGCTGCAAAATCATACACGTGTTGTTCTTTATTACCAAGATATTTATTATTATTATTATTATTATTATTATGAGGTGCTGCAAAATCATACATGTGTTGTTCTTTATTACCAAGATATTTACTACGATGGAAGGAAAGTGTTGGTGGATATTTGATTGTGGCTGTACCAATAATCATAACATTTAAGGAGAGGGTATAGTTTTGACATTTTTTTGGATATAATGATTCCTCCAAACTATTCCAAGCAACAACAGGACACCATTATATTTAGTCCATCTGGTCCTGTTGTTTTCTGGCATACTTTGGAGGAATCAAGGCACTCCAATGTACAGTGCCAAAATTATACTCTTCCTTTAAGGGGGTGCGGGAGTAGGGGGACAGGCTTGCGGTGAGGGGGGGGGGGTGCGGGGGGGTGCGGGAATAGGGGGACAGGCTTGGGGTGGGTAAACAGGCTGTCCCCTATTCCTGCACCCCCCTAACCCCAACCCCCAAGTCTGTCCCCCTTACTCCCGCACCCCCCAAACCTGTCCCCCTACTTCCGAACCCCCCAAAACCCCCCCAAGCCTGTCCCCTACTCCAGCACCACAAAACCCCCCCAAGCCTGTCCCCCTATTCCCGCACCCCCCTAGCCCCCCCAAGCCTGTCCCCCCTACTTCCGCAAGCCCCAAAACCCCCCCAAGCCTGTCCCCCTACTTCCGAACCACCCAAAACCCCCCCAAGCCTGTCCCCTACTCCAGCACCCCCTAACCCCCCCCCCAAGCCTGTCCCCCTACTCCAGCACCCCCTAAACTCCCCCCCCCCAGCATGTCCCCCTATTCCCGCACCCCCTTAAATCGAATAAATACATTTTTTTATTTTTCACTTCAACTAATTCAAATATAATTAATTAATTAATATATGTCCATAATTTCATATTTCTGCTGCGAGACCAGAGGGAAATCAGCAAAAAGTGTTGTTGTATCGTCGATGTCTGTTTTGTGACGATGGGAATCCAGATATCCAATTTGTTCTCAAGGCAAATTCTACGACCTTCTTGCATCTACACCACCACGGGATATTTAATGGTAACTTTGACAGCCAATATGTTGTGAAATAATATGTGTTTCTCTTCGATGTAATGTTGTAAGGTTGTTGTATTTTTGTTGTAATGGATTTATTTTTTTACAGTTTTTTTAATAAATAATTTTCTGACCAAGAGGTTTTGACGACAATGTCATGTGCTCGTGTCATTTATAATTATAGCTAACTTTTTCTTGTAAGCCATATAATTATACAAGTAACAAAAATATCCACCAACACTTTCCTTCCATCGTAGTAAATATTTTGGTAATTAAGAACAACACGTGTATGATGTTGCAGCACCTCATAATAATAATAATAATAATAATAATAATAATAATAAATATTTTGGTAATAAAAAACAACACGTGTATGATTTTGCAGCACCTCATCTATATACATAAAGCCAAGCTTCTCTCTGCGTGTGTGTGTGTGTGTGTGTGTGTGTGTGTCCGCGATGCACGCCTAAACCGTCCAACTTTGTGTCCTCAAAATTTGCATGTAGGTGAGTCTTGATCCCGTTCAGGTTTAGGGGGGGTCATACAACGAAACCACATATAACGAAACGTGCTAGCGAAATAATAATAAATTACAGGGGAAAAATCTACGGAATCACCATACCACAGTTCAGCCTTTCGCAAAAACACGGTCAATTTTAAAGTTTCATTTAGGTAAATTTTTTCTTACACAATTGTAGAGCTTGATTTTACACACCAGAATCTGTAAACTAAAGCTTCCTAGGTTCATTGGTTTGCGTACAGCAGCGCCATGAGTAATAAAGTAGTTACCCCTAAAAATGAGAACACGTATTCTATTATTAAATTATCGGATACTGGTCCAGAAATCAACAGCTCATGAACATAATTTAAGGCTACAGCACGGATATTATTCGATTTGTTTATGCCTTATCTCAGTAAGTATATTGTCGTTTACCTATATTATTACATTTTATCCATTTTTATGATTGATTTCTACCATATTGGTATAATATTTTGGTAAATATTGAATGAATTACCGTTATTGCATACCGTTTTTCTACCTTCATTACCCACTTATTTAGACCATTCTAAGACTATTTTCTTCTATGGCATTTCCTCCACAAATGCCCCATTTCCAAGATAGGGCATATTCAAATGGGGCATTTTGAAATTAGCCTGACCTTACCTGACCTTACCTAACCTAACCTAGACCACATCAGACTACCGGGACCTAACCTGGCCAAACTACCGGGACCTAACCTGGGCAAACTACCAGGAAAACGGTAATTCTTTCAATAATTACCAATATTTTTGTACATTATTTTCTTGAGCTCTTGATTCCTGCTCCAGTATCAAACACCATTGTCATATTGATTCTCATTATTGTCCTATAGAGTTTCACTTTTGTCAAATTGATTTTCATTATTGCCATATTTATTTTCAGATTGGTAGAATATTTTTGTAATCCAGTATCAAACACCATTGTCATATTGATTCTCAGTATTGTCCTATAGAGTTTCAGTTTTGTCAAATTGATTTTCATTATTGCCATATTTATTTTCTGAGTGGTAGAATATTTTTGTAACTTATTTTCTTGACGTCTTGATTCCTGCTACGGTATCAAACACCATTGTCATATTGAATCTCAGTATTGTCCTATTGAGTTTCAGTTTTGTCTAATTGATTTTCATTATTGCCAAGATAGGGCATATTCAAATGGGGCATTTTGAAATTAGCCTGACGTTACCTTACCTGACCTTACCTAAACCGCATCAGACTACCGGGACCTAACCTGGGCAAACTACCGGGAAAACGGTTATTCTTTCAATAAATACCAATATTTTGTACTATATTTTCTTGAGCTCTTGATTCCTGCTCCAGTATCAAACACCATTGTCATATTGATTCTCATTATTGTCCTATAGAGTTTCACTTTTGTCAAATTGATTTTCAATATTGCCATATTTATTGTCGTCAACCGGAGTCGTGAAAAATGTCGTTTACCAGGAGGCACTTCAGTAAAATGCTTAGTGACGCAATTAATAGAAAAAGAAGGAAATATTATTAATTATGCTAATATTAGAATGATGGAGTTATTGAATGAGGGAGAAAGATTGATATAATAAACATTTAAAAACGACTAATACCTCCAATTATTCACCCACCCACCTCTATTACTAATCATCCATCCATCCATTTATTTTATCTAACCACTAAACCATCCCTCCCTCTCCCCCTTCCTTCCCTCCTTCCCTTCCTTCTATCCACCCACCACCCGATCTGCTCCAAACCGCCCGAAGGGCGGTGGAAGGGCGGCCGCAGGCCGCCAGCCCTCCGCAGGAGCTAGCGGCTCCTAGCCGCCCGAAGGGCGGCGGAGCAGCTAGTAATAATAATAATTGAGGGGGTTGAGTTGACGTAAGGTGTTGATGTATGATTATATTTTGATATGATACTGATTTATTTGTACCATGGAAGGAAAGTGTTGGTGGTTATATGATTGTGGCTGTACATATATTGCCGGGAATAAATGAAATAATACCATAATTCAATGTTTTTTTTTTTGTTTTTTGTTTTTTTTTTACAGATCAATCTTCTAACTTCATGGGTCACAGGTTAAGAGTGGTGTCTGTGCCCTTCTTTCCCTACATGGCCTACAAGAAGGAAAGTGATCATCCTGGTGGTCCCATAACACCTACAGACTCAGTCGATAAACGTCTGCTCTCAACCATCGCCGGAAAGCTTAACGTGTCGTAAGAATAGTGTGGTATTAAAAAAAAAAAAATATATATATATATATAGGGTGTTTCGCGACGTATAGCATTAACTTGCACCAGAGATATAAAATATATTTTTGAGTATATTTTGTTCTATAAAGTATGCTGTGTGGGATCTCAGTAAAGTACAATGAATACTGATATAAACTATTTTAACTTGTGTTGTCAAATGGCGGTGAGCTTCGGAGGGAGTGGAAGCCTAATATTGTTTTCAGACCAAAGAGGCCTTATTTATTTCATCTTAATAAGTTTTATCATGATTGCAATATTTATGTGAATCATATTTTCAATGCAGAGGGATAATACCAGGCCTGTATAAGAAGAAAATCCGTGAAATGTAGGGAAATGCTAAGACTTGCAGGTAGCATTATGTCAGATGAGTTTACCTAACCTCCAAAAGATATTAATCATATTTCGTCGAATATTATGTATAGGGGCCTGGTTTTTTTTTCAGAATTGTATATATAAAACTTTTTAGTTTGTTTATTTGTTTTGTTTTCAGCATTTCATATTTTTTTTTCAGAATTGTATATATGTAAATATAACTTATTTTTTATTTTTTTTTTATTATTTTTTTAAGCTTCGATAATTTTGAAGAACCAAAACGAGGATTTGGACTGGCAAAAGACGGCAAGTTTAACGGTTTGGTTGGGTTTCTGCAGCGAGAGGAGGCCGACTTCTGCACCATGTTGGGAGCCACTGCCGATCGTCTAAGAGTGATGGATTACATAAGGACCTACCCTTCTGACTTGATGACCATAATTTCACTCAATCCTCCACCGTTTCCACAACACTCCGCTTTAATTCGACCATTTGAGAGTAAGTCTGGCGGGCTATGTTCCCTCGCAATCCAAAATTTGTATCCAGGTCTTGTTGTTGAAGTTTCGAATCATGTGAAATACTAGTGAACCAATTACAACACTTATACTGTTTCATATTTGTATCCAGGTCTTGTTGTTGAAGTTTCGAATCATGTGACATATTAGTGAACCAATTACAACACTTATACTGTTTCATATTTGTATCCAGGTCTTGTTGTTGAAGTTTCGAATCATGTGACATACTAGTGAACCAATTACAACACTTATACTGTTTCATATTTGTATCCAGGTCTTGTTGTTAAAGTTTCGAATCATGTGACATACTAGTAAACCAATTACAACACTTATACTGTTTCATATTTGTATCCAGGTCTTGTTGTTGAAGTTTCGAATCATTTGACATACTAGTGAACCAATTACAACGCTTATCCTGTTTTATAATTGCTTGAACTCGCTTAATACTCGATCAGGCTATTCGAAGCAAGCCTGGATACATATTTTGGATTGCGAGTGTACCAACACCGCTTACTGCTGGGCCAAAATCACTGTGGTTGGAAGGAGAATAACGCTTGGGTTATAACGATAAAACCAACCATGGGATAATCTTTGAAATAGTGTCATTCTCTTTCCCAGCCTAACCTAACCTAACCTGATCTAACATAACCTAATCCCTAACCTAACCTAACCTAACCTAACCTAACCTAATCCCTAACCTAACCTAAACTGGACCTTACCTAACCTGATCTAACCTAACTTAATCCCTTACCTAACCTAAACTGAACCTAACCCCTAACCTAACCTAACCTAAACTGGACCTTACCTAACCTGATCTAACCTAACTTAATCCCTTACCTAACCTAAACTGGACCTTACCTAACCTGATCTAACCTAACTTAATCCCTTACCTAACCTAAACTGGACCTAACCTAACCTAACCTAAACTGGACCTAACCTAACCTGACCTAACCTAACCTAACCTAACCTAAACTGGACCTAACCTAACCTAACCTAACCTAACCTAAACTGGACCTTACCTAACCTGATCTAACCTAACTTAATCCCTTACCTAACCTAACCTAACCTAACCTAACCTAACCTAACCTAACCTAAACTGGACCTAACCTAACCTAACCTAACCTAAACTGGACCTAACCTAACCTAACCAAATCAAGCAGTGGCACATACCCATATAAAGTTCACAAATAAGCAGCCCGGCAACACACAATCACACTACTTACTGTAATATTTCACCAGCGTGGGCAGTGTACAATGCATAATAAGTTTGTGACATAACTGTTAATTTAAAAGAAGTAATAATTTATATTTCATTTAAGAACTGAACACATCTTTATAAGAAACTTTCGCCACAAATCAAATAATGATGATGATGGTAATAATGGAAAATTGGGTTTACATAATAATAATAATTATTATATAGTGAAAAAATTCTGCTTGCTAAAGGGGTCTCCACGCTCGGAAATTTAAAATTTTCACCATGTTTAATTCATGGAGTTTTGCTAATTACAATATCCTAAAAACACTGTCGAAGTAAAATGTTGATGTTTAGCGATGATATAACGGTGTAGCACGCGTTTAGAGGGACGGGCGCGAGAGGTGATTTACCCCTCAAGAGGGGTGTGGCACAACATTAGCCTTTATACTGGCGTACACAAGGCTTGTTTTCGGGTTCTCCAGGCAGGAGGGATACGATTATATATCTAGTTAAACTTGGCAACCCTTGGCTGTGCTTGCTACCCAGTAAGACATTCCTATTTAAATAGAATCAAACTCCGTAGGTGGTGCAGCACTAGCTTAGGGATAGAATTAGGCTAGGAATATCCATGGAGGAAAGGGAAGTCGTCCACTGCTGGTAATAATAAACTCCTTTCCAATGAAGTGGCATTCTGATGATCCTCAGCAGTGAGGTAATGTCAATTTACCTGCAAAGAAGAAACAGTGGAAAATCCTGGTACCCGGCCACGACCCCCTCCACGATGAATATCTTGCAATTATTACCTCAAATATTGACATAAATTCATGAGTGTTTTGCTGCATCATCACTGTAGGTTCACCAATAACATACATAAAAATCATCCAGATTGGGATAGAATAATGGGTAAAACTACCTGACACAAACATTGAATGGCTTTTTCTGAAAACGCGTGTTTTTGTACTATAAATATTCATTAAAAATCCAAATTACCATATATCTCCTTCAAACTTGGTGTGTTTATTGATAATGATTGTACAAATACACGTATGAACAGTTTTTCTTTAAAATGATAATAGGATACATATTGGAGGAAGAAAAAGTGCATAAAACATGAAAATCAGCGCGGTCATGACATGGGGAAATTTGCAAAAAGGAATTCATACATTAATTTGGATACCTTATATGTATTCACATGCATCATCACATATCTGAATAACAAACAAAAAAATTCACTAGAGCATTACAATAACATATATATGTATGACGTTATGACTTCATGATGTCATGCATGAAAATAATCTGTATTCATACACAGTATAGGAAATCATAATACAAACATATCCTGAAAATTTCAAGCCATTTGTGGAAGAACTTTTTTTTGTATTAATATTTTTCGTTCCGAGCTTGGAGTCCCCCAAAGATTAATTGTAAAAACAGCCATTCTTGATAGTGTATAAAGTAGCATTACGTTACTTATAAACCTAGTACAATATAAATAAATAATAGTAAATATATATAGCTTTTACGTTGCTACAGAGTAAGTGCAAAAATCCTGCTTGCTAAAGTTTAATTGTAAAACAGCCATTCATGTTACTGTATAAAGTAGCATAACATTACTTATAAACCTAGTACAACACAGCAAGGTAAATAAATATAGCCTTTACTTTGCTACACAGTAAGTATACCAGATAATATATAGTTGTCTACTAATGTACAGAGGAAGTGTGGGCGAGTTTGTTGGTGGGCGTGGTGGTGTGGGGCATCGTGTTTTGGGTAATGCAGCAGTTCTGGGTCAGTGTTACAGCAAGGCAACGCAGCATCCAGTTCAGTAAGACACTTTTATATGGCTGGGGAGCACTTTTAGAGCAGCCACCCTTGGATCCCTCTGTCGGCCTTTCTGGACAGGTACAGCCACAATCAAATAACCACCGACACTTTCCTTCTATCGTGCAAATAAATCATTATAATATCAATATATAATCATACAACAACACGTTACGTCAACTCAACCCCCTCAATTATTGTTTTGAGGTGCTGCAAAATCATACACGTGTTGTTCTTTATTACCAAGATATTTACTACAATCAATATAATCATACAACAACACCTTACGTCAACTCAACCCCCTCAATTATTGTTATGAGGTGCTGCAAAATCATACACGTGTTGTTCTTTATTACCAAGATATTTACTACGATGGAAGGAAAGTGTCGGTGGATATTTGATTGTGGCTGTACGTACTTGACTATGCATGAAACATAATCATATAATAATTATTACTAAGAACACTATACTCTGTTCAAAATTTGTGTTCCACTGGCCTCTATCTATCTATCTATCTATCTATTTCTATCTATCTCTATTTCTATCTATCTATCTATCTATGTATCTCTATATATATATCTGTCTATCTATCTCTATATCTATCTATGTATCTATCTATGTATCTCTATATATCTATCTGTCTATCTATCTATTTCTATCTATCTAAGCATAAGAGGCCAATGGAACACAAATTTTGAAAGAAAAAAAAATTTGGTTCCTTTGAATTAGTCACTCTTCCTTACATCTTCTCATGCCATTCTTTTCCATCCCTTCCCATTTTCACCCTAGTAACATAGTAACATCTATTCTCTGGCTGGGTGACACAGATGTTGGCAGGATGGTGGCTACTGTTCAGCCTTATAATCATCACTGGATATAAGTCTTCCCTCATTGCACATCTCACAGTCCAGAGCAAGACCCAGCCTATGGAGACACTGGAAGATCTTGTACATACAGATGGTTGGAGATGGGGTACCGAACCTTGGGTTTTTACGGGCATACCTGGAGATTATTATGCCAAACACACTGACCCTGTTGTCAAGGAAATACACAGGAGAATGGAGGTTAGTAACTAAGAGCAATTTTTTTTTTTTTTTTAATAATGAATTAATAGGACAATAGGAAAATGGAGGTCAATAGCTAAGAGCAATTTTTTTTTTTTAATAATGAATAGGACAATAAGAGAATGGAGGTGAATAGCAAAGAGCAATTTGTTTTTTTATATATTTATGAATTAACAGGACAATGGGAGAATGGAGGTGAATAGCTAAGAGCAATTTGTTTTTTAATAACGAATTAACAGGACAATAGGAAAATGGAGGTGAATAGCTAAGAGCAATTTGTTTTTTAATAATGAATTAATAGGACAATAGGAAAATGGAGGTGAATAGCAAAGAGCAATTTGTTTTTAGTAAATTAGAGTCCATTTATCTGCATTCATCTACATAGCACTGTTGGACACTGTGGAGTCAAAATCTATTCGTCTCATCAATTTTCCTCCTCAGATGGTACCGATCAACCCTACTGACTCACCGCCGACTAACTGTAATCATTATTAGTTAGTTCTCTCATCTTCGACAAACGTGCGAACACACATATAGTTGCTTTCGGGCTGCCATCCCCTAATTAACCGTTTATTATTATTATCAGTATTATTATTATTATTATTATTATTATTATATCACACAACTCACATTTTTCAAGGAGGACTACATACAGACGGTGGGTTTGTTGGCCTCGGGGGTACTACATGCCCGTGAGCCAGCAGTCCCCTCGTTTGTTGCCTTCGAAGACACAGATCACACTATCACCCTGACTCCCATTTGGTGGTCTGAGCATCTGCGCCGCTTTGGTCAACCAGACTCGGGTTTGCTCGGCCAGACAGTCTGGGAAACTACAACAACTCCCCTTTTTGTCATTAGGGATTCTATTAAGGGGGTGTGGGAATAGGGGGGACAGGCTTGGGGGGGTTTAGGGGGGTTCGGGAGTAGGGGACAGGCTTGGGGGTGTTTTGGGGGGTGCGGGAGTAGGGGGACAGGCTTGGGGGGTGGGTTTGGGGGGTGCAGGAATAGGGGACAGGCTTTCTACCCATCCCAAGCCTGTCCCCCTATTCCTGCACCCCCCAAAACCGCCCCAAGCCTGTCCCCTACTCCCGCACCCCCTTAAACTTTCCATTTAAAATTTGGTGAACTATAATGAAAATTAAGCTACTCGCTTCCATAGCTGATTATTTAAAAGTAGATTTTTAAAATGCTTATATGAATGAATTAGGACAATGCAGAACAATACCAGCTGAGTAGATTATAGTCAAAATTATACAAGTTTATATGAAGCAAAATAGGAACACCATAAAACTGCTGTTGACATTAATACTATTAAGGTGGTAATTCTTTTTTGGTACATTGGAGTGCCTTGATTCCTCCAAAGTATGCCAGGAAACAGGACCAGAAGAGCAAAAGTAATGGTGTTCTGTTGTTGCTTGGAAAAATAGTTTGGAGGATTCAGTTGCTCCAGATTTACCAACACAAAACTTCCCCCTTAATAACGAGAGGATAAAATAATTATGGTTAACTAGTAGTCATCCTTAGAAAAGTAACTATTGTTTCAAATGTAATTATATATTTTATTTCCTTCTAAATAATTTTCATCATTTCTTTCAGGTTTATGATGTCGATGCTGGTCTAAAGGAAGTGTTAAAAGGAGGGTTTTCACTGATCGACTCTGAAAATTACATAGGGATTATAATTGCATCAAGATATACAACTGGTAATGGGTATACTCCATTTTTTATCAGTAAGAAAGGCTTCCCTATGACATCAGCATTTGGATGGGGGTTCAGGTATGTATGTTTCTTTTCTATACATATCTATACATATATTTATACATATATCTATACATATATCTATATATATACATATATCTATACATATACATATATCTATACATATATCTATACATATATCTATACATATACATATATCTATACATATACATATATCTATACATATATCTATACATATACATATATCTATACATATCTATACATATATCTATACATATATCTATTCATATATCTATACAAATATTGGATGGGTTCAGGTATGTATGTTTCTTTTCTATACATATCTATACATATATCTATACATATATCTATACATATCTATACATATATTAACAATATTACTACATCCATGTCTTGGTAAATCCGGAGCAACTGAATCCTCCAAACTATTCCAAGCAACAGACAGAACACTATCATTTTTGCTCTTCTGGTCCTGTTGTTTCCTGGCATACTTTGGAGGAATCAAGGCACTCCAATGTACAGCCACAATCAAAATAACCACCGACACTTTCCTTCCATGGTGCAAATAAATCAGTATCATATCAAAATATAATCATACAACAACACCTTACGTCAACTCAACCCCCTCAATTATTATTATTATGAGGTGCTGCAAAATCATACACATGTTGTTCTTTATTACCAAGATATTTATTATTATTATTATTATTATTATTATGAGGTGCTACAAATTCATACACGTGTTGTTCTTTATTACCAAGATATTTACTACGATGGAAGGAAAGTGTCGGTGGATATTTGATTGTGGCTGGCTGCACTTTAAAGCTAAAACAAGTATTCATTTAACTTCACTTACATCAACAGGAAAGGAGCACCGAACTATGAACTTTTCCGACAACTAATTCATGGACTTGAAGACACCGGGATTATAGAATACTGGATGGAAGATGTTATTGACCACAAGATAAGGAACACGAGGGCTACTGGTGAGATGACAACCATACCAGACCTCACCAATACAGAAATGGTGAGAGAATGTTTTGATTTTATTATTTTAAGGGGGTGCGGGAGTAGGGGGACAGGCTTGGGGGGTGCGGGAGTAGGGGGTCGGGTTTTTTTTGGGCGGTGCAGGAGTAGGGGGACAGGCTTGGGGGTGGTTTGGGGGGTGCGGGAGTAGGGGGACAGGCTTGGGGGAGGACTGGGGGGTGCGGGAATAGGAAACAGGCTTGGGGAGGGACAGGAGGGGGTACGGGGGGTGAGGGAATAAGGAGACAGGCTTGGGGTGGGTAGAAAGCCTGTCCCCTATTCTCGCACCCCCCTAACATCCCCCCCAAGCCTGTCCCCCTACGCTAACGACCACACCACACCTCACCAACATAGATATGGTGAGAGAACATTTTATTTTATTAATTAAGAGAGTAGACACTGTAGATGAATGCCTATAATGCCAGTAATAATGTAGGCGATATTTTCTTATAATAATAATTTACCTTTAGATGTGAAAAAAAAAAAAATAATAATAATAATAATACAATTTTTTTTTTTTTTTTTTTTTTTTTTTCTGCAGGATAATAAACAGATTGCCTTGAGCCTGAACCATCTCCAAGGTGCATTTTATTTGCTGTTTCTCGGTTCTGGCTTGGCACTCCTTGTCTTAGTGTCAGAGAATTTTATCAATATATAATCATACAACAACACCTTACGTCAACTCAACCCCCTCAATTATTATTATTATGAGGTGCTGCAAAATCATACACGTGTTGTTCTTTATTACCAAGATATCTATTATTATTATTATTATTATTATTATTATTATTATTATTATTATTATTATGAGGTGTTGCAAAATCATACACGTGTTGTTCTTTATTACCAAGATATCTATTATTATTTTTATTATTATTATTATGAGGTGCTGCAAAATCATACACGTGTTGTTCTTTATTACCAAGATATCTATTATTATTATTATTATTATTATTATTATTAGGTGTTGCAAAACCATACACGTGTTGTTCTTTATTACCAAGATATTTATTATTATTATTATTATTATTATTATTATGAGGTGTTGCAAAATCATACACGTGTTGTTCTTTATTACCAAGATATCTATTATTATTATTATTATTATTATTATGAGGTGTTGCAAAATCATACACGTGTTGTTCTTTATTACCAAAACCCATAATTAAAATCGACCAGAACATTTTATTACCACCCACATGACCCATTATTAAAGGGGAAATTTTATGTTGGTACATCTGCAGCAACTGATTCAATCCTCCAAACTATTTTTCCAAGCAACAACAGAACAAACACCATTATTTTTGTTCATCTGGTCCTGTTTGTTTCCTGGCATACTTTGGAGGAATCAAGGCACTCCAATGTAACAAAAAGGAATTACCTAATTAAAATTTACATGACCAGGAGTTGAAAGTTGTTTATTATCGATTTCACAAACTTCTGTGTTCAAATCTGTGTAAAATTATGACAAATAATAAAAGTATATAAGTGAATAGGATTTTATTGTTATTTTTTTCCCCTGGATGAAGAAAACAAACTTAGCAAATCTTGTGCTTCTTTATGTTATGTTTTCGTGACGTGAGAGAGAGAGAGAGAGAGAGAGAGAGTGTGTGTGTGTGTGTGTGTATGTGTATGTGTGTGTGTGTATGTGTGAGAGAGAGAGAGAGAGTGTGTGTGTATGTGTGTGAGAGAGAGAGAGAGACAGAGAGTGTGTGTGTGTGTGTGTGTGTGTGTGTGTGTGTGTAATCATTGGATTCTCATGGGTCCCGCCTACCCTTATGTATTGTTGTCTGTATGTTGATTGAGGCCACATTGAAATGAATTTAAAAAATATATATATTTATATAAAACCAGCAAACACACGCACACACGTAGCCAATCACATGCACAAAAGTACACACACACAAGCACACAAGAAACACACAGGCACGATAAGTAGAGATTGATTGATTGATTGATATTAGGCGACGCAACAGCGAGTTCACATAGCGCCAGAAAACGGTGATAGAGAGGTGAGACAGCAAGCAGGAAGGAAATAGAAAGAAAAGAGGGATAGTTGAAGAACTAAAAGCTAGTGGCTGGGGCCGAAGGGGCGCCAAAACCTTTAAAGTATTGCCCACATCATTACAGGCAATACTCCCCTACGGGGTAAGCACGAGGGATAAAAGGAATACAGGGATAGCTGTCTAATATCCAAAGGATAATATATATTCAGTAGTCTATCCCACTACGATGGTGAACAAAAGACAGTGTTTTTATTTAAAGGATATAATGTAACAGATATTCTAATTATATTTGTTTGTTATTACTTTTCAACAAATCACCTTCATTTGTCTTACCCTCTTCCCCCTCACCCTCGCCTCAAATCATCACATTTCTTCTCTTCTATATCCACCTACGTTAATGCAGTATGCACTTCTTTAAACCCGGGTTCTTCAAATTACGGGTCCCGAATTCCTCCAAACTGGGTCGCAGGCTCACAAAAATAAATACATGAATAAAATAGAATAATAATGTTCGTGACAATAAAATAAATATGAAGTTCATACATGAATCCACCTAACATATTTTTCTAATCGAATATTCATATATTTAATAATCAATAAAACAAAATCATTGCACAAATATTAGCCTTCTTGAGAGAGAACGAGAGAGAGAGAGATGGGGGTGGGGGTAGGTGAGGTAGTCTTTATAATTCTGGTTTGAATGCCTTTTAATTATAATTATTGCGTTTCAGTTTCTGACCTTGTATTTTCTTAGGTTGATAATTCTGGTCATTTGTAAAAGATCTTTCTGTATGGGTCGCGCGAATGATGTCATAGTAAAAACTGGGTCACGACTGAAAAAGATTGAAGAACCTTGCTTTATACTATTGATGATTCGATACCGTTCACAGTGTATGCTTCATTCATTCCTCCTGACACACTTCTTCTCTACATTACCTCCTATATAGCTCCGCCCACATTTCTCTCCTCCTCTCCCACTAACATCCCCCCTCCCTCCACCTGCAACTGTTACCAGATCCGACGAGGCCCAAACCAAGTCGCTGGTGGATGGGGTGTGGACCCTTGATCTGTCCGGAGCTGTACATTGAAGTGCCTTGATTCCTCCAAAGTATGCCAGGAAACAGAATCAGATTAGTAAAAATACTGGTGGAGGAAGGAAGGTAAGGAGGGAAGGAAGGCAAGGAGGGAGGGAACGTAAGGAGGGAAGGAAGGTAAGGAGGGAAGGAAGGTAAGGAGGGAAGAAAGGCAAGGAGGGAGGGAACGTAAGGAGGGAAGGAAGGCAAGGAGGGAAGGAAGGTAGGGAGGGAAGGAAGGTAAGGAGGGAAGGAAGGTAAGGAGGGAAGGAAGGTAAGGAGGGAAGGAAGGTAAGGAGGGAAGGAAGGTAAGGAGGGAAGGAAGGTAAGGAGGGAAGGAAGGTAAGGAGGGAAGGAAGGTAAGGAGGGAAGGAAGGTAAGGAGGGAAGGAAGGTAAGGAGGGAAGGAAGGTAAGGAAGGAAGGTAAGGAGGGAAGGAAGGTAAGGAGGGAAGGAAGGTAAGGAAGGAAGGAAGGCAAGGAGGGAAGGAAGGTAAGGAGGGAAGGAAGGTAAGGAGGGAAGGAAGGTAAGGAAGGAAGGAAGGCAAGGAGGGAAGGAAGGCAAGGAGGAAAGGAAGGCAAGGAGGGAAGGAAGGTAAGGAGGGAAAGAAGAACTGTATCCACCCCTTAAGTAAATAACCTTGAGTGAACTTACTAGTCAATAATATATGCAAAAGAGTTTTTTTTAATCTTATATATTATTATTATTATTATGAAGGTATGAAAGAATAATTAGAGAAATTATTAGTTGCAGGAAAATTTTTATTATTATAACTTCTCTCCAGCAAAAAAAATATATATATATGTATTGCTATTTATTTTTGCATTATAAATGGGAGAAATTATTAGTTGCAGGAAATTTTTATTATTATAACTTCTCTCCAGCAAAAGAAATATATATATGTATTGCTATTTTTGTTTACATTATATATACTAAAAAAAAAAGAAAAAAAAAAAAAAAAAAAAAAAAGAAAAAAAAAAAAAAAAAAAAAAAAAAAAAAAAAAAAGGAAAAATAAGAAGTGGGAACCAGCCAATATGTCCTTGACTGTCTCGTAAAATTTATATGGTATTATTGTTCAGTAGTGTTGGTCATGTGGCCTTGTCTGTCCAGTTGGTTGGCATAGAAACACTCTGTTGATGGTTCACACAATTTGGGGGACACACGATGGCAATGCTGATGATGTGGTGAAGGCAGGAGTGGAGGAGACTGTAAGGCCACAATCAAATAACCACCGACACTTTCCTTCCATCGTACCAAAAAATCAGTCTCAAATCAAAATATAATCATACAACAACACCTTACGTCAACTCAACCCCCTCAATTGCTATTATGAGGTGCTGTAAAATCATACACGTGTTGTTCTTTATTACCAAGATATTTATTATTATTATTATTATTATTATTATTATTATTATGAGGTGCTGCAAAATCATACACGTGTTGTTCTTTATTACCAAGATATTTATTATTATTATTATTATTATTATTATTATTATTATTATTATTATTATTATTATTATGAGGTGCTGCAAAATCATACACGTGTTAATTGTTCTTTATTACCAAGATATTTATTATTATTATTATTATTATTATTATGAGGTGCTGCAAAATCATACACGTGTTGTTCTTTATTACAAAGATATTTATTATTATTATTATTATTATTATTATTATGAGGTGCTGCAAAATCATACACGTGTTGTTCTTTGTTACCAAGATATTTATTATTATTATTATTATTATCATTATTATTATTATTATTATTATTACGAGGTGCTGCAAAATCATACATGTGTTGCTCTTTATAACCAAGATATTTACTACGATAGATAGGTAGGAAAGTGTCGGGGGATATTTGATAGTGGCTGTACCTACTTACTGCTGGGTGAACAGGGACATACATACTCTCTAGTTGGTGAAAAGGGGGTCTACTTATCTCTCCAATCTATACCAAGAAACAGACGACTTCAATGTTCCTATAGAAGGAGATCTTTTTCCTTGGCATTGATGGGTGTTCCAGTCAGTCAGTCAGTAACCCTCCAGATCACCAACAAGATCATTTTGGTGTTTATGGAAAGAATTACCGTTTTGTAGCAGTGTTGCCAGATCCGGCTAGGTCCCAGTATTTTGGGTATTTATTGAAAGAATTACCGTTTTGTAGCAGTGTTGCCAGATCCGGTTAGGTCCCAGTATTTTGGGTATTTATGGAAAGAATTACCGTTTTGTAGCAGTGTTGCCAGATCCGGCTAGGTCCCAGTATTTTGGGTATTTATTGAAAGAATTACAGTTTTGTAGCAGTGTTGCCAGATCCGGCTAGGTCCCAGTATTTTGCCCCGGTCATTTCCTGTACTTTACCACGGTTATTTCCTGGTAGTTTGCCCAGGTTAGGTCCCGGTAGTCTGATGCTGTCTAGGTTAGGTTAGGTAAGGTCAGGCTAATTTCAAAATGCCCCATTTATTTGAATATGCCCTATCTTGAAAATGGGGCATTTGCGGAGGAAATGCCATAGAAGAAAATAGTCTTAGAATGGTCTAAATTAGTGGGTAATGAAGGTAGAAAATAGTCTTAGAATGGTCTAAATAAGTGGGTAATGAAGGTAGAAAATAGTCTTAGAATGGTCTAAATAAGTGGGTAATGAAGGTAGAAAATAGTCTTAGAATGGTCTAAATAAGTGGGTAATGAATGTAGAAAATAGTCTTAGAATGGTCTAAATAAGTGGGTAATGAAGGTAGAAAAAAGTCTTAGAATGGTCTAAATAAGTGGGTAATGAAGGTAGAACAAAATCTTAGAATGGTCTAAATAAGTGGGTAATGAAGGTAGAAAAACCGTACGCAATAACGGCAATTCCTTCAATATTTACCAGAATTCTCCATAATCATATATTTTTTTTTCTATCCTTCCAGCCGTCCTTGCCCACACCAGTGTCTTGTAGTTATGATTTTGGGTTCAGGTGGTGGTGGTGGTCGTGGTGAGGTGACGTGCTTTGACGACCCTTCACTATTGACGCCATTCCAAGCTCAAAGAGAAAGCAGCAAAAGGCTATATCCAGACCTGAGGGTTAGGGAGTAATACAGTCGGTGTCAATAATAATAATACAGTCGTGGTCCATAAAAATAGAGTCACGGTCAATGATAATACAGTCGCGGTCAATAATATAATAATACAGTTGGTGTCAATAATAATACAGTTGGTGTCAATAATAATACAGTCGGTGTCAATAATAATACAGTCGGTGTCAACAATAATCCAGTCGGTGTCAACAATAATACAGTCGGTGTCAATAATAATACAATCGCGGTCCAGAATAATACAGTTGCTGTCAATAATAATACAGTCGCGGTCCATAATAATACAGTCGCGGTCAATAATAATACAATCGCGGTCCAGAATAATACAGTTGGTGTCAATAATAATACAGTAGTCACGGTCCAAAATAATACAGTCGCGGTCAATAATAATACAGTCGCGGTCAATAATAATACAGTTGGTGTCAATAATAATACAGTCGGTGTCAATAATAATACAGTTGGTGTCAATAATAATACAGTTGGTGTCAATAATAATACAGTTGGTGTCAATAATAATACAGTCGGTGTCAATAATAATACAGTCGGTGTCAATAATAATACAGTCGCGGTCCATAATAATACAGTTGGTGTCAATAATAATACAGTCGGTGTCAATAATAATACAGTCGCGATCAATAATAATACAGTCGCGGTCAATAATAATCAATAATAATCAATAATAATCATCCACATATGGGTATCTCAAACAATTTGCTGTCTAATGTTTTAACGTTCACCTATGATGTATTTGTTTTTAGTAGTGCGTATCTGCTTGTATTAAACTGAAAGATGGTAGTTAACGTGTGTGTGTGTGTGTGTGTGTGTTATTGTTTTAAGTAGTGTGTAGCTGCTTGTATTAAATTAAAAGATGGTAGTAAACCTATTTATTGGAAAGTTTATCATCTAAGGAACAAAGGGAAGCTGTCAAACTCTTACGTGAGTTACCTATATATGAATGATTATTTTTGACCGCGACTGTACATACGCCGTTACTGTGCAGGCAGTGTTATAAGTTGTGTCGCCACATCTGCCAAGTCATGAAGTACAGTCGGCGACAACAATAGTCCTGTCGCCTCACTTGCTTCACCAAGGCACGAGATGTTCATAGACTCGAGATTATTATTTATAGAAAACGTGCGTATTCCTCGAGTCCATGAACGCTGTGTGTCTCGGTGAAGCAAGAGAGGCGACATGACTTCTGCCGCCGACCGTACTGTATGGAAATATAAACTTCACCAGCTCGTAAACTGAAAACCCAGAGTGGTATATTAGTTCGTCCCCTGTTTATCGTACAGTTGGACACATGAATGGGTGGTACAGCCCAAGTGAAAGATGGTCCATTTCTGCCAATATCAAGTTCCTTATTGGTGCCAAATAGGAGACATCAGGGGCAGAAGTCAGTATTGAGGATGGTAATAAAAAGCAACTACCTGATAATAGACACTGGTTAGGTTAGGTTAGGTTGGTAATTAGGAGGGGCAGAAGTCAATATTGAGGATGGTAATAAAAAGCAAGTACCTGATAATAGACACTGGTTACTCAAATGGGACAAGTATCTTTCACCTGGGCTGTACCACCCATTTATGTGTCCAACTGTACATTATTTTGTATGGTGAATATAGTTGATTATTATCCTTTAAATTATCCTTCCAGAATCGTTGAGTGAGGTGACATGACTTTTGCCACCGACTGTACAGCCACAATCAAATATCCACCGACACTTTCCTTCCATCGTAGTAAATATCTTGGTAATAAAGAACAACACGTGTATGATTTTGCAGCACCTCATAATAATAATAATAATAATAATAATAATAATAATAATAAATATCTTGGTAATAAAGAACAACACGTGTATGATTTTGCAGCACCTCATAATAATAATAATAATAATAATAATAATAATAATAAATATCTTGGTAATAAAGAACAACACGTGTATGATTTTGCAGCACCTCATAATAATAATTGAGGGGGTTGCGTTGACGTAAGGTGTTGTTGTATGATTATATTTTGATATGATACTGATTTACTTGCACATGATGGAAGGAAAGTGTCGGTGGTGGTTATTTGATTGTGGCTGTTGTGACGTAGTCCCCTCTAACTGCTAATTATGTATTTATTGGGAAAGAGGTTGATGAGACTCGAACTGAGGGCTCAGGAGTTGAATATGGATTTCGACTAATCCAACTTGGTACAGACGAGTCGTAATGGATCTTTCTTCCAAGATTATCAGGCAGTAACAGACGTGTGAGCAAGGGAGAAGGTTGTGTTTAAGTGTTCTGGGAGGTGCCGGCTCTTCTACTGTAATTGTTAACATATTGACGTGAGTTATTAGAATTATCCGTGTTGTGCCTTACTGCTTTATTTATGTGTAATTTAGGTATTGGTAAGATTTTGTTAGTTTGTAAGTTTGTGTTTGTTGGTAATAATTATAATTAATATTGTAAACTTAATAGGGTAATCAGTAATGTTCAGCTGTGTGGTGGGATATTGATGTGTGTTGGTTTATCTTGGGTTTTTGAATCTGTATATATTAATTACATTAAGTTGAACATTGTATCAACAATATTGAGAATTATTCTTGTCTTTGTACAAATACTATTTCCTTTTTAATTAAACTTCTCAAAAGCGTCGTGCTTTGTTTACTTTGCAATTTATCTAAATAGTGCTATTGTTACTGGATTAAGACCATTACAGTCCATAGTAAAGTTATTTCTCCTGTTACGGTATAATGTGAGGGCCGAGGCCATGGAATTTTAATATAGAGGGTATTCTTCTCAACATCACCGTAACACTGTACATTCGTGGTCAATAATAATTATATAATCATCCATATATGGGTATCTCAAACAATTTGCTGTCTAATGTTCTTACGTTCACATAAATAATGATGTTTTTGTTGTAAGTAGTGAGTTGCTGATTTTAACAAATTAATCGATGATACTTAAGGGGGAAATTTTGTGTTGGTAAATCTGGAGCAACTAAATCCTTCAAACTATTCCAAGCAGCAACAGAACACCATTAATTTTGCTCTTCTGGACCTGTTGTTTCCTAGCATACTTTGGAGGAATCAACAAGGCACTCCTCCAATGTACCAAAAACGAATTACCACCTTAATCTATATTTTTTATTGGAAGTTTATCATCTACAGTACTGTACCCTCACCTCCAAGATAGATTAAGAAGACACCATAGAAATCTCCCAGACTAAGAGGTCGAAGAGATTTCCCTCTGATTGGCTTCAGACACTCGGTTGCGTTCTCCACTGCCTGTTGGTAAAAGTGTTCCACGATCCCAGCTTCACGTAATCTTTTGAGTCTGAAGGAGTCAATAATAACGAATGGAATGAGACGAGGAGAGAGAAGAGACTATGACCACACACAAAATGAATGAGACGAGGAGAGAGACTATGATCACACAATGAATGAGACGAGGAGAGAGAGACTATGACCACAAGATGAAAGAGACGAGGAGAGAGAAGAGACTATGACCACACAATGAATGAGACTAGGAGAGAGAGACTATGACACCACAAAAGAGAAGGAGGTAAAGAGAAAAGATAGACAGCAAAAACGAAGGCACAAGAAGAGGAGGAACAGGGGAAGTGACGCATAAAAACACTGTCTAACCGGGTACATACACACACCACTTACTGCTGGGTGAAAATAGTAGTAGTTGGAATGAGAATAGCACTTGGGTTATAACGATACAACCAACCATGGGATAAATTAGGAAATAATCTCATTCTCTTTTCCAGCCAATTTAACTCAAAATTTTTCCAACCTGACCAAACCTAACCTAATCTAACCTAACCTTACCTAACCTAACCTAACCCAACCCAACCCAACCCAACCCAACCCAAACCTAACCTAATCCAACCTAACCTTACCTAACCTAACCAGACCTAACCTAACCTAACCTAACCCAATCTAACCTAACCTAACCTAACCTAACCTAACTCTAATTTCATCCAACCTGACCAAACCTAACCTAACCTAACCTAGCCTAGCTCGTGCACGTACTGGGTTAGAGTGTGTTTCTGTGCTGCAGGGATATAATAATCACAAAAGTGTATAATTACCACCTTAAGAATAGAGTATGATTAGCCACATTCACGAATCACAACTCACCAAGCTTACCGGTCATTGAATGTTGTTTTTAGAGGCGAACCCTTCTTGTAGAGGAAACACAGGGCACTTGTCTTCAGGTAACTCTCGCCCATAATGTAGAAAGTACAGCGGCCCGTCTGCAATTATTAGTATCACTCTTAAAAAAAAAAAAAAAAAAAAAAAAAAAAAAAATCACTCTAGACCCTCGATATGAGATTATTTTATATATTTTATCCACTGTTTCATTTTAATTAAGGTGGTAATTCGTTTTTGGTACATTGGAGTGCCTTGATTCCTCCAAAATATGCCACGAAACAACAGGACCAGAAGAGCAAAAATAATGGTGTTTGTTCTGTTGTTGCTTGGAAAAATAGTTTGGAGGATTCAGTTGCTCCAGATTTACCAACATAAGATTTCCCCCTTTTTATTCAGTTCCCCCTCATTAAAAACCATCCAATGATTTCCCAGGCTTCTTTTTTTTAAATTACCATACAGGTTAAGTGACATACTGGGCCCGTATTAAATTGTATTGCTAAATGTATTCATCTTATATCGAAGGCCCACTGGTAAACTCGTAATACATAATTTCTGACCAGAGTGTGAGGAGCAGAAAGCTTCGAATCGCCTGGTATTGTTCATTTCCCCACCCAGTACACCTATAGAGGCTGATGGGTTCGAATGCAGGATATGTGTGTGTGTGTGTGTGTGTGTGTGGTGCCTGCCGTTCGTCTCTGGTCAGGGATTACGTATCACGAGTGTACAGCCACAATCAAATATCCACCAACCTTACATCCACCTTACATCAACTCAACCCCCTCAATTATTATTATGAGGTGCTGCAAAATCATACACGTGTTGTTCTTTATTACCAAGATATTCATTATTATTATTATTATTATTATTATTATTATTATTATTATGAGGTACTGCAAAATCATACACGTGTTTTTTTTATTACCAAGATATTCATTATTATTATTATTATTATTATTATTACGAGGTGCTGCAAAATCATACACGTATTGTTCTTTATTACCAAGATATTTACTACGATGGAAGGAAAGTGTTGGTGGATATTTGATTGTGGCTGTCGTTACGCCCCCCTCCCCCTCCTTTAAACAATCCAAACAAGCAGTAAGAACCTCTCCTTACCAACAACAAGTTAGATTGAAATATATCTTTCTCTCTGTAATGTGGATATATATTTTTCGTCACAAAAACAGATTAAGGGGGTGCGGGAATAGGGGGACAGGTTTGGAGGGGGGTCGGGTTTTTTTTTAGGGGCGCGGAAGTAGGGGGACAGGATTGGGGGAGGTTAGGGGGGTGCAGGATTATAGGACAGGCTTTCTACCCACCCCAAGCCTGTCCCCCTATTCCTGCATCCCCACAGTTCCCCCCCCCAAGCCTGTCCCCTACTCCCGCACCCCCTTAACTAACTTCTTTTAAGATATTTTTTGTAATGTGGTCAGAAAGTTGAAAAAAATTAAGTAGAATCCTTCAAACATTACTACTTGGAATGGTTAGAAAGCCTGTTCCCTATTCCCGCACCCCCCTAACCCCTCCCCCCCCAAGCCTGTCCCCCCTACTCCCGCACCCCCCTAACCCCCCCCCCCAAGCCTGTCCCCCCTACTCCCGCACCCCTCTAACCACCACCCCCCCCAAGTCTGTCCGCCTAATCTCTCTCCCGACTGGAAAATATGAACTGTGAACTGTGAACTGTTTCTGGAAGGTCCGGACTGAAATCTTGGGGTGTCGTTCCGAAGGTTACGAGGTGTTTTCCCCAAGTTGGAGGAATCAGTATTCAACCAGCAGTGACTTGGACAATATTGGGTCGATTCCACAGTGGTATTTGTTTGTTAGCTTCCCAACCAACGACATTATTCAGGCTTCATTATTTTAGGGTCAATTCCACAGTGGTATTTGTTTGTTAGCTTCCCAACCAACCACACTTGTAAGGATTCAATATTTTAGAGTTGATTCCACAGTGGTATTGGTTTGTTAGCTTCCCAACCAACGACATTATTCAGGCTTCATTATTTTAGAGTTGATTCCACAGTGGTATTGGTTTGTTAGATTCCCAACCAACCACACTTGTAAGGCTTCATTATTTTAGAGTTGATTCCACAGTGGTATTTGTTTGTTAGCTTTCCAACCAACGACATTATTCAGGCTTCATTATTTTACAAAAGCTGAGTATCCACATTCACAAAATCTATCAAAACAGTAAGATAATAATGATCACTGCATAGTTTATCCACCAAATTCATTAATTAATTCAAGCATAAGTCATTTAAACGGCTAACATTCTTTCGTTTGCGTACTTACAAACCAATATCAACCACTGTGGAATCGACCCCCTATATCTCTGTGGTGGTGGTGGTGGTTGGGCCTGAATAAGTAACCGGTGTGTTGTGACGTGGGAGAAACAGGGAGTATATGTACAGTTGGACACATGAATGGGTGGTACAGCCCAAGTGAAAGATGGTCAATTTCTCCCAATATCAAGTTCCTTAGTGCCAAATAGGAGACATCAGGGACAGAAGTCAGTATTGAGGATGGTAATAAAAAGCAACTACCTGATAATAGACACTGGTTAAGTTAGGTTAGGTTAGGTTAGGTGAGTTTGGTTAGGTTAGGTTGGTCATTAGGAGGGGCAGAAGTCACTATTGAGGATGGTAATAAAAAGCAACTACCTCATAATAGACACTGGTTACTCAAATGGAACAAGTATCTTTCACCTGGGCTGTACCACCCATTCATGTATACAACTGTACCTACCTTAGAGAAGTGAGCATCCATGATTTGCATTAAGGCGAAGCGAGTAACCACAGCCACGTGAGACCCAAGTATTATCCCCTCTCGTCCCCAGCTGGTGTTCTGTGGCTGACCAGCGTTGTAGATGGTCTTGTTAAACCGACCCAGGAGACTATCAGGATCTGCAGACTGTGAAAGTGATACACGGCTGTTAATTAAAGGGAGAGTATATGTTTGGTACAGCCACAATCAAATATCCACCGACACTTTCCTTCCATCGTAGTAAATATATTGGTAATAAAGAACAACACGTGTTATGATTTTGCAGCACCTCATAATAATAATAATAATAATAATAATAATAATCTTGGTAATAATGAACAACACGTGTATGATTTTGCAGCACCTCATAATAATAATAATAATAATAATAATAATAATAAAGAACACGTGTATGATTTTGCAGCACCTCATAATAATAATAATAATAATAATAAAGAACACGTGTATGATTTTGCAGCACCTCATAATAATAATAATAATAATAATAAATATCTTGGTAATAAAGAACAACACGTGTATGATTTTGCAGCACACCTCATAATAATAATAATAATAATAATAATAATCTTGGTAATAAAGAACAACACGTGTATGATTTTGCAGCACTTCATAATAATAATTGAGGGGGTTGAGTTGACGTAAGGTGTTGTTGTAAGATTATAGTTTGATATGATACTGATTTATTTGCACGATGGGAAGGAAAGTGTCGGTGGATATTTGATTGTGGCTGTATATACATTGTGGCTGTATGATTGAGATTGAGAGGAAAATTTGTATGAGTCTACGGTACAGTGATAGTTGTATTGCCAGGAGAAAGTCCATGGTGTCAAGTGATGCAGAGGAAACACGAAGACTCCTACACTTTGCAATTTAGATGACTTTGGTTTCCTTACGATGCACAAGAAATTCTAAAAAAATGAATAAATAAATAAATAAATATGCACATACACATACCGTACTGTACCTTACACACACACACACACACACACACACGACAAAAGCATTTACATACACACACATACAAAAAACAAAAACAAAAATTACATACACCATATCTTTTACACACACACAACACACACACACACAGGTACAATACCAATTACATACTTACATAAACCGTACGATGCATAATGGAATCGATAGAAGCCCAGACTGGAAGATTAGCATTGACGAGTTCCTCAAGGTTATTGAAGGGAAGAGATGATTTAGGAAGGGATTAACATTGCCTTGAGATTAGAACGGTAAACTGTAGCGATGATCAAGGATAGAAGAAGCCATAGTCCTGCTAAACTCTTGACCACACCACGAGGAGATTGCAAGGGGACAGCTGTAATGAAGATAATGTAGAAGTAGTAGTTGTAATAGAAGCCACAACACCACGAGGAGATTGCAAGGGTACAGCTGTAAAAAATATAATGTAGAAGTAGTAGTTGTAATAGAATCCATAGTCCTGCTAAGCTCTGTGACCACACCACGAGGATGATTGCAGGGGGACAGCTGTAAAAAAGATACTTAATTAATAGTCGTAATTGTAGAAGTAGTAGTTGTAATTGAAGCCACCACACCAACGAGGAGATTGCAGGGGGACAGCTGTAATGAAGATAATGTAGAAGTAGTTGTTATAATTGAAGCCACCACATCACGAGGAGATTGCAGGGGGACAGCTGTAATGAAGATAAATGTAGAAGTAGTAGTTGTAATAGAATCCATAGTCCTGCTAAGCTCTTGACCACACACACGAGGAAATTGCAGGGGGACAGCTGTAAAATAAGATACTTAATTAATAGTCGTAATTGTAGAAGTAGTAATTGTAATAGAAGTCACCACACCACTGAGGAAAATTGCAGGGGGACAGCTGTAATGAAGATAAATGTAGAAGTTAGTAGTTGTAATGAAGATACTTTAAGTGAGTGCAGGAATAGGGGGGTGGGCAGGCTTGTGGGGGGTGGGGGGTTGGGTGGGTGCGGGAAGTAGGGGGCAAGCTTGTGGGGGGAGGGGTGGGGAGTAGGGGGTACAGGCTTGTGTGTGGGGGTGGGGTTATGGTGGGGTTGCGGGAATAGGGGACAGGTTTAGGGGGGTGGAGTAGGGGGTGAAAGGCTTGTGTGGGTGGGGGGGGGTGTGTAGGGGGGTGCGGGGAGTAGTGGGGACATAGGCTTTGTGGGGGGAGTGTGAGCGGGAGTAGTGGGGACAGGCCTTGTGGATAGGGGGGGAGGGGGGTTGTTAGGAGGTGCAGGAGATTAGGGGACAGGTCTTTCTAACCCACTCCCAAGCCTGTCGATCCACCTATTCCCGCACCCCCCAAGCTCCTGTCCCCCTACCTCTCGCTCCACTTAATTAATTAGTCGTAATTGAAGAGAGTAGTTAGTTGTATGTAATAAGAAGCAAATATTCCTGTTAGTTTTTCTTACTACACTCATTAGTTAGGAGACTGCAAGGATACGATGTAGTAGTAAGTAGTAGAGTAGTATAGTAGTATAGTAGTATAGTAGTAGTCTAGTAATAGTAGTAGTAATAGTATAGTAGTAGATAGTAAGTAGTAGTAAGTAGTAGAGTAGTAGTAGTAGTAGTAGTTTGTAAATTATTGTAGCAGTTAAAAATAATAATAGAATGGCTTTTTATTCTTTTGCACTGTGGAAATTAAAAAGTAACAATAGTAGAAATAGTGGTCGTTATAATAATAATACATAATAATAATAATAACAATAATAATAATAATAATAGTAGTAATAGTAGTTTAGGCTATTAGTTAGCTGAGAAAAACCCCACTTATTTTTATTTTTTTAGACAGACATTAATACCTTCTGTCTAAAAAAAAAAAAAAAAAAATATATTCTGTCTAAAAAAAAAAAAAAAACAAAAAAAAAAAAAAAGTAGGTTATTCCTTCGAGTGATTGCAAATTACCACTCCACCAAGGAAGACTATTATAATTATAGTTATTAAAGTTATTATTATTATTTATTTTGTTTTACACTCACACTGGGCCAACAGAGTGCACACAGCCCCAGAAAATGGCGTCTCGGTTAACATTATGGATCGTGGATGGGGTTAGGCTGGACATTCGTGAGATCTGTCTGGTCATCTTTGAGGCAATTCATTCGTCCATCATCATCTCTTCCTTTCGCTGTGCCTGTAGGGGTGGTATGAGAATAATAGAATGAAGACCTATATGTATGTCTCC